>OX579635.1:39355936-39803630 GCA_951230915.1 Antitrichia curtipendula
AAACATCTTTTTGAGAAAATAACTAGTAGGATTCATTTCTGAATGCAATTTTCAGAAAAACTCAAAAAAAAGTTCTATGTGGTTTAGTTTGCTTGCTAGAACAATCTCACCATTGGAATTAGTGCTTTCTTAGAGATAATTAAAATTTTATATTTTCCTTCTATCTTGTACCTACTTCTATTTAACAATTTCTTTAAGAATGAAAATTAAATTTATTTGAATTTTTTTCCTAGACTAACAACTCAATTCCTCACCATAATGATTTAAACCTAAAAACTTTGTAGTACAAAAAATTTAAGTTAAGAAGGTTCAAATTCAAACAATCTAGTCCTGCAGTGTGTAAAGAAAACTTGTTTTTTTCACTTTAAATGCAGATATCTTACAATCTATGCAATCAAAAGTTTTGAAATTTATTCCACCCATTTTCATACTAGTTTGGTATAAAATCCTATGGTTAGATTTGAAAAAAGAAAAAAGAAAAAAGAAAAAACTCAATTTTTTACTCTTTGCAATAGAAGTGGCAATTTTAAGTGTTTTTTGGCAAAAGAAAAAAGGCCTCGATGGTCCTTTAGGGATTAATTTCATTAAAAGATCTCAAATCCAAAAGAGTTCATTATGTGGGCTGGAATTCAATCAAATCAATACTAAAATATTAAAACTTGACAAAATGCTATACAATCCTTTGTAGAAAGGAGGTATTTGAACACCTAGGAATAGTGTAAGGGTGTAGTGCTTAAAGGCTATACTGGCTCTAGCTTGGTGCCCATATGGGCTTGGGGCATAGTATTTTTACATTATTCTTTGGTTTTCATGTACCTCTTTTCTACTAGTGAAGGCCATTTAAGGAATACTATAAAGAAATACCAGTAAAGAGATTTCCAACACCACCAATCTTCTATAAGCACATTCAAGCAACTCTCTATAAAATTTGGGATGCAAAATTTAGACTATGTTAACCCCTAAAGCCCTGCTTGTCCCCTCGGGGGACAATTTGGGTCCAGGTAGGTTCCTATTGTCTCAATTTGAAGTGATTTTTTTTGAGATTTTTTGAGGTTGTGTAGCTTTGCAAGAGCTTTGTGGATATATAATTTTTGTTTCAATCGGATGCCAGATGAAAAAGTTATGGCACAATGAGCAAGAAATGGAGATTGGCAGGCAGCCCCAAAAAATTTACAAAAAGTCAAAATAGTTTTTTTTGAATTTTTTTCCTAAAATATTATGTTTTTACCTATATGTGAAGCTTTGATTCATTCTATTTGGACTAGGGATGAGAAAGTTATGGACAATCTTAGTTTTTTGGGCAATTTAAGCATCTTCTTGAAAAAAAACTTTTTGTTCAACTTTGAATGCTGATATCTTCCAATCCGTACAGTCAAATTTGATGAAATTTTTACTACATGATCTTAGACAAGTTAAATACAAGATCCTATGGTTAAATTTCCAAAAAAACTAAAAAAATTGGTTTCCTTAAGTAAATACATCAGAAGTGGTAGTTTTGAGTGGTTTCTAGCAGAAAACACCCTCCATTGGGGGCTTTAGGGGTTAATGTGGGGGCCCTCCAAATTGCCACTTTTTGCTTTTGTGCTTATTTGTTATTGTTACTCTGTATAAATTTTTATAATTTTTTTGTTGGCAAGTGAAAGGAGGATCCAACACACCAAAAAGAAAAAAAAATTTAGATACATTTCAAAGTTTTTTTTTGACAGACGTTCTAAAGTTGTTTCTTCAACAAACATACATACATACTTGTTTTGGAGATGTACACAAAGTGATGATAACGGTTTTAAACATGCCGGGTACGATTTGGGGTGTACCCACCTTACTAAGGACCCATTCAATCAACGACACAAATAATTGCCAGCTCCATATCAAAGAAGATACAACCCAGCCTGACTAAACATTTACTGTCCCCTGTAAACTAAGAAACTCCTTAAATATTTTGCAGTAGTACCAGGCATGAAGTTTGCCTTGCCAATGGCCCAGTAATAATGGAAAGAATGGCACCATCATCTACGTGTCACGATGATCAGCGTGGCAGAATGTCGCCATCAAGCAATTTCCATGCTTGCACGTCACTGGAGGGTCTGGACCTTGTCGTACCAGTCAGTGGTGACCGGAAGTGCTGTAGTACCGTACTAGGCTTTTGGCTCAATAGTATGTGTGACCCTAATTGACCAAAATCACACTATTTTGAATTAGTGTAGGCTTCAATATTAGTTGCACCCAGCCTTAAAATCAAACGAGTGCAGGCTTGAAAATTGCAGCCAACCTAAAATTGATTTAAAGTAGGTTTCAATGTTGCACTTGGCCTAGAACTAAGTTAAGTTGCAAGCTTGAAAGTTAGTTATTTCATCACATGAGTTTTCAAAAATGATTGCAAAGCACAATATGCCTACATAGAGAGTCTGGAGCAAGTCTCTCCTACATAGTATCACAATAAAAGCACTTGAGAATCAATTAGTTCATCAGAAGAGTTTGTTAAACTAAATATGTTGTACAATATGCTCAGAGGGGATCTAGAAACCTCTCCTATCAGAGGAATTTCTAGAACTAAATATAGCTAATGTTTTTTTGTTTTTTTTTGGTATAAGTGGCCAACATTCATGCTAGTGTAAATATATCTAATATCAATGAAATAATAAAACTTATACTACAAACCTCAATTTTGTTAAACTGAAATATTCCTTTATTTTGGCGTGGATCAAGTTGAAACCGAAAAATCTCTCTCTATATATCCTAGTTTGTGGCCTAATTTTTGACCTTTGTGAAGATAGTTGATATAATTTTTGATTCGTGGGATATCACTAATGTAATGAAATTGATGTTTATGTACTTACATTCAGAGACATCATATTGTACAACAACAAATACAAAATGTTTGTCCAGATATACTTCCCTTCCGCACTTTTGGATGAATAAATGATTTTTTCATCCATAGTTTCCTTGTTGCAACCACAATCTCCTTGTTCCATCCATGGTTTCTACGTTCCTTCCGTAATATCCTTGTTTCGTCCAACCCCATGGATACAAATTAATCCATCACTCCCTCAAAAATGGCATTCTACACAACCCAAAAGAAATGCAAAGCCAAACCCAGGCTCAGCCAGACCCTGAGCAACCGGCACCGACATCTGCTGCGAAGTGCCAACGCCCCAAGGAGCCCTTATCAGACTGAAGAGCCTTTTCCGTGCAAGCAGTCACAGATTTCATGATTCATGATTTGTGAAGCTCCCAGATCTTGGGCTCCGTGCTCCTGCCAGTTCACAGAGTTCATGATTCATGAAACGACTGCCGCACTCTCCACACGAACCTAGCAAGCTTTTCTGCTTTTTTTTTTTGAGACAAATGAAATGGAATTCCGATCCATTGTCAGAAAAATAAGAGGACAAGCGCCAGCCACAAGTGGAAACCTAGCTAGCTTGATCACCGTCCACAGAACTCTTAGTTGCTGTTAAAACTCAAGCTTACTTCATCATGCCTTGCCTCATTGCCTGGACGTACGACTGATGACCATTCTCTGTGACGTGTTGTGTCAGTGAGATGCCGGACGGAATGTTGGCTTTGCTTGCTTCTTAACTTCCTGGATCCAGACAAACGGTTGGCGACTGTCGTGACTCTCGTTGACTCCCCGCATTTAATCCATCTGCTCAACGTTCTTGGGAGAAACGGAGGAAGCACTTTGAACCCTTAATTGCGAATGGTCACAACGTAACTCCCACGAAGATTTACTACAACCGAGACTGGAACCACCCCAACTCAGCTTAGCTCACTTCTAAATTCCTTGAAATGTGTCCCTTCTCCTGATTAGGTACATCCGTACAAGAACATGTCTAGGTCAGAGAGGCTATTTATGAGAAGGCGCGCGCTTGAGTCCGCTCTAACTGATTGTCTTCATTGCAGTTTTAGTGTTGAGAAATGAGAACGTCGTGATTGGGTTACTCTTCGAGTGTTGGTATACCTTATTGCTTGCAAAGGCAGAAAGGAAGGGTCGGTGGTGCTATAGTAGAGATATTGATAGTATATTGATTTGTATTTTGGCATTTGAAAGAGTCGGTCACGATGGGCGTTGTACCGCTTCCAGGGGGAGAGAGTGAGAGAGGTGACGTTGATTTTGAGTCCGATTTTGAGATGGAAGAGGGACGTCGACGTGAGGCTCTGGCTATGGAGGGAGCGGGTTTTGTGAAACGAACGTATGGCGTTCGAAGTTCGTGTTTGGAGCGCAGTTGTGCGAAGCTGGATCAGCAGCTTGACGACCTTAGAGCGGTTGTACCGAACTCTTCAAGGGTAAGTTCTTGGAGCTTGAAATTTACGAGCCCGCAAACTGTACTAACACTGGCTCTGTCGTGGACTGTGGTGGTGTTACAAGTTGCAGCTTGGATTGCGTGCGGATACGTTTGTTTGAAAGTTTGGAGATGCTATTGAAAGGTTTGACGTATGGACTCGTGGTTGTGTTTATAATGAACTTTCAAAGCCGGGGATAAGTTACTTGTGTATGAAAATGTTTCAGAGACGAGAAAGAAGTGATTCTATTGTCGTGGATGCTTACTTTTACATTGCGACATTACAAAAGCAAGTGGAAGATCTCAGCAGCGAGCTTCTGGAAGATGCTTCGCTTGCTCGAACGCAGGATGAAGAAATTGATGCACGAAGCTTGCCATTGGTAAGGTCGGCTTAATAAGTTCTCTGTGTGAACTATTGCTTATTTCTTAGAATGATGAGATGGGCTTAATTAACACAGTTAAGACTGTGCTTAAGCCAGACTCTGGAAGGTTTCTTAATCGCAGCCTCAATCGACCAAACATTTCCAGAATGATCGGTACTGTAGCAGAGATTGTAGACGTAATAACTTGAGGGCCGGGATGGACATGGTTTTAGCAATCTGAGTTGTCACTGTGTTTCTGAAATTTTTGAACGCTGACGAAATCGATTGAAGCAGGTGGAAGTAATGAAAAGAGATGGGGTATTGGAAGTACGCATGGTGTGCGCTAATCGACCTGGACTTCTGGTTGAAGTGATGGAAGCAGTGGAGTCCCGTGGTCTGATTGTTGTGGACGCGAAAATTGCTTGCCACAGCAACATTGTCTTCGAATATTTAAGCCTGGAGGTAAGACCCGCTAACTTAATAAGAAAATATCCGGGGAAATTTTAGCTTCATAAGGTTATATACCGTATTAAGGCGTGGTTCAGGGCATCCAAACTGTGCCAAGTCACTAACACAGGAGAAATCCAAACTGTCCATCTACGGAATTTTTGAAGAATTCCACAGTCAGTGTCCACTAGAAACGGAAATTGGACACTGAAAGACATTAACTTGTCCAATTTCCATAGGCGCAAAAGAACATTTGTCCAATTTCCATACTGTTTTTCTCCTGTGGAAAAACAGAACCTGACAGAGGTTTCAGTTAGGCTATTGAAATTGTACCAATTTCTCTACAATTTACCATTTCAACGAATACGATCTCGACAACATTGACATTTCTGCTTCCTAATGTGATCCAATATTGATCGAAATGGCAGAGTGAAGAATCAGTGACAGATGAGGGCGATGAAGAATCTCAACTCGATAGTGTGAAGGCCATGCTCGTGAATGCCATTTGCGGCACTGAATAGATCTGCAATGAAGTTGCAACTGTTGCATTGACTGAATGCCGATACCAATATAATCATAGATTCTATGGCGCTTGTGCGGTCTCCAAAATTTTCTGAGTACTCCCACATGCATTTAGCTAGCCATGATATATCGATGGCGCATCGAAGAAAAGCGATCAAGTCTCACGATCCATGTCGAAAATCCTGAGTGAGAATACGAAGTATGCGAAGGTTAATTCGTGAAAAGATGCGGATTTTAGAAGTTTGTCAATTACTCATTGGCTAGACGAATTTGGAGAGTGCACTGGCATTGATATTCTGTCACCTCTGTCATTCATTTTGTTGTTTATAGTTTTGTAAATCTGTCTCATTGTACGTCGCATTTGTTTGTCTCGTCTTGTTGAAATAAGTGAGTGATCATCGTTTCAGCAAAAGCAGTATGCAAATAGATCGCCGTTTATCAGTCTAAGCTGTTTATAGAGAAATGCCGGAATGTGTAAAAGAGCCTGTTTTCATGCACCTCCGCAAACCGCAATTTACGAAGGGATAGGATGTATTGTAAGTGGTTCATAAAGCGATCCGCTTCTTGAAACAGTAATGTAGGTGGTTCCAAAACAAACATTAAGTGGACTGTCAACAATGTGAGCATAATTAAGACTTGTCATTTATTGCTTCAAACTTTGCCAATGGATGGATTACGAGCTAGGGAGGGTCCATTTTAAAGCCAGTGTGTGTTCACTTAATTTTTCTAAATGAGAATTGATTGTCCAATTGCCTTCTTACAAATGTTAAAAGAATGTAGGGTCTGTTTAATTTTAGTAAGGGTC
Source organism: Antitrichia curtipendula (assembly GCA_951230915.1). Classification (NCBI taxonomy): domain Eukaryota; kingdom Viridiplantae; phylum Streptophyta; class Bryopsida; order Hypnales; family Leucodontaceae; genus Antitrichia; species Antitrichia curtipendula. Next base: position 39,362,353 of record OX579635.1, read on the forward strand.
GCATTTAGGAACCTTTTGTATTACTTTTTGCATGCCACAGTGCTTGTTTTAGGTCAAGACATATCTTTTTTCAGACTGCATGTGTGTGGGTTTTGTAAGACCTAGGATCACAAATAGTTGCCTATGGCAGAATTCTTTGGAAATTCATAAGTAATTCATAAATACTTCAAAAATTATGAAATCACTTGTGTTAGATTTTGCATCAATTTTCCTTCAAGTGAAAAATAAGGGAAAATATTTTTGAGCATCTGAAACACATCAAAAAGACCCAACAGCCCTTAAAGGGTCGCTTTATGAGCCACTTACCTTAGCATGGTGTGCCCTGTGCCGTTGCCATAGTCCAAATAAAGTAAAAATAATTTTCTAATTTTTTAACTCATGAAAACTTCCAAATTCAATATCTTTTCTGTTGTGAGTCAAAACTCTACAAAACAAAGCCTGTGCACCCCTTCTCGTTGAGGGATTTCCAACGGTACCAAGAACGCAATTGGGGGATGCACAGTTTGGGAGATCTCACCGTATTAAACAAAACAAACAAACAAAGCAAACAAACAACCTAACTTAATGGATGGATGTTCACTAATATTTCTTATTAAAAATACAGAATTTTCAAGATTGAGTGGCAAGGTCTTCCAACTTATGGATTCCCTTTTGTGGTTTTTAAAAACTAAAATAGAAAGTTAATAGTGCTTGACTCATTTTTTTTAGCTTCTACCTTGAAATTCTCTTGAAATTTAAAGAATCTCGGAGAGCTTCCAAATTTATTTTGTCTTGTTGGGCAAGCACATAAGAAAGGCCTACCCAATGTTTCCCATAATTATGTGAAGGGATAAAGATGGGAAGCTACATGAAAATGATGGGGATGGGCACTATATGTAATTACGCTCTAATTGTGAAACGATTGGAGTTAGAAAATGGGCATATGAACGATTTTAGATGTACAATAGTGGAGGAAAGACTATAATTTTTTATAATTTTTTTGGAGTACTTTGAATGTCATTGACAAAGATGGTGGTGGAAATTATCTCATGGAACATGTTATTGACTTTTCTCTAATAGAAGATTCTTTACTTTAGTTTATTCTAAATTACCAAGTAATACAATGTACAAGAAGAATGTACACGCAACTAGTAGCAAAGACACTAGTAACAATTGAATTTGGACAGGACAAGTAAGGAGTGACTACAAACAAGAAAGAATAGTAATATTTCAATTTTTAGATGTGCGGTTTGCGTTTGAGCTTTTGAATCCTAAGTGTTGTCCTCTTCCTTATAATTTTTTAGGTAGGTCATGCTTCAAATATCTCTCCAAATTAAATATGATGTTGAATGGTAATACTTTCTCTATATTATCACGTCTAATATCAACGAACTAATTGATGAAGATTTATTTATCAGCTAGTTTGATGCAACAAATTTGTCAACATTGGTACATTACTTGTAGTGGATTCTGCTTGTTTAGACAATCATGGTAGTAAAGTTCCCATGAGGTTTATTGGCTAGATCCAAAGGAAAATATAAGCTTGTACTAGTCAACTTTGGAGACATCTATTATACAAAATCGGAAAAATATAGAGAAGATTAGCATGGCCCCTTGCAAGGATGACACACACAAATTGAGAAATGGTCCAAATTTTTTCCCTATTTGAATCTAGTGTTTTTGTTATGAAAAAAATTTGGGTGGTGGATACAAATAAAGAGAACAATCTTGTCCTATTAATTGAAAATAAAAAAGAGCCCTTGGTCCTTTCAAGAATGTAATGTAATGTGAATGTGTAGTATAATTTTTCAACACTCAAGGGAGGAGGCATTGAATTTGTATTAATATGAAAAAGTTAATTAGGTCTTATATATATAATTAGGTACAATAATCTTACACATTTTTTTCTTAGGCAAATTCATCTAGGTAAAATTCTATGAACTTCAAGATACCCTTACATGCTAAAAAATGCATAGATTTTCAAGTTGCAAATTGCACTAGAATTGTAATAAAGTGTACTTGGATATCATACAACAACTTCTAAAGAAGTGGAAGCAAGCTCGTGGTATAAAGAAGCTAATTTGGGATCCTAATTTATCACAAAAAAAACTTTAGAAGATAGTCAAATACTTGTTGCAATACCGGAGTAAGCCAAAGAACAAGCAAGAAATGATACAAATAATTCAAGAAATATGAAATCAAGTATCTACAGCAATTACAAATGCTCATTCTAATATGCCTATTAAAATGCAAGCTATAATTTCAACAAATGGGGGCAATGCTAGGTAGTAGATGGTGTATAGGAAATTTGAATTTCATGTGCACATATTTAATATACATTTGAAAATAACTTTGCAATAGTATATTACATGCCCCAAAATTCTCAAAATTGTAGTTAAAAAACATAAACAAAAAATTTGTAGTCCATTTGGAACTACAAAGAATGGGTGGTCAAAAGAACCACAACTAATTTCCACCATGGTTTTTACTTACCAACTTTTGTTATAGTAAAGAGTATATTAAACCACTAACTGCAACATAATCTTTGAAGTTTGTATAGACAATTATCTTCTAGAAAGTATTGCAAGTATTGCATTGTAGTTGTAGCAGGCATCTAATGGAACAATATCTTCAGTAGATAATCAATAGAGGAGGTAAATTTAGCAAGTTTGTTGAACTCCTATTGTAGCAACGAATTAGAACTTCCAACAAACTTGTATGTTGAACTTTCTTTTCTACTCAAAATAATGAATACAAAAGTTCAATGAGTTCCTTCATTAATTGCTCCCCCCTACTATAACTCCCTCTAACATGTCAAAGGTTATGTCAAAGTGTAGAAGTTGAGAACTGACCCTATCCAATTTTATTTCACCTTTATAAATAATAACTATGTAATTTTCAATTGATTCTAATGGTATAAAATATTCCATCTTATGAAAGTTTTTCTCAAACTACAGTGATTTGTTCTAATAGAGCATATGACACTTATTTATCAAAATCACACTATTTTGAATTATTATGGGTTGGAATATTACTATATTGTACCAATTTTCACAAAAATAATTTTTTGGTGTGACACTCATTTTCTAGGTGACGCTAGTTACCCACCCACCCACCCTCCCCCACACTAATAGGACAAGTCATTTGTAGTTTTCAAGAGTTAGTATTATATTTGCATCAAGTTATGGGATGAATCTTGATTATATGTTTTTCCTTTGATGTTTTCTACAATATGATCAAACAAGTACTTAAGCTTAAAAGAGGCTGTATTTGTTTATCAGTGGCACGATTTTTGAATAAGATCCTATTCAAATTTCCTCATATATATTTGTTTGTAGCTCTTTGTCTATGCAAAGCCTCCTCTCCTTCGGTCCAAAGTCAACAAATTAGTCAACTTGAAACCATAATGTCAAGTCCTATTATTTACAAGGCAAATTTGTAAGTCTTTCATTGGATAGTTACAAAAACATTAAGGTAACTACACCTTAAATTGCATGCTTGCTAAAACCGCACATGCTAGATTATTGCTCAAAACATACTTCCACTATTTATGAGAGTCTATGGTTGGTTATCCTAAACTCTATTTTTAGCACTTTGAAAATTTGTAGTTTATTTGTATGGTGTCCAAAAAATGCATTTTTAGAGATTCTAAAATTTCCTTTTGGCTTCCAACACAATCCCACCAAAAAAATTTCAATATAATAATGGCAACCATGCTTAATTGCTTATTTGTGCAATTTTAGGTGGAGTTATCTTACATTTTATAATTTTGTTCTTCTTTCTACACCCTTAACCCATAACAACACGGAGAACGTTTTGTGGCCGATGAATGACAAAGAATCTCTTCATGTAGGACATAAGTGCAACTATTCAACCTCCAAATTTTGTGTGGAAAGGGAAGGTCTTCTACTTCTTCTAAGGTAAACCTGCCTATGACAGGTAGACCACTAATGCAAACATCTACAAAACCACCCATTACAACCTTACATCAACCCATTTCAGATTTTTGTCAATAAATGAGATTATGACTTCATTAGGTTGGTTAGTGGCCAAAATCAACGCCTTGGGAGATGACCATGGAGTTATTAGTGACTGTCATAAGACACTTACACCTTTCTAGTGTAAACTTGTCATAGAAAGTTATTTTTTTTATTCCTTCATGTCATGGCCATGTTAGAAAATCTGGTGATTGCTTTAGGTGGTAAGATGACCATTATAGAAACACTTTTTGCTGATTTGGGGTAGTCTACAGATTCTTTTAGACCAATTGGGCAGAACACTTCAGAAATTCATAACTAATTCATACTTTGTCCAAAAAATAAAATTCCAGTTGCTTCCTTCATTTCTCAGATTTGTCTTTGTATGAAAAAAAATCAGATTTTTTTTGGTAATGGCAACATGACAAATCAATTATTTTGCCTGTCATAGGCAGGTTTACCTTAGTTTGTCTTCCAGTGAGTGCTTCCAAATTCCAATCGTCAGAGACCAGCCCACCAACAAGCCTGCCTCCCGACAAGTGTCCCGTCTCTCTTCACAAATGGACTGCCACCTTAACTTTGAGCTTTTCCAGCATCACTTTGGTGCCGGATTTCATGTTTTGTGAGCTCAGAACACAGTGGTGCGTCGTGGGCTTCTTTTGCTGATAAGCGTGTGCTGAACTGGACGTTGGATTGCGGTTTGGAGAGCTTCGAGAGCTGCGATTGAGCAGGATGAAGCCGCTGCGAGTGTTGGTGACGGGCGCCTCCAGCGGGTTGGGGAAAGCGGTGGCCGTGCACCTCGCTCGAGAAGGGCATTCTCTGTTCCTCACGGGTCGCGATCCGAGGCGACTTGGAGAGGCTTCCGACGATTGCAAAGGTGCATCAATCGCGCCAGACAGTTCTCTTGAAATTTTTCTGAACGCATTAAGTGGCATTGGCTATAATATCCTGTTCTTGTGTACAAGAGGAGATCAATTCAGCTGTATGTGGGTTCAAGAAAAATTCTCAACCCTATTTGATGGTTGTACTTTTCTTTCCAGAGCATCCAGTGCCTTCGATCATAATTTTCTGTTTTTGTGTACAAGAGGAGATCAATTCAGGATTATGAGGACTTTAAAACATTTCTCAACGCTATTTGATGGTTGCACTTTCTCGAATTTTTTTGAATGCATCAAGTGCCATTGGCCATAATTTCCTGTTCTCTAGTACAAGATGAGATCAATTCAGCCGTATGTGAATCTAAAAACACTTCTATCAAATATTTCCTAATGCATTAGTGCCCTTGTTCATAATTTCCTATTCTCGTGTAATCCTGTGGTCAATTCAGTAGTATGTGTATATCTATTCTTGTTTATCCTCAACCCAATTTGATGGTTGCAAACCCCAATTGGCAGCTGGAGAGTGACAAAATGCGAGTATATTGCAGGGGCCAAGGATGTTTTCAAAGGTTTGGGAGATGTGGCTGCGGAGGCTGATGTTGCGCGACTGTATAGTGAAGCTGTGGAATCGCTTGGCGGTATTGACGTTGCAGTGCTAAATGCGGGAGTGGGCCGGCATGGGAATGTGGAGGACGTTTCAGTGGAGGATTTCGACTTGCAGTTCAATACAAATGTGCGCGGCGTGTTTCTTTGGCTCAAGCACATCTTACCCCATATGAAGGTTTCAGGATTGATTCTATTCTTTAACCTAATCTCTGGGAGTGGTTATTCTTAAAGCAGTGTTTTCTGATTGTGTCGGAAACGTTGAGACAGCATTCCAATGAGAAGCTTCCTCATGGTTCTTTGGGAGGTCTTTCCATGGTGACACGATCGTATGGAGACCTCCTCATGAATCGTGGATGGTTATCTTCATAATGTAGTCTAAAAGCTCCTGAAACACCCTAGTTTTGCTGATAACCATGTTTTTAAGTTTTGTCCTATGTGTCTATTTCAATACCTCGCTGCTGGTAATCTGCTTTTTTCCATTTGAACAAGCATGTGATAATTTCTGAATTAAGAATTTGGTTATGGTGACAGGGGAGGAAGTCCGGCCAGATAATTGTGACGAGCAGTGTGGTTGGAGAAAGAGCTGCAGCAGGTAAGTCTATCTACAGTGCAACGAAACACGCAGTGCAGGGGATGATTGAAGGGCTTCGTGGCGAGCTACGAGGGACTGGTGTCAAGGCTGCCACCATACTACCAGGCGCGATTGCAACAGAATGGTAAGCTCTTGGAATTATTTAGCACTACGGTGATGTATTTGTAAAGATATCGTCATCGACGGGAAGAAGAGACCGATCTACAGCGTTTGATTAACTGCTGATAGTTTTAGAGTACAGGATCTTATCTTCGTTACTTCAATCATTTTATCCAATATGTAGGACTGTACTTTAAATGCTTTCATCGGGAGAGCTTTAGAGCTGCGGAGAGATCACTCCAGGTACAAGAGCCTAATATATTGAGTTAACTGTTCATCTCTACATATAAAATTCTTATTCAATTTTATAGTGGGAGGTTGCTGACGGCTATTGAATGGAGAGTAGATGACCCTATTTCTATTCAAAAATCAGTGGCCATAAACATTTAGCCAAGTCATACTTATACCACTTGCGAATTGTGAAGGCCAAACGAGAGAATGAATAGATGATTGCTGTAGGTAACAAGGGTCATTATTGGAGACGGAATTAGGTCCCAAACGGTGATTGGTTCCTATATCTTATTAACCTTTTTGTTTGTTGAGAATCCTTCTTTCTTCTCCACTATCGCCCGAGTTTTCAGTTAGTGCCTGTCTGACTGGTTTGCGAACAGGTGGGCAAGTCCAGCTGGACAGGGAAATGCTATGCCCAAGAATGCTCTCACTCCGGATGATGTAGCAGCTGCCGTTCTCACAATTGTTAATCAGGTATGTTTGCAACTCTCTAACTTTTACGCAAGGGGCTTGAGTTCCACCCCTCTTACTTTTTTTTGTAAGTTTATTGCCTGGTGAATTTCTGATGCTTGTGATTCACTTTAACACAATAACAATCTGCTGCCTGATCAACAAATACCTCCAAGTTGTGTCTCAGGATTTGGAGTCCTGTCTATGCCAGTTCATAATCGAGCTCTATTGCTTACATCCTGATATTAGGATCTCGGTTTGTTTGATTGCTGCTATTCTGTGGGGTTTGAAGAGTCCATCTACAGATATTGATCGCCTTATTATCTCCCCGGCTGCTCAAGCAAAATGAGGCTAATTTTGTACTGGCATGAGAGGAGTTGCAAAGTTGCAGTGCAGGCATCCTGACAGGCATGTAATTGCAACAATTTTTGCTCCATGGAATATTGGTACCCTTTGAGTTTTGGAGAGCTTGTGCATAGTGATTGAGGCTCTGAATTACACATTATGTGACGCATGCAAAGTTGTCTTCCACTTCAAAAATGCTATGTGCTATTTTAGATAGTTTCACTTATTAATTATAAACTAAACCACCTCCAGCTCATGAAGAAGATTTTGATATGAAGACGTTGCAGTGCATTGATGACTTCATGCAGGGTAGTATCTAACTGAATTGGGTAAGGTGAAGGCACCCTAAACCGTCCCTGTACCCAATTTCGTCACCATGTACCAAGGGTGCACATTTTTGTAGTAAGAATGTACTATGTTGGTACATGGTGACAGAATAGGGATGGTTTAGGGTGTTTCCACATTAAGTTGGGAAGATGGTAGAAAGCAAGCAATCATTCAAGGTTAATAAGCTTAAGAGTATCACCACCCATTCCCCTAGGGTTCACCCATTCCCCTAGGGTTGGGAAAATGGGGGTGGTCTGAGCCCTACAATTTTGGGTTGTTTCTGTGACGTTTTGTCTTCCATTCATCTCCACTTTCAAGAACATGTCAAAACAAGTAAAACGGGTGCATTAGTTACTTGGTAGAATTAAGAGCCAATGATCATGTCAATTGATTAAAAAGATTAATCAACAATTTGATCAAATGAAGCATGTGTCAACAAGCATGGCAAGGATGCTTTCCTAGTGTTTGGAGAGAGAATTGTGTTGTGATTGTGCTCCTTTTGTCTCTAGTCAAATTTATGCACCCATAGGAAAGTTTTCTGGTTAGGGACATAAAGAACATAGTTATGGTACAATTTTCTTTGTAAACATTAGAAAAGCATCCTTGTCATGCTTGTTGATACATGCTTTATTTTATTGGTTAGATGGTTTATGAGCCATTTCTTTCATTTTTTTTAATCAATTGATATGATAGTTGGCTCTTGATCTTGCCAAGTTACTAATGCACTTGATTTATTTGTTTTGACGTGTTCTTGAGGGCGGAGATGAGTAAGGAACAAAATGTCATGAAAGCAATCAAGAGTTGCAGAACTCGAGCCATTCCATCTTTCCAATCCTGGGGGGATGGGTGGTGATACTCTAAGAATATCTACAATACAAGCTTAGAAAACAATCCCTGTAATGACAGATGGTGGAGCATTTGATAGGACTTGTATGGTGTTGGGTTCTTTTTAAAACAAATTGATCTAATGCAAAGTCAACAATTTAAATCTCAAATGAATTTTTCCGCATTATAAAATTAAAATAAAATAAAATTCTACAATATAAAAAGATTTTTTTATGCAAATAAGGAAAGGGCAAATTTATTGGCACATATAATAATGCTTGAAAAAATATGACTTTTGCTATTGTAAATCAACTTACTAGCCCTTCAGATTTTGCAAATTTGTCAAGTTTGGGAAAGATAATGATGGGTGTAGGAATCAAGGAAGACCATGACCGATTTCATTACTAAGAAATATTTTTTTGAATTGTCTCTTTATTATGCCGTTACTATCTTAGAACCTAGAAGCATTGTAGATGTTCTAAAAGCAGCTCCAATGCAACTGGGAACAAGCACGTGAATGCATGATGATCGGGCCTCTCAAAAGGAATACTTTAATACAATCGATATTGGTCATTTTTTATTCCCAACCTTGTCATTTTCCATCCTATGTTCGGCAATTTGGCAAAATATGAAGAACCCACAAAGAAGCTCACAATAGCAAAAATTCTCATTGTCATACCTTTTCATCCTCATTATGTCTGCTAATAATTTGAAATTCATCTTTTTCGCATGAATGGTCTTTACTTAATGTAGAATCTTTTTTTTTCATTTTTTTGTAATGTGGTAATGATTCATTTGAGGTTTGTATTGTCAATTTTTTTTCAAAAGTCACTAGAACAAAATGAGGTTCATCTATCTCCACTTCAAAATTTGGATACTATATATCTTTCCGTCTTTGCATTAGAAATGTTCTAAGTTATTGCGAGTAAGTTATCATATTGTCAAAGTAGCAAAACACAATATTGCAACATTAAGTTAAGGTAAATACACCTAATTTTGACCTCAACTAAATTGTGCAATGTAGACTTGTGCCTTAGATATAACTGTTATGAATATGAGAGCCTAGGGTTGAATTTGAAAATACTTGTAATCATTACTTTGAAATTTTGTAGTTTATTCATATAATCCAAAAAAAATATGCAGAGGTTATTTTTATTATTCTATCAATTGTTGAGGAGGTCCTACAAATTTTAATAATAGGAATCAAACATCAATGTTCATTTAGACAATTTTAAATGTAGTTGCTATAGATTAAGTAGTCACTGAATCATAATTATGTTCAAAGAATAATTGATGCCATAATAAGGTAGACATAATCATTGTGGATACTCTTCCTATTTGCATCCTTATTTACATTTGTTCAATATGTCAAGGACTAAAATTTAGGACATATGTTGATAAGGACACAAATGACAGAAGTCTCTATAATAGGTATGCATACTACACTAGTAAAGACTTACCATTGGTCAAACTATTGATGTACAATGTCCACCATTGTAATGTGGTTGCAGTTTAAACCCGGAGATATTTTGAAGATTGAAATTATTGAACTAATCATAATTATGGCATATATAAATTTACATTTTTTTAGCTTCTAGAGCATACTGATCATTAACCCCAAGGGGGCCCATTGTTCACTCGAGGAATAAAATGAATTTTGAACGAGATCCTTCAATCTCAATATTCATCTTGATTTTCAATTTTTTTTTGTGAAAATAGAAAAACACATTAGCTTTGTAGAAATATAAGTTTTGTTTCAATCAATACCCAATAGCAAAATAAGTTATAGCATAATAAGCCCAAATTTTAGTTCAATGGGCAGATTAAAATTTTCCACAAAAACTTAAAATTTAAAATCTTAAAATTTTCTTCTCATAAATTATATTTTTATCTTTACAAGAAGCTTTGACTCATTCCATTTGTATTTGTTAGGTGAAAGTTATGGACAATCTTGCTTTTGAGGTAATCAAAGCATTTTTTAGGAAAAATAACCTACAAGATTCATTTTCAAGCTCAATTTTAAAAAGTTTTCAAAAAAAATTTCACAAGGTTAAGATCTCTTGCCAAAACAATCTCACTGTTGGAATGAGAGTGTTTCAATTCATTTTAGAGCTATTAATGGTTTAGATTTTCCTTCAATCTTAAATTTACTTCTACTTAACAAAATTTTAATGAATGGAAATTAATTGTTGTTGTTTTTAAAAAAAAACTCTAGAATCTCAATTCAATTTTCAACATATAAATTTAGATATTGAAAATCAATGGTGCAAAAAATTTAAGTTAAAAAGATTCAAAAACAAAAAATCTAGTCAAAGTAGGTACAAAAAAGTTGTTATCTTCAATTTATCCATCTAAGATAACTAAGGTAGAACTACCCAATTCCGTCAGTGATTCAAATCCGCGGTCTACAACTTTGTCCCAATTCCGTCAGAAAAACATGCAAATCCGCTTCAGATTTTGACAACAATAGTTTATTAATGTTATTAAAAGATAGCATGTCAATTAATGATTGGTGGATCTTCAAGTGCTATTAGATACATTGAAAAGCGGTATTGAGTTGTAAGAGGATGTTTATGAATCTAGTCTAGTAGCGGTTGTGCAATTTCACTTCAGAAATTCACAGAAATTACAATTTTTATCAAAAAATTATAATTCCACTTGGGTTTGACTCCTAAAACAAAAGCACACCTCTGAAAAATATGTGTCTTTCCTAGAGTTGGCCCCAATATAGTTAGATTGCGAATCAGGGTGGTAATGGGTAGTTCTACCTTACACCTAAATGTGTCATGATAAGGTTTTGAAGATGGATCCTATAATTGAACTGTAAAAGGTTTTGTTGAGTCTTCTTGGTGGTTGAAAGGAGATTCTAGATTCTCTAGAAATGCATTTTTTAAACTTTGAATGAGAAAATTATGAGTTTTTAAAGTACTCGAAATGAGTGTTCCTAAAATCAGCCCTAAGCTCTCATGTATGGAGCCTACTCATTTTATGCAAGAGTTTAGATGGATTGGTCTTACAAACACATCACAAGTATGTGTTGTTACTTTAAATTGTCACATTGTATCCACCTTGTTTTTTTCTCATTCTAGAGCTCACAAAATTACAAGATGTGTGAAGGGAAAATTCAGACAAAAATTCATGTGTGTTCAAAAAATAAATAAAGTAACTAAATTCTCCTTTTACATTATATTCTAACCATATCCTTGTAAATTTTTTGACTTGTGACCAATCACTTAAGTGTAAACTATTTAACCATAACCTCTATGGAGCATATTTTAGATGACAATGTCTCATTGGATGAGGAGAGAATGTATTCTTTTCTATAACTTGAGTCTACCTAAGAGTTATATTATCTTCTTTTAGACCTTGATTGAGTATGGTAAATTAAAATCCAACCTTCCTACACTGAGGCTATATTCAGTAATGTGAAAACAAAGCCTCTTTCTGAGAAATACCATCTCTTGCTATTCCCCTTGGCTCCATTTTCGGTACAACTTATTTGGAGAACTTTAAGTTCAAGGTACTAGAAGTCAACTTTTCTAATTATAACATCTATACTAGCACTTGTTGAGGATCTAATACAGTCCAAATTTGGATGACAAGTATTTTGGCTCTTTAAAATATTCTTATGGCACTCAATCCTTGCAAGTGAAGCAATGGTCCTTGAAATCATTGTTCATCCTAAAGTTTAATAAATTATTTTCTATATTTTTCATTTATTCCCTGCTAGGCCACATGTGGCTGAGTGGCTTGTATTGTTTTTTTGCCAATGAAATTTTGTTCCATTTGTTTCATTTATTAAAAAAATGTAAACTTTTTAGCGCATCAAATTTGGTGAGGGGCAGTGTGGAATAACTCTTGGTCTTTTACCGTAATCATGCAATAACTGAAGCCTAACTTATGTCTTACAAGAGCTGCAATCAAGTGTGTGATACAGGTTGATAATTAAGTGTACCCACAAACTTAATGTGGAGTCTTCAATTCTGATTTTTACTATTACCGGTAGTCTCAATAAACTGGATCTGTACAGTATCTTTTTATTTTTTTATTTTTTTTACACAATCTGAATCTTTTTTTGAACTCAGAGACTGAGAGTGAGGGTTCTTAACTTAATAGAAAATACATGTGCACACTTGTATTCATTGAGTACAACTGAAGAGAGTACACATATTTGTGCGTATTGGCTACATACATTCAATATTGATAACCTTGCTCTTTACTGAGGTCTCTATTGTACAAAGTCAACTAATTAAATTGTAACTGAACTTTAAAGTTTATAAGCTGAGCCTGACATCACAGCAACTGAATTTTGCTATTAATATATATCTGATATATATCTGAATTACAGTATGTTTTTATTTTTGTTTTTATGGTTAGCAAAGAATTACAGTATGTTCGCACTTGGTATTATAGGAGAAGGCTCGAAAACAGTTCGGGCATTAAGAACCGTCCCTGTAGGAGTGTCCAAAACAGTGCACATGGGATGTAGAAATAGAAATTACTTTATGTGGTGAGAAACTGCAAACCCATGTGTGCAATTTTAGGCTATTGAACAGGTGACGTGGTTCATCATCATGTGTGATTTTACTCATAATAAAGACTTGAATTTGGTGAGTTTTGCATAATGACTTTGAAATGTCAAAAAATAGTAAGAAAAATTGCAAAAACACATCTGAGGCTGAACCTCCTTCTATTAAAATGCTTCTCAGTCACTCATAACTTCTTGGATTGATGTGAAATTTTTACCACAAGAACTAGACTAGTATGCGCAACTTTTTCAAAATTTTAAATTAAAAACGGACATTGTATGAAGAAGAAACAAGCCGCCGAAGTTCATTGTAATCTAAAAATGTCGGGATTTTAAACTTCGAATTGCTCCCAAACATTCAAAACATTTTGGATTGACATGAAAATCTTACTACAACAACTAGACTTCAAGGGAAACATAATCCAACAAATTTTATTGAAAAATAACATTTGATGAAGAAGATACAAGCCCCCAAAGTTTCAGCCATCAAATGCAGTTTTGTGGACTCAAATTGAACCTGTGAGCTTTGATTGGCTTCCAAAAAATCAGTACATCTTGTATTGATCTGAAAATTTTACCACACAAACTAGAAGAGAGAACGCAAATTTTCCAGTAATTTTTATTGAATTCGGACATCATATGCAAAAGTTACAGCACTCTTAATTGGATTTGAAACTATGTGAAGAATCCCTGGGGTGTTTAGCAATTACAATAAATTTTGATTTATAATCGGGAGTGAATTGAATTGAATCGTACAGTGGATCATTCTTGGAATCATTGTATCCATTTAAAAGCATGGTTTAAGATCATTCTTAAACTCACTCGCTCCATTCAATGGCATGTTTTGATTGATTACAGTTGCACCTATGAGCATTAATAGGGACCTATGCACCTCTGACTTTGAAAAATCATATCTTATTCATTTCAAGTCAAAAAATTAAAATTAAAAGTTTTACAGTTGTGTTCCTCATTTCTCTTTCTCCCACAAAAATTAAGAAAAACTTTGGGTCCACCCATTTTTGTACAGAGGTCTTTTTTCCCTTAGATGAGCGCTTTCTGAGCCTTCTACCTTAGAGGTGTTGTTTGGAATGTGAATCTGGTCCAAAAGAAGGCCTAAAAAAGTCTAAAATTTATTCCTAAGACCTTCAATACCAACACTTTTAATCCCTAAAGTTTCATGACTATGTTTTCACCAAAAACGCTCAAGAATTGCCCTTTTTAGTACAAAAACCAAATTTTTGAAAAATAACTTTATTTGACACACGTAACCATAGGATCTTGTAATATGCTAAATTGAGAACATGTGGTAAAAATTTCAGAAATTTCCACTGCGTGGATTGCAAGATATAAACATTCAAAATCACTGAAATCATTTTTTTGACCTTGCAAAAAAACGGGCAGCTGCACTTCAAAAGCTCATTTTTTCTATGAAAAAATGTCCAAAATGGTGGTGCTTCTTTAGATTCCTTTTTCTAGACAAGTTGGCTACATGCTTAAAAAATTTCACATCATTTGAAATTGTACAACATATAGGGAAAAAATAGTAAGTAGAGAATGATTCAAAATACTAAATTGTTAAGAATTTAGTTATGAAATTGGAAAATGCCAATTCCAATGGCTGAAATGTTGCAATAAACAATCTACATCTTAAGATTCTATTTTTTTCAAAAATATTAAAAATTGAATAAGATAAAGGACTTCAAAGTTTATTTTAGAGTAGAGATTCCATAACTACCCGCAAAATAAAATTCCTCATAACTTTTGACTCATTGGTCAAAATGGAATAATTAAAAGCTTTGCATGTATATATAACTTTAGAAAACCAATTTCAAATTTTTGTTTCTAAAAAAAGTAATTTTGTCCGATCTGCCCAGCCGAGAAAAAAAGAAACATATTAGACCAAAATTTTAGACTCGTATTTCCAAATGTCATGAAATGTAAGGCATATGAAAGATATTCCTTGCGCATAACTTCTATTAAAATTTCAGCCAAAAATATGAAAATCTCTAGTCACAGGTACTTGCCCAAAATTTTCATACTGCCCAAAAATGCATTCTGGTCCTTTAGGGGTTAACACCAAGTGCAAACATACCTTTACTATTGAATGTTCACTTAATTAACTTCTAAACGTCCACAGTCTTCTTCAGAATTCACGATTTGAGAAAAAATCATCGTAAAGTACTATTTGGAAGAATTATAATGGAATTCATATACAGATATAAATTGTAGATTTTGAGTTTTAGATTCCATCTAGACGGTTAGATTTGCCAATGCTATAACCAATATTTTTTTAATAACTTTTTGAAAGGAAAATTTCAAAATTCCTTTTAAATTTGATTACAAGCTATCATTATTTTATCATTTTTTCAATATAGTTTGTTGTGATGAATTTGAAATGAGGTTCTCTTCATCCAATAATTTTTTGAAATTTTTGTGTTTTTTAAATCTATGGCCTCATTTTTGCAAATCCAATTTTGAATTAGAGTCAATGCAATGTTGGCATAGTCAACCACTTAACATACTTCCACATTTGCAATTTTAGAAGAATATGCACTCTAATAACACCAAACCATTAGATAGAACAATAACTTGATGAAGTGTCTCCACAAATTAGGATGACTTTCATCCAAGAAGTAATGAGAATGACACTTGAGTTTCAGTTTGTTAGTCGTCTAGAAATTGGACATTGGAGCGTTTTAGGCTTAACACTAAACACTGCAATTTATATATATATATATATATATATATATATATATATATATGGTACACAAATGAAATGAAATTTCACTACAAAGATAAAATAAGGTAGTTTGCTCTTAAAGTGACCATTTAAGTCTACCTAACTCATCATTGATAGTATTAGATAATTCAAGCAACATATCACTCATTTCTAGATGCGGGTCGCATTTAGATCATAATCACTTTTAGAGCAGACTACATTACAAGAATTGCTGCCCATAAATGACATAACAAGAACTTTATGACTGATAGACACAAGACCCAATACAAGCACAATTAACTAAATGACAAGCAAGCAGGGGGGTAGTGAAGATTGTGAGGCCCTTCACAACCAACCACAACTAACCAAGAAGCAACATGAACTTGTTGGGGCTACCCCTCATGGTGGCTAATAAACAAATCCTTCCCTAGGACCAATAGCCTTCCACTTTGGTTGCCTATTGATGGAATTTATAGCTTTGATACCACCAAATGAATAAGCTCCTTTAGATACGGGTTTTTTCCCCTCTTCATTGATTATTGTTACCAATACAAAATTATCATGAGGGTTATAGAGTTGATTTCATCAATATATTAGTATATATACTTGAATAATAGAATGTAAAAATAAAAGTAATTTTCTAAATTTTTAATTCATATAAATTTCAATATCTTCTCTATTGTGAATTGGAACATAACAAAACAAAGTCAATGCACCCTTCCTTGTTGAGGGTTTTCTGACAATACCAAGAACATGACTAGGGGACGCACAGTGTCGCATCGTGTATGCATACACTATGTAAAAATAACTAAATGTTGTCAAATTAGAGGTTTTTTTGGAGAGTCTAAAGATCCACATAGAGAAGATTCTACCTTTTTTTACCTCTAGTAGACAACCATTAGGCATTAGTTCTTTTATTTCTTTAGTTGAAAGTATTTTAAACTTTGTTTGTAGATTTTAAAAGTTGTTAAATGGAAAGATAAAGATTGTTTTATCTTTCTTTTGGATTTAAAAAGAGATTTGAAGGCCATGTAGTCGCCACGTAGGAGATAAGGATAGAGTTATGGGGCAAAAGGGGTGATCAATGGACAAATTGTGGTCCATGTGGCCTTTAGTGGCATGTGGCAATTTGCTTAGGTGGAGGGGATGGGGGGTGAGGTGGAAGATAAAGTGGAGGGCCTTCTTCTTCCTCCTCTTAGTTTTGCTTAAGGGAACCGAAACTTTGGAGAGGGATATTTGTACAGAAGAGTTTGGTAATTCAATTTTTTGAGCTTGTTTATCTTATTTTGAGGTTTCCAAAAACCTATCACTCGCTCAATTTGGAGTTTTTGTGTGGAAGTTATGCTTGATGGAGTGAAAGATGGATAATTGCCATGGAGCGAGAGGACAGATTTTTTGAGGGCTCATAACTTTTGGGTGAAAAGTTTTTTTGCTTTGAGATTTTATGAGAGTGTGTATCTAGATGTTAGATTTCTAAATAGATATCATTCTCTTAATTTGGAGTTAGGATGAAAAAATTATAGGGCTAGAGGTGAAGTAGTGAGAGGCTGCCTTTGATTTGAAGAAAGAGAACTTTGAACGGCTGTAAAAGTTGGACAATATGTTATTTTGAGTTGAACTTAGTAGTTGTGTAGATTATTATTTTAACTTTTTATAGAGACGTCACACGATCAGTTTGAAGTTTTTATGTGAAAGTTATGGGTTTGGAAGAAGAGTAATGATGAGCTGCCTTTGAAATGGAGAGAGTGAACTTTGACCGTCTATGAAAGTCGGACAGTATCTTATTTTGAGTTGAAACTTAGTATTTGTATAGATTATTGTGTTGTCTTTCTATAGAGACATCACATGATCAATTTAGAGTTTTTATGTGAGAGTTATGGTCTTGGGAGAACAGTAGTGGTGAGCTGCCTTGGAGTTGAAGAGATCAAATTTTGACCGACTATAAAAGTCGGACAATATGTTAGTTTGAGTTGAATTTTAAAGGATTTGTAGATATTGTTGTTGGCTTTCCCAGAGATGTTTCATTCTCAATTTGGAGTTCTGGAGCGGCTGTGGCATTCATTTTAGTGACGAGATCTCCCTAGAAGGGAACTATTCGGTTTATGAGCAACTCCAACTATTTTCTACAAGCATGTGATATTACATTGGGAGTTTATGGTGCATTATGAAGACTTTATGAGCACGCATACACATTTTTGTTGAATCACGGGCCCTTTTATTTCTCGGCCAAGTCTACTTGCAGCCAGAAGCCCGGCGCTTTCCCAAGGCAAGGCTTCTCTACTCGACAACGGTTTTGGAGATCTCCCTACGTTGAACAAAACAAAACAAAGCAAACTCATTTAAAATAAAAATATTTTTTAATTTATAGAAAACTCAAACTTTAGTGTATTTTTTTATGTGAGTTGGAACACCACGAAATAAAGTCCGTGCACACTTCTTTGTTGAGGGCTTTCTAATGGTATCAAGAATGTGACTTGAAGACACATAGTTTTGAAGATCTCATTGTAACAAACAAAATAAACAAATTAAAGAAAACTACTTCATTTAAAATATAGATATTTAGAGATTGTGATGTATATCTAAGGAACATACCTACTTGAAATCACAATTGAACCTAGATTTATAATAGTCAAGTACCAATTAGACTAATTAAACTTCAAAATTGTATTTAAAAAAATAGGATTTCATGATTAATCCAAATTACACAATAAGCTTCCATAAAATTTCCTAAAGGCTTGTTTAGGTTCATACAAGGTCTTTTTTTAACAAATTAAAGTAAATTTTTTATCACAAGTGCGCTCTTGTATCATCTTTTTTAATATATATATATATATAGTTTCCATCGAATGTCTAAATCAAAAGATATGGAGCTTGAAAGTTTAGGGGCAATTTAGGCATTGTGCTAATAAAGAAGATAACAATTCAACAAGCAATCATGCAATGTGTGAATATCTTTTCTTAATCCTTAAATTCCATTGTCCCCTTGGAGAACAATTTGGAGTTCATGTAGGTTCCTATGAGCAAAAAAAATTCTTCATGTTTTGAAACTTTTTGAGGACGTGTAGTTTTGCAAGAGCTTTGTGATTATACAATTCTTGATTCAATCTGATGCTGGATGAAGAAGTTATGGGGGGGTTAGGCAAATTTTGACTCGAGATACAATCTAGGCTACAAATAATTGATTGATAAGGCCAAAGGCTGATGCACAAGTTGCACTAGTCATAAGGATGAAAGCTAGGGTGGGCAGTGAGTGAAGATTGGGACCATTGGGCCAAACCCCCATCATGTCAAAGCCCTTAAATTTCATGCCACGGTCTCATGGCAAAAAATTTAGGATCTGAAAATCAAATTTACAAATAAACAAGAAATACCAATGTCATTTAACAAATTTGTCATCATGAAAAAATTGTTGGCAAAATGTAGGATATGCTTCATAGGCATTTTGTAAAAGGTTGGGGTGGAGAGGTTGTTTTTATAATGAAATCCACTATCCATCATGAATTGTCAAAGGATGGGATAATTTGAAGATGAAAGCTTGACCGCTCATAGTTAAAACTTAAGAATTGTGTTTGAAGTAGAATTTTAGACCTCATTTAGGCATAGTAGAATAACCTTTTCCAAAAAACTTTGCACTACAAAAGGTGGAAAATTAAGATAACTTTTGTTTTCAAAAATCTTTTTGAGATTTAGATTCTCAAATCAAAAGTTATAAACAAAATTCATAGAAGATGTTTGAGAATGTCAAAAAAGTTTCCTTCCAACCCTTCTCTAAAATTTGCCCACAACTTTTGATTGGAGGCTTTAAATCTTAAACTTATTTTTGGAGATGAAATTTATCTTGATTTTCCAACTTTTATTACATTAAAGTTTTTATAAGAGGTTATTCCACTATACCACCTAAATGAGTTTTGAAATTCTACTTGAAACTGAATTCCTAATTTTGACTTAATTATGAGTGGTTAACCCCTAAAGGACCAAACACCGTATTTTGACAACATAGCGTTTTGGGGCAGCTCACCACGAATGGAATTTTTATTTTTTTTCTTTGAAATTTTCACACAAGATGCGCTCAAAGAGTAGCTTTAGGGCCCAACAATTTTCATAACTTTTGACCGCATGGTTAAAAAGTTATGGTATGATATGTAGTTTTCATTGTTCGGCGAGCAGCCTGGGCAGCAAAAAAAACTTCTTTAAAAATCATTTTCTAGAGAAATAAAAATTTGAAATTGGTTCTCTAGATTTATGTGTACAAGGAAAGTTTTGAATCATTCCACTTTGATTTATGAGATGAAAGTTATGAGGAATTTTAGTTGTGGGTAGTTTGTGGGTAGTTATGGAATCTCTATTCTAAAATAAACTTTGAAGTCCTTTATTTAACTCAATTTTCAATATTTTTAGAAAAAAAAATATATACAAGGTGTAGATTGTTTGTTACAACATTACAATTGTTTGGATTGGCATTTTTTAATTCCATAATTAAATCCTTAACAATTTAGTGTTTTGAATCATTTTCTACTTCTTTCTACTTACTATTTTTTTCCTATATGTTGTACAATTCCAAATGATCTGAAATTTTTCAAGCATGTAGCTACCTTGCTTTGAAGAATGAATCCAAAGAGTTACCACCATTTTGGACATTTTTTCATACAAATGTGACCATGTGAAGTGCAGCTGCCCGGTTTTTCGCAGGGACAAAAAAAGGGGTTTTGTCACTTCAAATGCTAATATCTTGCAATCTACACGGTGGAAATTTCTGAATTTTTTTCCACATCTTCTCAAACTAGTTAACTACAAGATCCTACGGTTACATGTGTCCAAAAATGTTTTTTGTCCAAAATTTGGTACTTGTACTAGAAATGGCAGTTTGGGAGCGTTTTTTGTGAAAACATAGTCAAAAACCTTTAGGGGTTAAGCTCCTACTAAATCTAATTTACATATTCTACATGAGTTGTTCTACCTCCTACCACCCTATATGTATATAAATTTTATTTTTTTTCTATTAAAAATTTAAATTAAATTAAAAATGCTTTTGAAGCCATGTGATATAGTTCTCAATGGATTTAAATTTAAATTTATAATAATTTCATATTCAAACAGCAAAATTACATCACATGACATACCTCACTTAGAACCCCTTCTTAACGCAGCCATCTTGCGAATGTCTTGAAGGAAGGTTGATGAAAGAGGTCATGCTTAGAGTTCTCAATGGAGGGAACATGCTAAGAATAGGCTAAGAACTAACTATGAACACAAGTGAACCTATATTCCAAAGGTTACCTAAAGCCTTTGCCTATGCATTATTCACATAGTCCTTCTAGATTCTATAGGAAGTAAAGTATTCACTTTTTTCTCCCACATTTTTTGGAACTGTAAAGCATTACTATATCTTTCAATCAAGTATTTGGAATTCTAAGTTTCAAAATTATGAGGTGGAAAATGTGCTAAAAAAATTATGTTGTCCATTGTGGACTTGGACATTGTTGCATAACTTGCATTGCAGGATTTTTTTTGATGTGCTCCACGTCTCTTTTTTTACTTCTTTTTTTTGGAACCATGACTAACATCATGTTGAATATGATTGATTTTAAAATTCAAAATGTCTAGTGCAAAAATTTGCCACAATCAATGGTCAAAAGCATCTGAAATTGTTGGACTCATTAGGAAAAAATCATAACTTTTCCTTCAAATGATAATATCTTTCAATTTATACAGTCAAATGTCACAAAATTTTTATCACTTCTTCTACAATTCTATTATAAGATCCTACAGTTAGATTTTTTAAAAAAACATTTTGTTGAAAATTTTAATGAATGCAACAATAGGGGCAGTCTTGAGTATTTTTTCATAGAAAAATGACCTTAGGCCTTTAAGGGTTAAAATTTAAACGCTTCTATCTTAGACTTTCTTGAGGCTTCAGCACCTATAGTTGCTTATTTCATTTGTTCAAATGTAGTTAACTAAAGTTGTTTAACATTTGTAGAGGCAATGATGAGATCTTGGGGAGGGCGGAGCGAGCACACTAAGAGTCTCAAAAGAAGGTGTCCTAGGAGAGCTTGATATAGACTCTACTTAGTGCAAACCAACAATTCTTGAAAAAACCACTAGAATCACTATCCTCTCAAAAGATGGCTCACTTTTGGACGGACTAGGCTTGAGATGACTTTTATTACAGTTAGGCTTTGCTGGAAAATTTGTTCACCTAGCCTCTCAAAAGATGGCTCCCCTCTGGTTTGCATTGGTTGCCCCCCCGCTCAAAAGATTTACAAATTGTTGATTTCTTTTAAGAAAAAATGCTAATCCTTGAAATTGCCGTTGATTTCTTGAAAAATCACAAGCCATTGTCCAAATATGAAATACAAAATGAATACCCGATATGTACACAATATTGGATACGGATACGGAATGAATATTGAATATGGATACCACATATGATTACCATATTGGATATGGATACATGATGAATACTAAATACGGATATTGGATATGAGTATATTACCGGATATGGATACAAGAGGAATTATCCCATATTGATTGTCACTGTGTTGGTTCTTGAAAATTACAAGAGGGGGGAGGGGGAGGGATTGCAGTGAAAATTTTAAAATCTTTAAATCCAAAAATGAGTACAAAAATGGAGTCACTTTTGGGTGGATAGTGGGTACCTCTCTTCACTATCCTCTCAAAAGATGGCTCACTTTCGAATCACTATGCAAAAAATACATGCAGATATATTAATAGGATGCAAGAAACTAGAAAGTTGGTTACACTGAAACCCTAAAATTCCACTTGTTGTTTTCTTTGTTGTCTGTTTTTCATGGTACAATAGCTACTAAGGTAGAAGTCCAAATACATGAGATCAACTCATAGTTTGCAACAACCACGATAGCTTTGTGACCATCTTGATCATAGATAACGGCCACAACCTAGTTGCTACTGTGAAGATGCCCACCCCCTAGTTTGTTTAGAGTCACAACAATGCTTAGAGGTTTCCACAATTTTGGCGGAGTCCACAACACCTGCCCAAGCGTTTGCTTAGGATTAATCCTCAAGGTTAGTACGTGCCACGCGTTTTTAGCCTGGACATCAGTTGAGATCTAACTTGTCACCAAACACCATTGCCCTACTAGAACAAGAAGCTTCATCTTTATCCCACTAAGTCTTGATAGACTTTGCGACCTCAAAATACCCGTCCAAGATTGAACTCCAAGAATGAGTAAAAATGTCAATCTAGTTGAACCCAATATGGCCATTAGCAGGATTTATATGCTCCAACAAGGATACTTTGTACTCACCTTCAAACATGAGGAATGAACTACTACCTTCACTTCTAGTAGCCCCATTTCAATCCAACAACCCCAAAAGGAATTAAAATTCCATTATGGACCAATTTTCCTTTTTGGGTGATGTTTACTATTAGATCCTACTAGAGATTAACTCTGCCGTTGGAGAAGTTTTATGGAGTGGAAAAAAGAAAGACTATCTTAAGAAATCTTCAACTTCAAGAGTGTGCGTGTTAATTGAAAATACTATAAACTTTCTATCATTAGTCATATTACCAATTCTAAAATCCATTGATGAAGTGGAAATACAAAAGAATTTCCTTCCACTACCCAAGTTGCATGGAACTTGGTCATGTAGAAGAAAGTTGTCCAAATCCGAAACAACATAGAGAAGACAACAAAGACAAAACGAGGGATATAAGACCTCCAAAGACCTAGGACCATTGTCCACAGAGAGCCATCAACCTGGAGTCAACGGCTTGAATACTAGAACCTACAAGTCAAAGATCTAATCCTCCAACCAAACAAAACAAAAAGCAAAGAGTTCTTTCTTGAGGCCCCCAACTGAACTCTACACATAATAAAAATCATAGATAATAAGACATCCATCTCTCACTAGAAGAAAACGGACTTTTTTGAAACATCAAAAAACCCGCAAGAATGCATTGTGTATGACGCAAAAATAATCAACGTTGACGTCTCCTAAAATCCGTTCAATTAGACGGGGTAAAAACATGTGAAAATCTGGAAGAACGCATCACTTTTGTACTCGTTTTTCCAAAAACGTGGGTGACAACAAAGTCTATTGAGGTCCTCAGAGGTCGACACGTGGAGGGCACCTGAGTGCCACTGAGGCGCCACTCGGACGGGCACTGCCACGTAATTTTTTTAAAATTTGACCGCGTCTGACATGGTGGATGACGTGGAGGTTAGAGAATCTGATGTTTTTCATCCATCCCATTCTTTTCATCCAATCCATTTTTTCAAAAAATAATCAATTAAAATAAATTTAAAAATAAAAGTAAACAAAAAAAATGTAGAATTCACCAAGAAGTAAAAAAACTTACCATTTACCATCAATTTTATTTTGATGAAAAAATTACATAAAAATGAACATTTTAAGGGTCATATTTATATCCATTCTTTGTCCATGGTGCGACAAACGATATGGGATAAATAGCCTATGTTGTTTGAGACATCCAACCCGACATCCAACATGTTGTTTCAGACGTCCAACCCGACGTCCATCCATCCATCATTTTTTTTTTTCCAAAATATGCCACGTGGCTGCCCTTCTCTAAATCTACTTGCTAACGTGGCAGTTTATGTTGTATACAACGTTTGATAAAAACATGGCCATGTCGCAGTTGACATTGTCACAAACATAGCTGTCCACAGTGACATGGTCGCATTTTCTGCAAAACACATACACGTTTTCTGCAAAACACATACATGTTTTTTGGAACATTTGACGTTTGAAAAAACACGACGTGTTTGTTGCTAAACACCACCAAAAACATGCTTTTCTCATAGTGTCTATACAACTTTATCATATTCTCATCAAATCCACCCAGCCTAATAGAAATAGTAGCCACATCTACAAAACATTGCCAAACATCAACAAACTAGAAAGAAGTATTCTAATTCATGAGGGAAAATTTGGCAACAAATTGAGACCTAGAAGGATGGCAAATGATAGGATCCAAAGAGAAGGTCATACTAAATCCAACAATCCCATATTCAAGAATAAGTATCCCTACGCACAACAAAAAATAAACTATTACTATAAGTATTATAGGAGAGTCTATCTGGGACCTTCTACAATTTCCCGCCACACCAACAAGGGAAAAGTGGTTACAACTCTAGCCTATCATCTATACTACGTGTGGAGGTACAAAAAGATACCTTAGTCTTTTCAACAAAAAAATCCAAGGTGCTTGAATTTTCCTATCTAAAGGAAAAGAATAAACAAACAAATCATTAAGGGCTAGCTTTTGGAACCAAATGCAAATTGACCTCAAAAAAAATACAGGTATTGATAGTAGGTGTTTAGCAAACAAACAATGGAACTCCATTGAATGGACTAGCAATTAACAATTGCTTCAGTTGACAATAGCTTCCACACATACCACTCTGTAGCACTTATAGAACACACCTTAGATGACAACCTCTTCTTCATTGAAGAGACTACTACCAATGGACGATTACCAATGACCTAAAAATTTGGACTAGTTGTGACTAAGAAATGGACATGGAAGCTAGATTTCCCCTCCAAATGCTTGCTAACCATTGGCAAGTCAAAAATAGATGCAAATAAAATTGACATGCAATTATCTAACACAACAAAGGAGGAAAAAGCGGTCAACGATGAGTTACTCATAAAGAGATTGGTGCAAAAACCATGACATCCCAAATTCCTTTGAATTGGACTTAATAGCAACTACAAACATCCACTAAGGCCAAATCCAACTTGCAACAATTATCACAAATATCATTAGTTCAGATTGTCAGCAACACACTAAGGAACCTAGAGATATCCAAGTAAACCACCTGTCAAATTTTCAATTACTAATTAACCTAGTATTTCGAGCAGTCCCTAGACAGATTGTGCATTAATTTGCCGTCAAGAAGATAGGATTATCTAGCCCCAAATGTGAATCCTGCAATCTGGTTGTTATGATCCATCCTTGCAATATAACCTAATTTATTTACCAAGAAGGGATCAACGGGATGATACGGAAAACCTTGCAAAGACCTTCCTCCTCCTAAAAATTAAAAACCTAGACATTAGAAACAAACTAGACAGGGAAAGACCTATACGGTAGTAATCCTCATCCATAGTAATACACAATCCCTACAATAAATTGGAAACTTAAATATAGATTCTACTCTTCAAATATACTACAGAACTGCCAAACACTAGCTAGTGACGAAATCAAGGGGCTGGACATACGTAGGGAGAAAGCTCTATAGAATGGCAGCATTGTTAACTGAAAAACCAACAAACACATAGGAGGTACCAAAATTATAAGCTCTACAAGTATACTTCATACCATAATTAAGAGTGGCATAATTGTAGAAGAAAGAGCCTAATATATAATCTGCAAGCTTGAGAGTGTAGAAGTAGGATTCCCCAACATTTATGCATCCAACCAAGGAAAAAAAATAAAAAAATTCTAGTACACAATCAACTTCCATCTCCCAACAACATCCTCATGATCCATAATTGGAGATTTCAATATGGTAGAGAATGAGTTAGATAGAAGTGGTAAGAAGAAATTGATTAGAGGAGAAGAGCAAGAAACTTGGGATAACCTAATTTTCAAACACAACTTAGAAGATACCTACAACAACAATGATTTTGACTCCCTAAATTCACTAGTCTGTAACTAGTCGAATAAAAGAGACTTTGAATTATTATTTATAAGGCTAGACATAGCACATGCTAGCGACTAAATGAGGGACAAAAGAAGGACAACTTCAATACTACATTAGGGAAGGAATAGGCCATGTGAAAGGCCACATGCCTTTGCAAAAATCAAAGCAAGAAAAGGATATGTGTCTATAAAGAGTAGTACAACTATGATCTTTGACGTTTGCAAATGCCTCAAATGTGTGGTTGCAACTAAAAGTTCTCATATCTTGCCCGGGATATATTCAAGTACTTATCTTGTAATTGTGCCATATATACGCACTTCAAATGTGCGCGCCAATGATTGACATTTATTTTTATTTTTTCCTGATTCTCGCTTTTTCTTTTAGTCTTGGACATCTTTCGCACTTTCTAAAATAAAGCCTTGTCTTTGAGCCTTCCAAACCATTCACCTTTTGGACAACTTTTGTTTTATTATTAATTATAAATTGTATAAATTTTATAACTAGTTAAACTACAAATATGATTTTCAAGTATTATTGGGGTTATTTTTGTAATTTCTAAATCACCAATCCCAATAGAATGAATCAAAGCTCTCCATTTAGACAAAAATATAACCTACAAGAAAAAAAATATCAAAAATTTTATTTCATTTTTTTGTGGATTTTTTTTGCTGCCCAGTCTCCCCCATTTTGAGGTTATTGCGGCATAACTTTTGCTTCCAAGCACCGATTGAAATAAAAATTATATTCCCAGAAAGCTAATAAGTTTTTCTATCGTTTGAGAAAGTTTCAAAAAGTTTCAGTAAAAATTGAGATCATAGGAGCCTGCCGAAATCCTTTTTGTCCCCTGTAGGGACAATGGGACTTTAGGGGTTAAGGTAGACAAGCCTATTACCACCCTGATTAGGAATATGAAGATCTTGGGGCCAATTTCAAGAAGGGCACATTTTTTTCTAAGGTGTGCGCTTATTTAATGAATCAAATCCAAATAGAGATTTATTTTTTTGATTAAAATTATAAATTTTGTGAATTTTTTAAGTAGTCAATCCTGAAAATTCAAAACCGCCTAAAGAATGGAATCATAAACATCCTTATGATCAAACATTATAATCTTTCAATCCTTAAATGATGTTGTTGTGTTTTCTTTTTCTATGTGATCTCTACCATGTCTAGTTTGAATTTGTATGGTTACAATTCCAAAAAAATTGATAGAAATTATCAAAATGTTGTTTTTTGTTTAATTTAGAACAAAATCCAAGAAGCTCAAAACAAGCCTTGGACATTTAGGGGTTAATCTATTTCTTTTGCATGCCTATGGTGCCACAAAATTTATAAGGTAAAGCAACTATATCAAATGCTTCTAAATAAACAATCAAACATTTTTACTAGTACTAAATTACCTAATTATTTATTGGATTTTTGTTGTAAGTCAAAAAATATTACAAATTCACTATTCATACATTTTTTGGACACCTTAATTGTAAACTATGATTTTTTTTTAAAGTGTTGAAATAGGTGTACTTAAAAGCACCCTAGGCTCTCATGGAAAGATGTTGTAGATTTAAGCATGAATCACTAGGGATTACAATCAAGTGCAATTACTTTAGTATCAGGGTTCAAATAAATTATATTTTAAGCAAGATAAGTTTATTTAATTTACAAGTATCACTTTGGGGTTAGGATTGCTATTAGGAATACTTACCTTAACCTTGAAAGAACTTATTGTAAATTTTTTAAGGAAAAAGTGAAGAAAATTCCTACCAAATACAAAATATCCTCAAAAATCTGAAATTTTCACCACAAGTGTATGTTATTGTGTAGAAAATCATCTTTTAAACCAAAGTTAACATGTCATTATAAAATTATAATAACAACAAACCATGGTTATATGCCTAAAGTTCATATTGCAATACAATACTATATTTTAATATTTTTCAGATTTTCCAATTGAAGTAAAAACCGAATTTCACAAAATTTATTTCATTAGTTGGTTTCAAATTCAAAAAATGTATAATTTTCATGTCTCAAATTCACATCAAGAATAAATTGCGAGAAGT
The DNA here is from genome assembly GCA_951230915.1 of Antitrichia curtipendula. Lineage (NCBI taxonomy): Eukaryota > Viridiplantae > Streptophyta > Bryopsida > Hypnales > Leucodontaceae > Antitrichia > Antitrichia curtipendula. The sequence goes on from OX579635.1 coordinate 39,390,618, forward strand.
AGTCAAACAATACACTGCAAGAGTAATCCATGGATTAAGCATCTTCAAAAAAAAATCAATAATACCATATAATGAGAAAGTACATACTACTCATGTCCTTTCTCTCTCTCTCTCTCTCTCTTTAAAAATAAATCCGTAGTACCTCCACAATTCCCTATAGATGTATTTTGAGACAAAAGGAGGGAGTACTATTTATTGATAATGCCAATTTTAGCAACTTACTTGCAAACCCCAAAACATGGATGAAAACCTTCTTCTTCCTCCTCCTCTTTCTGCCCATCTTGTGCGTGCACATCGGGAAAGTACCCTTCATTGCTTCAATATTGTTGCAATATTGCTTCAATGGATTAACAGTATAATATTGAAAATATATTGTTGCATTACTGCAAATAACAATGCAACAATATAGTTTCAACACTATACTGTTTCAGCAATGGGTGGCTTTTTCCCGATGCAACCCACTCCCTGAAGTCATCCATCCCCAAGGACACAAAACGTCCTCCACAGCTGCGTTTTCAGGGTTCCCCCGATCTATTGTTAAAAGCTGTTGTGATTCGTCAAATCGTCGGTTTTTGCAATACAGCCGCTGTCCTTTGTTTTTGTTGTATGTTGCGTCGGGATGGGTACAAGGACGAGCAAATTCGGAAGAGATGGGAATCATGGGATACAGAGAACTTAGTTACGGCCACTGCTGTTCAGTTGACCAGAGCCAGGTATATATCACTTAACCCAGGTAAGTTAGGTTAAGTTAGGTCCAAGCCGGAGCTTCCCATTATGTTACGATGCATCAGACCAACGTTACTTTAGGACTCAATCTTGGGGCCATAAATTGCCTGAGCCCCAAAATCTTACCCCAGTGCGTCCCCATAATCACCCTGGCTTTGCTGTCTGTTGCAGAGGCATTGCAAGACCTCCCGCAGTGCCAGCACTTTCCCAGGTTTGGTGCTAACTAAAGGTGGGCACTGCCAAAAAAAAAACCACTCTTTTTGCAACTGTGCATACGGTAGTTTCTATTATTAGGCCAATCAGAATTTTCATTTATTTTCTTGTTTGCAAATGAAAGGAGGTTCCAACGCACTAAAGATCACGACATTTGAATACCATTATGGAAAAGTTATGAAGGGGTCAAGGTTTCTTTACCCCCTAGATGTTTTGAGATCATTTCTTCCATATAGGTACATATTGATTTTTGGAATTGTCCCTGGAGTGACGATGATGATTTAGGGTTGGTGGGGCCCATCTTAGTTAATCCTATTTATTTATTTAAAGCAATAATTTGCTCAAAAGCAATAAGCAAAAAAAAACCATTTGAGAATATACTTGACAATATATTGGTTCCCTATTTCTTAGTGAATGAAATTGTTGAATTGCTACCAAATATTATGAGGTCTACAATTCCCAAAAATGCATAGTTAATTCATTCATTGTCTCCAAAAAATGCATTCTAAGAAAATCTTAGAATCCCCCTTTTAACCCTTCAATGACAAAATCCCAAGTTCAAAGGGTTTGTATTTTCAAGAGAATCTTCATGAAAACTTTTCCAATATTCAAATACATGTGAACTTCTTGATATCATTCTCTTTGTCTTCATGAGATGGATCTATTAAAACTAAATTTTGGGTTTTGAATCATAATTTGAACTCCTAGTTTTTGTATTGGTAAGTTTGATAATTTTTTGGAATAATGGCTTTGTGGTTGCTAGCCCATGGCCTTTAACCCCTAAAGCACTAAACTGCATTTTTTGGCAGCATAGCAATTTTGGGCAGCTCACTATGAATGGAGTTTTGTTGTTTTACTTTGAAATTTTCATACAATATGTGTCCAAGGAGTAGCTTTTAGGCCCAACAATTTTCATATCTTTTGACTACATGGTTAAAAAGTTATGGTATGATATGTTGTTTCATTGCTTGGCGGGCAACCTGGGCAGGGAAAAAAAGTTTGAAAATTCACTTTTTTTTAAATTAAAATTTGAAATTGGTTCTCTAGATATTTATATACATGAAAAGATTTGAATAATTCCATTTGGATTAATGAGATAAAAGTTATGGGAGTTTAAGTTTGCGGGTGGTTTACAGGTAGTTGTGGAATCTCTACTCTAAGATAAACTTTGAAGTCCTTTATTTAATTCAATTTTAAATACTTTTGAAAAAAAATAAAAACATTAGGTGTAGACTGTTTATTACAACATTACAACCATTGGGATTGGGATTTTTCAATTCCATGAATAAATTGTTAACAATTTAGTGTTTTGAATCATTTTCTACTTCTTTCTATTTACTATTTTTTCCTATATGTTGTACAATTCCAAATGATCTAAAAATTTCAAGCATGTTGCCAGCTTGCCTTCAAGACTGAATCCAAAGAGTGACCACCATTTCAGGATTTTTTTTCATACACATGTGACTTTTGAAGTGCAGCTGCTTGGTTTTTGCAGGGCCCCAAAAAGTTGTTTTCCCAATTCAAATGCTAATATCTTACAATCTACATGGTGGAAATTCCTGAAAAGATTTTCACATGTTTTTAAACTAGTTTACTACAAGATCCTATAGTTACATGTGTTCAAAAAAGTTTTGAAAAATTAATTTGGTACTTGTCCTAGAAATGGCAGTTTGGGAGAGTTTTGGTGAAAACAAAGTAAAAAACCTTTAGGGGTTAAGAGGGCAAGAAGTTCATTGTTGATTGGCCATTTGAACAAGCTCCATGATGCTCACATAAGAAAGATTTTGAAATCCAGTTTGGGCAACCCTCCCATGACCTCATATGTTCTTTAACCTTGTAACAATGCGGTAGCTTCAAAGTGTTTGATGGATGACAAGAGAATCCTTCTATGTAGGACAAAAGTGTAGATGTTAATCCTGAAATTTTGTGTAGAAAGGGTAGATCTTGGTTAGTAGTTTCACCTCCAATGAGAGTTTTTTTTAATTTACTTAACCCCTAAAAACCCGCTTGTCCCCTCGGGGGACAATTTGGGTCCGGGTAGGTTCCTATTGTCTCAATTTCAATTGAAACTTTTTGAGATTTTTTGAGGTTGTGTAGCTTTGCAAGAGCTTTGTGGATATATAATTTTTGTTTCAATTGGTTGTCGGATGAAAAAGTTACGGCACAATGAGCAAGAAATGGAGATTGGCAAACCGCCCAAAAAAATTACAAAAAGTCAAAATAATTTTTTTTGAATTTTTTTCCTAAAATATTATGTTCTTACCTATACATGAAGCTTTGATTAATTCTATTTGGACTAGGGATGAGAAAGTTATGGACAATCTTAGTTTTTTCGGGCAATTTAAGCATCTTCTTGAACAAATTTTTTTGTTCAACTTTGAATGCTAATATCTTCCAATCCGTACGGTCAAATTTGATGAAATTTTTACTATATGATCTCAGACAAGTTAAGTACAAGATCCCATGGTTAAATTCCCAGAAAAACAAAAAAATGGTTTCCTTAAGTGAATACCACAAAAGTGGTAGTTTGAGTGTTATTTTGGCAGAAAACACCCTCGGGGTTTTAGGGTTCAAGAAAATGATTCATGTAGTACCCCCAAAGGATGATTTCCACAATGACTAGCCCGAGGTTCTAGAACTAAGAATGAACTACCACCTAGAGCCAACTCCTTCTCCGTCTATTCCATAATAGGAACCATGCTCAAACCCTTATTTGGATGATTTTAGGTGTAATTGCGTAGGCAACCTTACACAAACTAAGGGCTTGTTTACACCCAATTTTTTTGGGTTGGAGCCCAAAGAAATGGAGTGTTTTGATTATGTCTTTGCTTTGGGTCTATAGCTATCTTCCAATCAAAACACCCCATTTCTTTGGGCTCCAAACCAAAAAAATTGGGTGTAAACAAGCCCTAAGTGAACTTTACATATTGACCTCCATAATGAACCTACAGTCAAGTTATTGGCATGCTCAAACACAATGTCCTGGTGAAGTGCCTCCTTTGCTTGTCCCCTCGATGTCATTCCAGGAGTGCATGTAAAATAAAAGCCCCCCTATTTTGTGCTTGATCAGTTTATCTTCTACATCACTCCGACCTTTGTTATCTGGAGCCCGTGTTTGCAAATACGAACTCCAAATTTTCAAATTTTATCATGCATGGCAAATAAATAAAAATTCAGCGTTTTCTCTTGTGATGCGCGTGGGGTTCAGTTCACCCAGGCCCTCAACCCAGTACCAGTACTAAGCTCAATACCCGTAACTGTAATTTGCGTTAACTGTTTGTGAATACTGGAGTTGTAACTTGTAAGCAATAATCTTGGAAAGCTGACCATGTGTGTGTCCGTCCGTCCGTCCGTCCGTCCATCCTCCCTCGGGGGCTGCACACTTGACCTGTGGGAACTCCCTGGGAAGTGCTCAGATCTCCTGAAGGGGGGAGGGGAAGGGAAGGGCCTAAGCATGTGGACTAGATATGGGAAATCTGGAGGGGAGGGGAAATGGACCTGGCTAACCAAAGGTACTGAACGCACCCCTGCTTTTCAAAGGGAATGGGCGGGGGTAACTTATTCCATCAGAAACCAACCGTTTAAACCTCCACCACAAACCCCAATCCAACATATCATGTCCCAAGTTACATGGCATATTCTAGTTGATGATGTTTGGATTTTGATTTGAGGGAGATTGATATTTGGAGTAATATAGTGGTGAATCATTTTGATACCTAAGTAATGTTGTATAGGTTTAGGATAATAAATATAAAGGTATTTATTAATTAATGCAACCATAGTACAAGGAGGGTACAAGGTTCGAAATGTTGCACCAAAGTTTAACCCCTAAAGGTTTTTGATTATGTTTTCACCAAAACCACTCCAAAACTGCCATTTCTAATACTAGTGCCAAATTTTAGAAAAAAAAACATTTTTGGACACTTGTAGCCGTAGGATCTTGTAGTAAACTTGTTTAAGAAGATGTGGAAAAAATTTCAGAATTTTCCACCAAGTGGATTGCAAGATAATAGCGCTTGAATTGACAAAAATCTTTTTTTTGTCCCTGCGGAAAAACGGGCAGCTGCCCTTCACAAGGTCACATTTGTATGGAAAAATGTCCAAAATGATGGTTACTCTTTGGATTTATTCTTCAAGGCAAGTTGGCTACATGCTTGAAAAATTTCAGATCATTTGGAATTGTACAACATATAGGAAAAAAATAGTAAGTAGGAAGAGGTAGAGAATAATTCAAAACACTAAATTGTCAAGAATTTATTTATGAAATTGAAAAATGCCAATCCCAATGATTGTAATGTTGTACTCCGTAATAAAAAATCTACACCCAATGTTTTTATTTTTTTTCAAAAATATTGAAAATCGAGTTAAATAAAGGACTTCAAAGTTTATTTTAGAGTAGAGATTCAATAACTACCCTCAAACTAAGAATCCTCATAACTTTTGACTCATTGATCGGAATGGAATGATTCAAAGCCTCCCACGTACATATAAATCTAAAGAACCAATTTCAAATTTTAGTTTTTTTTAAAAGTGATTTTTAAAGAAGTTTTTTTTGCTGACCCGTCTGCCCGCCGAACAATGAAAATGACATATCATGCAATAATTTTTTAACCATGTAGTCAAAAGTTACGGAAATTGTTGGACCTTAAAGCTACTCCTCGGGCACATCTTATGTGAAAATTTCAAAGAAAAAAAAGGAAAATTCCGGTCATAGTGAGCTGTCCAAAATCGCTATGTTGTCAAAAAATGGTGTTTGGTCCTTTAGGGGTTAAACTAAAGTGTGCTCAGAACCTGTGAGGTTATATGAAATGCCATAGTGAGTTTTGGTTAGTAATCCCTTTTTTGACATGTGCCCTAGTCCTTGGTGAAACTAGCTAAAGCCTTAATTCTGCAAATCAAATGTTTTTCCTAACTTAGTTGAGACTGTTTAACCCCTAAAGCCTTGAAGTACTTTTTTTTGCAACATAGTGTTTGGGATCAGCCATGGACAAATGAAATTTTCATATTTTTTTTCTTTAAAATTTTCACATAACATGAGGTCAAGGAGTATCTTAAAGGAACAACAATTTTCATAACATTTGGATACGTGCCTACAGAGTTACTATATAATATGTTAGTTTCTTACAAATCCTAGGAAACTTTTTGAAAATCACTTCTTTTTTTAAATTCCTAAAGGACCAGGGTGGGATGAGGGACACATTGTCAAAAATTGCGGTTTTAGGATATGTTATTCAAAAATGAAAATTGAAACTTTTTTTTGAAACTTCAACTATACAGAAATAAAGTTAAGTACTTTACCAAAATGTGGAATAAATTTCAGCCCATTTGACCATGCGGATTGAAAGATTTCTCTACAAAAACATGATAATTTTGACCATTCATAACAATATGATATTAGATTCACTCAAAAAATAAATTTTGAAGCAAATATGGAGTCTAGCTTATTCTAAATCCCCATACAATGTAAGGAGGAAAAGTGAATTTGCAATACACTAGTCATTTTTTGATGATTTCTTATGCAATGAGGAAATTTTTTATTTGATGTAAATTGAAGGATGCAAACATTTTTTCTGTCACGATTTGTGTTTTTTTCTCCCAATAAGAAGATTGAAATCATTGTCCAAGTGAGTGTTTGACTTCTAGTACCATGATTTCCTGTAAGTGTAGACCGTTACTAAAATACACGTTATCACTCATGGTTTCTACATAAGCTTAGATGGAAGAAAACCTAACTGTGACTAACTAAGCTAAGCATGATGAACTCACTCCCCTTTGCGACTGTCACAGGCAGGTCAGTGCGCGGTGGCAGAGTCTTAATCATATTGACATATTGGAGGACAAACCACGCTTTGCACCCAGACCCAGCCCTGGCTGCTCGCTCGAGTTTCCTACTCCCTAGCCCCTAGCTGAGCAGAAGGGCAGCAGGGGCAGCAGGGGCAGGGGCAGCCCGCCCGCCCTGCAATTTGTGTCTATTGGGTTCTGCAAGGAGAGCAGTCTTGGTTCCCCACTTCATTTCATGTGCTCATGAGTCATAAAAACCCCAATGCTCCCTAGGCTTGACCCAGAAGACGACCACTGTAGGATTGAGGGCAGCCAGCAATAGAAAGAAAAACGGGTCAGGAAGAGACTGATACATGCCAGGTCAGACAGGTGGTGTCGTGGAGAGTGTGTGGGAGATCCGTTGGGAACTAAGTTATCATACTGGAAAGAGAGCCTGCCAACTTTGGCAAATGGAATTTCATTGCACTGCATTGCACTGGCGTCAAAAATTAATAAAGAGTCTGTCAAGCACCGGCCTTGGTTAGCTTTTATTCACTGGAGGAGGATTTACGATTTGCCAGGAATTTGCTTGCAATCTAGAAAAGGTGCGTATAAGTTACTGTGAAATAATTGGATTCTGAAGTGTCTGTATGTTGTGGGACACCCCACCTTGCAAGTTAGAAAAAAAAGGTCATTTCATGTGCTTCCACTTGAAGAAGAGAGCATACCAAATAAAGTGGCTTTGTGGCATTTCAAACAATATTCATCCTGCTACTCTTTGATTGCTTCCTAAATTCATAGTTCAAAACTTTTAGGATTCTTTTCTACTCTGCTTTGAAAAAGAATTCATGGAAAAAAACCCAAAAAACTGGAGGTTTAGTTTGTAACAGTGAGTACTGGTTTTGATGTTTCAACAGTTGCACGCAAGGAAGCCAAATGCATGTGCAACGAGTTGAATTCCCAATTTCGCACATACACACCCACCTAGTACCATGGACCAAATTTGCACACAAGTCGTCTGCCATCCGTAATCCACACCATCCGTAACCTACACCAACACGATGCACACATGTACCTCATTGAAAAAAAATATCCATTTATTAGACACCAATTCCAGGCATGCCCATTGTAAGTTCTTCACTGACTTGGCAAATACTTCGACCATTCAGCATCAGAACACAAAAATTAAAAATAAAAAGGTTTTTCATTGCACACTCAAACTGATCATTAATGTCAATGTGTTGATTAAATCTGTTTGGCAGGTTGGGGTGAATCTGGGGGTGAAGTAAGTGAACGTACTCCTGCTGTATGGAAAATTTGGGGGGCGGGGGACTGGGGGATGTTGTCAATCTAATCCATGACCTGCCTGCATGTTTCCAGTACCCCAAATGCCTCCTGGGAATCCCAAGTAGGGATTTGCCTTCTGGTAAATCTGACAGTTGGGTCTTTACAAAATTGGGTCTGTGAGTAGTGGGAGACGGTCAAACTGGCAACTCTCACTACTCTTCAGCATGGGGGCTTCTCTTGGGCATCATCAATGAACCACCCATGTCCATGCTACTACGCCTGCCTCTCAAACTGCAAATTTGTGCCAACTGGAGCAGTTGATCTGGGGAGGGCAACTCTAGATTATGGGAGGACGGCGGCCTGGCTTCCGACCTCCCACCTCGGTGACAGGTTTCCCGGCCAAGGCTCACAAGGTTCTGCGCAAATTCAAGAACATGTGGCTTTGCAACCCCTGGTTTCTTTGGGGACTAAAGGTAGAAACAGTGATACCCAGCCGCGGTCTCATACCTGACCCGTAGCATACAACTATTTCCAACCATGGTTGAAACAGGTTTCGAACCGAATCTTGGAATGTGTCCTGTCTCCTTTTCAAGGTTGGAACTAATTAGGTGATGACACATGTCTCAAGGTAGTGAGGAAGAAAGTAGGAAGTAAGGAGCGGGAAAGTAGTTCTTGAATGATTGGAATTAGAAGATTTTAAACATTGGCTATGGACTCCGATTACTTTTTGGCTCCCTCCAAAATATAGTAATTTCAATTTTGGAAATAAAATTACGAAAAAATTGCAGTCCGCGTATTTCCTAATCTTTCTATAAAGGAAAAATATGCATTCCCTCATACTGCTCATCATAGGTTGCCAAACCGCTTAAATGATCGGGTATGGATGTTTCTACCTTACATAGTATAACCAAATTTGAACAAATTCCCACTCGATAAGGTTACTAACGTACACCCATGACATTTAGTAGCCTACAACCCGATTGCCCCTCCCAACAAAATGATGTGGAATATTTCACATCATTTCCTTCATGAAGGAAACGATATTAAATATTTCACACCCATCGGTAGCTATGGGAGAACATGAGACATTAAACAAGGAGATTGGTGAATACCCTACCTGGATAGCAGCCTCAATACTATGTGTCAAACATTTAATTAAAGTATAAAAATAAGCTTTAGTGCTTTAAAATATAACTTCAAAAATATTTGGCAATAATTTTAAAATAAACAATGTCAAGCAATTGTCTCATGTAGCTTCAAAAGTCACTTCATTTTTGTAGAAAGATATGATAAGGTAAGCTCTTTATACAAGTGGGGTGGTACTAGGAGGTGAAACAATCCATGTGGGATATGTAGATTATGATTAGTAGAAGCTCAATTGCTCATAGTTAAATTAAAAGTAGGAATTGTGTTCAAAGGTAAAATTGCAAATCTCATTTAGGTAAAGGTAGAGTAGAATTTTTTTTTTCAAAAAATTTGAAGTAAGATAATGTAAGGAAATCAAGCTAAATTTCATTTCTAATAAATCAATCTGATGTTAGAGCCTCCAATAGAAAGTTATGAACAAATTTTGAGAGAAAGGTTGAAAGGAACATTTTCTTTGACATTTTCAAATAATTTCTTTGAATTTTGTCCACAAATTTTTTTGGGAGGCTCAAGATCACATATATTTTTTTGGAGATGAAAATTAGCTTGATTTTCAAACTTTTTGTAGTTCACAATTTATTTTGGAAGAAGTGATTCTACTATGCCAAATTAGATCTAAATCCTACTTTAAACTCAATTCCTACGTTTTGACAATGAGCGGTCAAGCTCTCGTCTTCATTATAAAAACAAACTCTCCACCCTTCATTCCTATAAAATGTCAACAAAACAATCTTTTTAAGTTCCCATAAAAATTTTGTTGATGGCAAATGGTCAAATGGTCAAATGATCAATTGATAATTGATTTAATGGGTTCTTTGGATTTTGGCAAACGATTTTAACTTTCATTTATTTGTAGATTTGGTTGTTTGGTCTTAGAATTAGTAAAAGAAATGCAACACACAATAAATATTGTACCACCATACCAATATTGAATCTTAGTTTAATTATCTATAATATTTTGTGGATGAATTTTGTAGATGAGGATCCAAAAGAGGAAAAGACAACCTCTATAAAGGCTATTGAATGTTGTGCTAAAAATTTATGTGCAAGAATGGGCATGCAAAAATAATATTGCACATTGGTCAATGCTAAATGCAAGTGTTTGCATTAACCCCTAAAGGACCAAGGCCATTTTTCTGCCAAAAAACACTCAAAACTATCATTTCTATAGCAAAGAGTAAAAAAAATTGAAAATTGTTTTTTTTTCACATATTACCATAGGATCTTATACCTAACTAGTATGAAAATGTGTGGAAAAAATTTCAGAATTTTTGACCGCACAGATTGCAAGATATCTGCGTTTAAAGTGAAAAAAACAAGTTTTTCAGCACATTGCGGGACTAGATTTTATCACTTTGAACATTTTTAACTTAAATGTTTTGCACTAAAAAGTTTTGAGCTTTTAATCTTTATAGTGGATAATTGAATTGAGAGTCTAGGAAAAAAGAAAAATCCAAAAAAACTTAATTTTCATTATTAAAAAAATTGTTAAGTAGAAGTAGGTACAAGATAGAAAGAAAATCTAAAATATTAATATCTTTTATATGGAATTAAAAAGCACTAATTCCAATGGTGAGATTGTTCTAGCAGAAAAACTAAACCTTGTGAAACTTTTTTTTTGAAAAATTATAAAAATTGCATTCAGAGATGAATCCTACAAGTTATTTTTACAGGAAGATGCTCTAAGTGTCCAAAAAACAAGATTGTCCATAACTTTCTCATAACGAATCCAAATGAATGAATCAAATCTTTCCAGATAGACAAAAATATAATCTATAAGAAAAAAAAATTGCAATTTTTTTTTGCTGCCCCACGTCCCCTGTTTTGAGCTTATTTGGGCATAACTTTTTTTCCTGGGCATCGATTGAAAAAAAAAATTAGATTCCCACAAAGCTTAGCAGTTTTTCTATCTTCAAAAAAAAATTCAAAAAATCATGACAAAAATTCAGACAGTGGGTACCTGCCCAAAATCCCATTTGTCCCCCAAAGGGACAATGGTCCTTTAGGGGTTAAGTTTGGAGGGATGATGCATTATTTAATATTTAAAGATTGAAGGTTGCAATATTAAAGTTATAAGTGTAATTTAGGTGAATTCAAAACTCATTACATCAAATCATTGCCTAAATGATTGATTGAATTGAAATAATAGTTTACCAAACATCACCTCTTTTCAAAAGCTTTCACTCCACAATACCATAAATGGTCCCATTTATTTTCCACGTAAGGACAACACCTCCTCACAATTGTCATCATTCTATTAGTCACTATTTCGAGTACTAAATTTCTTCAATTATTATCCAAAACCAAAGGTCAATATTTTTTCATGGTTGCTAATAAACAACTTTTTTTATGTCCTATAGTTGTTTGGGCTATCCTCCGAGCAATGAAAACTACATATCATGCAATAACTTTTTAACCATGGCTTGTAGTCAAAAATTATAAGAATTGTTGTTCCTTGCAACTACTCTTTGGGCACATGTTGTGTGAAATTTTCAAAGAAAAAAAATTAAAATTCTATTTGTAGTGATCTGCCCAAAATTGCTATATTGCCTAAAAAATGGTGTTTGGAACTTTAGGGGTTAAGAATGTTTTTTGTTAGCATTTTTGTTTAGGATACCATGAGGCCAAATTATACCATTTCAAAATAAATCTTTACTTTAAAAAAAATATGAAATTAGTTGTTTCCACCAATTTTTTTTCATTTCTACTCAAAATATTGATGAAGTATCCAGTTTTAGATGAAAAATGCATGAGTATAGTTGGAAAAGTGTTTGTTTGTTCAAAAGATGGATGGTTGTAGAAGTGATTACCATCTTGATACTTTTTCAAAATATAAAAAAAGATTGATGTTAGCAAGGTCTTAGGGTCGCTTTACACCAAGAGGTCAAGTCATTCCTCTTGAGTCCGATTGCACAAATTTCAACCTTTTGTCCAATCATAAGTGAGGATTTTGGACCTCTTACACAACGAAGTGGTCCAACCTCTCGGTGTAAATCATCCCATTTCTTTAGGTGCAGCTTGTACTAGATTTGTATTGCTAACTCCGCTCTAAATACCAAGTGTGAACATACCTTTAAAATATTGTATAGTACTGGTCATGGCTTTAACTGAAATGTGAAAGAAGAAGAATTCCTGACTCCTGAGTGTCCTTTAAGGTAAATGTGGACTTCATGTGTCACCCTATCTTTCCTTTGATTTTGCACCTTCAGCCTTACAAAAATGTAAGGATTTATCACTTCAACGTCGCTATGCTGTCAAACATTCATCAGACTTGTACATGGGTGAAAACAACTGCATTCTTTTACTTCAAATCAAGACAGCAACCTTTTTTAATCGATTGATTTGTACAACTGACTGTATGCTTTGCAGCTGGTGGATTGGTGCACACAATTAATCATATACTCCCCCCCTTTTTTTTGAAAATTTGTTTGACTCCAATGTAGCAAATTCCATTTCAAAAAAACAGTGGAGCCCTCCTGCATTCCCAAACGAAGATTGAGGATTAAAATATTATTTATTTCCAGGAGTGGGTTCAGTACAAAGAAAGGACCAATTCTGTTGATTTGTTGCTTGAGTTGGAATGGTTTCCGGAGCTCAAACATTGCACTGGTGGTACAAGTGTGGAAGCCTTAGGGATCATTGACTTGAGCATCCCAACAGTTCCTAACAAGATAGACATCAGTAGCATCCTTGGTTCAATCACGCATTCTCGTACTGTACTCTGGACGGTATTGGAGAAAATGTAACGGTCATGGCTATTGTCAATATGTTTAGGAAAGAGGAAAATGTAGGTCCAGACTTTTTTTGGTTATTATCTTCCAACTATACTTTGAGAATTATATTTGTGCTTAACTTCACGTGCTTCACTAAAGTAGGGTTGTGTTTCACCCAAAATACAAATATATCTAACCATATAACGTGCTGAAAAACATAACCTAAAGTCCCTATTTTTTTTCTCTCTCAAAATAAAATAATTTGCATCATAACCCTCGCTTGCAAATCTTCAAAGTTCAGGATTCGGGAGTCAAACCTTCATGATTGACCAGTTGTCTGCCATTGTTCACTGCCCCATGCAAGCTACGTTTTGTCTTGAAATGAACCCACACAACTTCTACAGTGAGTGTCTCTCCAAAGGAGGTGGCACCTCCAATTGGTTGCAAAAATTTAGTGAATTGCCAATCCTTGCGTTTCAGAGCATTCTCTTCATTATCAAATACATTCAAGCTCCAAAAATGGCTCGAATCTGGTGTTGTTGAAAAGAGGATAAAACTTCTTACGGATCAGGAAAAATTTATTTCGGAAAGCATGTAAAGAATCCATTTGACAATTGAAAAAATTAGCTACAACTACTTTCGGGTGATCTATCGACAAGGAGTTAAGCAGTTAAGCTACCTCCCTTGCTGCTGCTTACCCGTCCTACCCAGCATAGGCGGAGTCTGGTTTCCTTTGTAAAACCCTGTGCTCCCCTAAAATTACTCTTCAGCTGTACGCAACTGCAAAGCAATCTCCGATTGCACTGGACCGGACCTTGTTACTGCGTGGCAGGGTTATACTTTAAAATAAACAAGCTGTCAACTCAGAAACTTTCAGTTCTTGGCAGATTTAATGGAAAGTGAGGGCTACCCCAACCCAACCAGCTGTGGGCAGCCCTTCGTTACCGTGACAGAACTTGGTTTGGGCAGTCAGGCCAACGACTGCCATGTAAGTATTGCAGATTTCTGAGGCTCCGTCCATCGTCGTTCTGGATTTTCATAAGTTTTGGATGAGTGTCATTGGCCTGCTCCGCTAAACAGACTGATGCTAGCTTTTGTAGCTCTGCCAAAGCGTACAACTGGCTCACATGGCAATGGCTCCTGCTCCTGCTCAAGGCCTTCCGTTCCAGGGGGCCAAGTGAGTGAGAGACAGGGTAGGGCAAGGTGAGGTGAGGCAAGGGTGAGGCAAGGGTAAGGTAAGGGTAAGGTAAGGTAACCTCTTTGATGAGTCTCTGACAATCCAAGCTGTAGCTGATCAACGTGACATGAAACCTCCGTCTCCTCGATCAGCAGGATGAACAACTCGTATCGATCATCCGGGCGGGCCTGCTGTGGCCGTATCGTATCTGTCAGGGATGGATCTTTCGAAGTTAGAGAATTAAAACAAAACAGTAAAAAAAAACCAAGGAACTCAGAATCATTCAGACCGGACATTGACATTCCCTCAACAAGATGTTTTTAATAACTGATTAATCATAATCAGATTGGAAACCAGTTTCGTACTGTCGACGCTTTTGAAAATTTTTAACCTTTTTTCACAAGTGGAATGGAATTTCATGGCAGAGGTAAAAGTATAAAAAAACTGACCAGCCACAGGCGATCGGGGTGGCCTGACCAGGGGAGACAAGGCCAGGGAGAATTGCTCCCTCCCTCATTGCTCCAACCAAGGAGAATTTAAAAAAATATTGCCCCCTATTTTGCACCATGTTTATTGACAATTCTTCACCTCCTCCCTGATTTGGAGCCTCTGATTTTTTTTGCTTTGTTTTCACACAAGTAAAGGAGCCTTTACTGCAAGAAAAAGAAGTAACAAGAACCTAGACACAAGTAGCCTGGGTGGGCAAGTGAAAAAAACACAATGACAGACCAAAACATGACAATAAAATACAACGAGGGTGCAGCTCAATGGGGCAGTATCCGCCCCGCCAGGGCCTGATTTTAAATATGAATTCAGAATTTCAAAATATTATTGTATGTTGTAAATTAAAAAATTCCAGTGTTTATCCTTGTAGGGCAATGAGGGGGGCAATTCACTCTAGCCAAGAGACAACAAAAAACAGAAATCAAACACCACCCCACAGTAAGGTGGGAGATCCATAAATTGCCCATTTAAGAGCTGAAACTGAATTTTGGGGGAAGGGAAGCTTCTTCAAATATTTTTCAGTAAATTATCCTTGAAAGACAAGTGCAATTGGCATCTAACCCAAGTCATTTCATATTTTTTTGGAGCTTTGTGGAATTAGTTATGAAATTTTGAAGTTGAAATGGCATAGGGCTCTAAAATTGTCCACTTCATCAAATGTATATTGTTGAAGGCGATGACAAGGCATTTATTTTTGCAATAAATATTGCATAAAAATGTGGTAAATTGTTTATACAACATTGGTTTGAAACACCATAGGCTTGGTTCATACAAGGAGATTGGTATGGAATGGTTCATATCTTGATCACATGTGGGAATAGTGACTTTGTAGCACATGAAAGTGACATTTATTCTCCAAGTGTGTCATGCATTCAGTTAGACAAACCTATTACCACCCTAATTTGCAATTTGAATATCTTGAGCCAATTCCAAGCGGAGCACCTTTTTTTAGAGGTGTATGTCCATCCTTGATTGGTGAGTACTTAACTGCAAATAGATACATAGAAAGGCAGTTATGGGTTGTTTATGAGACGTTTATAACTCCACTCTCTTGACGTTTTCATTGCTTGGCGGGCAGCTTGGGCAGTAAAAAAAACTTCTTTAAAAATTACTTTTATGAAAAATAAAAAATTTAAATTGATTTTTTAGATTTCTATATATATGGAAAACTTTGAATCATTCCATTTTGATTAATGAGATGAAAGTTACGAGAAGTTTTAGTTGTAGGTAGTTTACTAGTTATAAAAGCTCTATTCTAAAACAAACTTTGAAGTCCTTTATTTTATTCTATTTTTATATTTTTGAAAAATAAATAAAAACATGAGGTTTAGATTGTTTATTACAACAATAAGATACAACTGTTGGGATTGGCATTTTTCAAATCCATTAATAAATGGCTAACAATTTAGTGTTTTGAATCATTCTCCACCTCTTTCTACTTACTAATTTTTCCTATATGTTGTACAACTCCAAATGATCTAAGAATTTTCAAGCATGTAGAAAACTTGGCTTGAAAATTGAATCCAAAAAGTTACAACCGTTTTGGAAATGTTTTCATAAAGATATGACATTGTAAAGTGCAGGGGCCAAAAAAGGTTTTGTGTCACTTCAACCACTAATATCTTGCAATCTACACGGTGGAATTTTATGAATTTCTTTTGCATCTTTTCAAACCATCGTACCACAAGATCCTACGGTTACATTTGTCCAAACATGATTTTTTTCTAAAATTTGGTACTTGTATTAGAAATGGCAGTTTTGGAGCGTTTTTGATGAAAACATAGTCAAAAACCTTTACGGGTTAAGGGTTATGCAATCTTCTCATCCAGTTGCAACCTTTTTATACAATGACTTTAATCCCTCAAATTTAAAATACCTAAAACTACAATAACGTCCTTAAGTTCTATTTTACAATCATACTGTACATCTTCATTTGAAAGTGCTCATCAAAATTATAAAAGAATTCTAGATACCAATTTATGAGATCATGGTCTATAGGATGTAATATAGAATAGAGATGTTGACTCTATTGCTCTCACCAATTCACAATAACAATCACCACCTTTTAAAGTGATCAAACAAACTTCTAATTTTTTAATTTAGACTCTGGTACAAAAATTACAAAGGGGTCAACAAGTTCAACTAGTAGATCTAGAAGGTACGTTCATCATTCTTTGTTGAATAATTATTTATTTGCCCAATACCAAAAAATTATTAATAGCTATGGTCTATTGATTTTTTAGTTTAGAATGATAAATTATTTTGTTTTTCACCATTATATTCTACACTATAATATACATACATGGTGAGAAGTTCAATTTTTCAAGCTTATTTTGTATTTGATGTAAAAAAGTTACAAATTAAAAAAAATTATAGTCATTTCAAATTTTCACAAAATAATTTGAAATTTTTTACATATAAAAGACAGGCAATTTCAGCTTTAACAAATGAGTCTAAAAATCACATTCATTTATAATTGCATAATGACAATATATAAAAGTGAAGGATTGTGAAATTTGAATAAATACTAGAAGTGAAGGCTTGTCTTTTCAAGGTGAACCTGTGTAATTTAGTACAAAATTTCTAAGTAACTCAAATTGTCGTGACGTTGAGTTAATGCGTCACGAAGCAAACCATCAAATTCAAGTCCAAATTAGAATGGTACGATTAACCTTGAAAGAACAAGACTTATCACTAAAGTACTTTGTCCCAAATGACCTCATTTATGGACCAATAAGTATACTCTTCATTTCTATGGCAATCTAAAATATTATCTTTCGACCACTTTTTGGTCTCAACTTCCTTACAAGGTTAATTCTTTTATGAAACAAAAAACTATGAGTAATTAATCCCATATCATTTGAAAATTATAAAACTCTTGCAAAATATAAGGATGATTTTCAAGGATATTTGGGCGAGAAATCGTAGCCTTAGTAAATCAAACCATCTTGTAGATATTTTATAAAAGCTAATAAATGAAGGGACATTCTCAAGTGAGATAGATATTTTTCTTTATTCCTAAAAATTATAATAGTATTTTGAATAGCATATATATAATAAGCATAAATTTTTGTTTCAACTTTGGAAACAAAACATCACACTAAATAAAAAGAATCAAACCTCAACAATGGGAAGAACCATGAAAATTTAGAAAAAAAAATTTGTTTTGAGGTTGCTTGAGTGACTTTGTGAATGAGAATTTTTTTTATGGTACCTAGGATTGGAAATTGTATCTAAACTTTATCAGGTTGATTAAGAGACTATAGTTAATATTAAGGATATATATTTTATATTTAGATATTATTTCATGGAATGATATTGATTACAAACTATTGAAATTTTAACCGATATAGTTTTATATTAAGATTTTGTAAAATATATTATGTAGCTTATAGTTTTTTTCATTGTTTTAGATTTATTGACAACAATTATGATTTCTAACATTGTATAGGAAAATTTTGATTTTTTCCATTAAAAATAATTATGTAGATGGCAAGAAATTGATAATAGCACGAGGATTTTATTATTCATTTTGAAGGATTAGAATAAGTTCAAATATTTATTGGGTTCACATTTGGATATTGTTCACGTTTAATTTTCTCCTAAATATAAATAACATTTTTTTGTTTTGTATGCCAACTTTGAATTGACCAAGATGATACCATCAAATCTATTACATCTAACTTTAATTTTGCCATGTTATCATCATCATCATCATTTATCTACCATGTGGATTTACATTTATTGGCTTTCAATGTAAACCAATAATAATTTGCTAGTTCATTTGTCAAGCTATAATTTTTTTTTTCTTGATTATTTTTTCAAGTGTGTATATGAAGTATATATTTTAGATTTAATTTTTAATATGTATTGTCGATTTATTTCCTCAATAGAGATTATTTTGTATAATTGTAATACATATATATTATTTTAATAATAATAACCATAAGTGTTTTTTTCAACAATTTTTTTTGAAAAGATGGAACTTTACCATATGAGGTTATTTACTCTAAAAATTTAGAAGGATATTAATTAGAAAAATAAACAAAGAGATCTTGCGGTTAAATCTATAAATAACTTAAAATAAACAATACAAAGATTTGAGCATTGTTTTAGTACAAGATGGTATGGTATGGTTTCAACCAAAGAGCTTTAGGGATTAAATGAAGATTCTAAAATTGTAGATTCTTTTGTTTATATTGTCGCATCACCACATCCCCATTATTGAGGCTAACACAATAAGGTTTAGGTTTATTAGGTTTATTGTAAGGTTTTAGGATTTAGGGTGAAAGGTTTAAAGTTTAAGTAGAATTTGTTCCATACAAGGGGCACTTTAAGTGTAAGTCATAAAACTGGTCATAATTGTTACTATGAAATGACTTCAATTCAATTTTACACATGGTGGAACATGGCCAATAGAGCCTTTAGATAATGGGTTTGAGTATTCTTGAAGTTGATTCGATTTAAGGATGACATATTAGATTTTTTTCAAGTTTTGGATTTGAAAAATTCAAATCAATTACAAAAATTCTCAAGAAGAAAATACATACTTTTGGAAATTCATGATTTCCACTTGTCTAAAAGTAAAAAACAATTGCTAAGTGTAATTGAGACTTTGTTCTATACACTCAATCTTAAATAAACAATTGTAATGGATTTTTTTGTTAAAATGGCGATATTCTATATGCCATTTGTCCTTTCAGTTCTAGAACTAGAATTGGTATAGATTTAAAACCGTACAATCCCAATCTAATAGTGCCAAGCTTATTGATTACCGCCATTTTAACAAAATATTGATTTATAGATAGTTCAACCTTTTACTCTTTTTAGATGTACATATCCAATGATACAAACACTCTTGATCATGACGATACATGATTTTATTAAAGAATATTTTGAAAGAATTCAAGAGACTTGTCATAAAATATTAGACACTCCGAATGCCTCCACATGCACATGGTTGGTCTCCAAATTGATGCACATCCACTACTACAGTGGAAGCATCATCTCCTTAGACCAGGGACATAACATTGTTAACCAACAATGGGGGTTCCTTTTTGCTCCCCCCAAAAGTAGGAGTCCTCTAGTGTTGAAACTTCACAAGGTATTGTTGAATTACAAAACGAGTTAGAGTCTCTAACCACTCAAATTCCCCACGCACTATATCCACTTTTTTCTCAAACCCAATGCCCGACCACCAACTCACACAAACTTGTCCCAATAATTTTCTTGACATTAAAACTTAATTCTTGCTAGGTATCTAGGAGGGAATGATACCTCCACCAAGGGGGAAAGAATCAAGGTAGTTAACAATTTGATGGAAATGATCTCCAGATTGAAGCCCATGGACCTAGTTGAATTGACCCCCTCGCTTGGCCTTACTATGTGTGCATGTAAAAAAAGCCCCTTATTTTGGGCCGTTCTAGGGTATATTTTTGACTTCACATCACAAATTTGAGATCTCTGATCGCAAATATGAATTCAAAATTTGCAAAAAAAATCATGTGCAAAAAACAGGGTTTGCCCATAGGGCGGAGCGAGGGGGTCAATCCACCCCATCCATCGAATTGGTCTTGTGCATCTTCTTCTTGTGGGTCATTTTCATAACCACCCAACCTGGTAAGCTTGTTAGTGTATCTCCATGCAATTGAATTGCCGCCCAGGAGCTTTTAGTTTGCCACTCAGTCTGCGCACCCCCTTTCAGTTTGGCTTCATCGATGGCTGGTTGGGAGTATGCTGCAATGTTTGCAAGTTCCGAAAATCAGTGGCAGAGCCTGAGGAGGATTCTCTGTCTGTGACGGAAGGACATTCAAATGGCCCAATACCGGTACCGGTATCAACTTTTCATGACACAGAAAAACGTATGCTAGCTCAGCTTAGCTCAGCTTAGCTTAGCTTTAGATGGAATTGAATGGAACTGGACGCTCGCTTGATCATTCCCACTCAGCTGTAGCTGTAGCTGAGCTCGCTCAGGCAGCGGCAGAAATTTCAAATATTCGATTCGCCTGCCCTGTCGGTCTGTCTGTGCAGGCACACACAGAACATGCCAGGTGCGTCTTCAAGGACGAACGAAGGGAACTGAACGGAACGTACTGTAACTGCTGGGAGAAACCTATGAGGCTATGACTATCTTATCTTTGCTGGACGGATCGGGCGGAGCTAGTGGGAAGCATTAAGAAGGGTAGGAGCTACAGGAGCTTTGCCCTCCCTCCCTCTGTTACACTCCCCAGTTCATATTCATTCTAGAGGATGAACAAATGCGAGAATTCGTCCAAGTAATTCCTCATTCATTCATTCAAAGAAATATATGTTTGTTGGAAATCTTCAAAAGACAACCTTCCTTTGAGACAAATTTGACGAAACTGTACTAGAGAGCAAGCAAGGGGTTTGCAAATTTTGCAGAACATCGAGCCCGTAGGGCGAGCTGGTCTACAAAATCTGCAAACCCCTGCCAGCTCTCTGGCGTTAGGACCAGGGAATACATATCTGGCGATGCATGGTAGAATTGGCAAAGCAAGCTTAAATTGGTGGCATAATGAGCAGGTTCTTTAGGGCTGCCAATTCTGCAAACTAATCGAACTCAAAAATGAGCCGAATATGCAACCCCAGTCTTCACGAGAAGGAGAAGAGCTAGCTAGCTTCCCACACCTCCCTCTCTTTTCACTACAAGTGCTTCCACTATGCACCCGGAAGATGCACAGATTGCATCTTCTGGGTATATCCATATTCTCACAAACAGAGGCATTTTTCTGATCCAAATCATTTCTGATTCATTCAAAGAAATAATGTATTGAATTTTTAGACAACAATCAACTTTCCAGCGTGACTAACTAATTTGATGAAATTAAGGTGCCGTGTCAGTAGAAATGTGCACAGTTTCAAATCAGGGTTATCATACTCATTAACTTTAAGCTTAAGTTAATCCGACGATCAGTCCTGATCCATCCAAATGATTAGCCCCACTCAGCCCGTCGCCCTCAGTTTCCCATCCTAGTTTTTCTTTATTGTTTCCCATCCGATTTTTTTTTCTTTATTGTTTCCCATCCACCTCCGTATCAATCCTCCACTCAGTTTTAAATATATTTTTATAAGCCTTTCAGTTGTACCCTCTCCCCAGGTTGTTGAGCATTTCTCATTATATCTACATGGCCTGTGTCAGAGAGAGGGTTACCTTACTCCTAGACCCTTTCCTCCTGTCCGATCCCTTTGAATTGATTTCCTCCTCCTCCATTTTGTTTTTGCCACAAATTAATGAATGCAAGTGCCTGAGGGCAGGCCGTTCCTTCTGTTTTCATCCCGCTGGGAGGTTTCACTTCAAGCCAAACCGGCCCGGCCCGGCCCGGCCCGTCCTGTCCTGGGAGCGGAGTCGGTCTGCTCTGTGCGCTTTCAGTTTCACCAGGCAGTATGGTACTGGCCGGGAGGCTCTGTCAAGGGGCGAGTAAGTTCCGGGGGCCGGTGCGGTAGCTGCAGCCTGGCCTGGCTACGGAGGCTGCCTGGGGGTTAAATGGAGGATCAGTACGCTACAGCAACAGGCAGAGTACAGTACAGTATGCGTAGTACCCCAGAAATATACCCCAGACCCTTTGGGGAGCGAAAAGATAACTTACACTGAACAAGGGAACAGGCTCTGAAAATTGCCCACCTCCTCAAATGTACATTATGTGTACATGTTGCTTTTTCATAGCCTTCAGCAATGTACAGAAAATGTACATTTTAGGAGGTGAGTGATTTAAAAGCCCTATGCCATTTCAACTTAAATTTTTTATAACTAATTCCACAAAATTCCCCCACATAGGAAACAACTTGAGGATAGATGCCAATTCCACTTGTCTTTACTGAAAAATTATTTCAAGAAGCTTCGCCTCCCCCCAAAATTCAGTTTCAATTCTTAGGTGGGCGGTTCATGGACCTATTACCTTAGTGAAATTAGGTTTCCCCTCGCTAATTTCTCGACATTGTGCACTATATGAGTATGTACTCTTACTGTAGAAGGATGCTAATAAATTAGGAACCATGTTTGTTGCATAGTTTGGTGCATTGGTTCATGACCCAAGTTTAGAGAGTCACATGCAACTTCATGTGGACAAGGAATGAGTCATGAGGTAACTTCTCTAGGTAAGGCAACCCAATTTCACTATTTGGTGTAGTTTTGGACATAAGTGATTTTTTTTGAGGAAAAATTTGGCGGTTTGTCCCCCATTTTTAGGGGTTAGGATGAACCACCACCCTCACTTGTCCCTGAGGAAAAACACTGAAATTTCTTATTTGCCACCCACGATAGAATTTGCAATTTTTGGATTCATATGTACAATCGGAGGATCCAAATTAGCTAAGAGGGGTGTAAAAGATAAATTTATCGAGTACAAAATAAGGAGGCTTTTTTTTCATACAAAACCTTAGAATGATTGGGGGGACAAGTGAAGGAGTTGGTTCACGGTCCGACCATTTTCAGTGGATGAAATTGCTGAATTGCTACATCAATTCTTAAGACGATATCGCTTTTTCTACATGAATGTACACTTCTAGATGAATAATTTAGATGTAATTCATATTTTTTGCACGTTTCATTCATTTACATAGATGTATGCAAACAGCGTCATCAGTCCAGCACTTGAACTGGAAGATCGCTTTTCACACTGCCCCAAATAAATGCCCTCCCCTTTCCCAGATTACCCGGCCTTCTTCCCTTGGTTTCCAAATTACCGCAGTTAAGGACAGTACACTCATGGTTTTCACGGTACAGAAGTGACTGCACCAAGTGCAGTAATAGAGTAGGTTCATCTGCAGAACTGACGACTGATGGAATCCCCAATGGGGATTGCTCACTCCTCCCCATCATAACACATCCAGATCTAAAGCTTTGATGAGTGCACTTGCAGGTGATTTCCACAGCAGATTTTTTTTTCTTTTGGTTGTTTTTTGGTTTAGCTAGCTAGCTTGTAGTCAATGAAAAAGAATCATTCAATTGCCACTTCCGTAAATCTGACTTTTTCTCTTTGACTGCAGCTGCTTGGGATTTTCTTCCACTCGAGTCTTTTTCTTTCTCGCTTGAATGCCAGGCTAAGTATTTGAAGGTCTGCCTGCCACTGTAGGTAGTCATTGTAGTCATTGTAAGATCGGTGATCCCAGGTTGGGGTTGGCTACAAGTTCAAGTTAAAACTTAGTTTCTCTCTCACTGTCTGAGGTGCCCCACTTCTTCTGACCCGTGATACTCATTGCCGCCTCAGCTTGTCAGGCAGTAGACCTTCAGGAGTTTCAGGTAGGAGAGGTTTTCGAGGAGGCTACCAGTTCCAGGCAGGGCTGCAGCAGCAGCAGCAGCAGCGGCACCTAAGTTAGCGCAGCTCAAGGTGTTGCTTTGTGACGGCATTGTCTTCCTCTAGCCCAGATTCTGGACTGTCACTTCGTTGGGGTGTTTTGCGGCTCACCTGCTTGCTTGCAATTGCTGTCGATCTGTTAGCAAGCCGTTGCGTCCATTCCCAAGCTTCTGTTGCAAATTGTGTGTTGGGATCAGTGGTGAGAGACCGACTTTCAAGCAAGGCGTTGAAACTTACATAGCCAGGCAGCAGCGTCGACCAGCAGCAAGATGACAGGAGCTTCTTTGCAATGGACACAGCACCTTGTTGTCATGTTTCTTATTGTTCTCACCTCATGGAGCGCAATGGTGGTAGCAATATCCTTACCTGAGGAGGGTGAGTGAATTTTCATATGCAGATAATTCCTGTGCTCGCTCGTTGAGTTAATTTCTGGGATGGCTCCCTATCGGGAGAGTTCATGTCCATGACCCTCAAGGGTTGATTAACATTGTTGGAAGGTCAAGAAGCTGCAATTGAAACGAAATTCATGTGGACGTAGCTCTTGAAGTATTTCGGTGTGCAAGTGTACTCTTTTCCAAAACGCTCCCTCGAAAGTTAGCATTCTTGAGTGATCAGGAAGCTTAAAAGAATAAAAAACTTAGTTCTTGAATAGCGCAGCTTTCTGAGAAGTCTCTGTAGTGATACTATTTTCTTCAAAGTGACACTGCAATGTCAATGAAGAAACGTCTGACAATGTCATGCTCGTAGATATATTGCAGAGACGGTAGACGCTGAGTATTATTTGCCATTGATAGCTGCTGAAATATTTTAGCATTGTCCGAGAACTATTAACACTCTACGCAAACCTGAAACCCAAGAAAATCATCGTGAGCTACCACTGAGGTTTTGCAAGAAAGTTGGAGTCCCAGTAGCTGCAATGAGAGAGGTAGCAGCTACGAAGTTATTGCCTGCTTTACAACAGAATTTTTTTCTTCAATCTGTCCATGGCAAGTCTGAGGACATGTTGTGCAATGCCACGCAGTGCGCGCTCTGGTGAACCTGAAAGCGGCATTTCTCAATGGTGACCACGAGTTGCAAGACTGGAACAGCGGCAGCCAATCGCCTTGTGGGTGGATAGGAGTGACCTGCAACAATCTGACCTTCGAAGTGACTGCATTGTAAGTTCCAAAGTGACAAGTGCCCATCGTCATTTTTGAGAGTTCTTGGTAGTTTATGGCCCTCAGGGTTTAGTGGTTAGCTCCAGAAAGGAACTTACAGTGAGGTTGTTATTTGCCCAGCATTTGATTTTCGTGCACATGGTCCCACTCTTTGTGGGCTTTCTTGTTGAAGAAGATTTCTAAGCTCTGTCTGGTGTACAGGAATTTATCGGACCTAGGTCTTGGAGGAGAAATCTCACCGTCGATAGGACTCTTACCGAGCCTCGAAATTTTGTAAGACTCATATTTGAGTGACCTAGAAAGTTGACAAGAGTCCCATTTTTGAAGCATCCAATATTTTGCACGCATTAGATTAATTCTTTTGAGGGGAGCACATGCACAACACCAATCAACTTTTGTACGAGGTTCACCCTGACCTGAGAGTTCATCTGACAGCCTGGGGTCTCTAAAATGACCATGGCATAGTTTCAAGTGTTGAGCAGTAGATAGTGTGACAAGTATTCAAGCTGCTTCAACTGTGACAAGTAACTATGAAAAGTTAGCTGGCAGGACTTTCTAGAATGCCGCTTTAGAGGTGGTCATATTAAAGAAATCGGAGGAGTAATGAGAGATTTGACTCACCTTGTACGTCCCAAACTGGAACTCGATTTTGAACGAGGATGTTCATCTAGCTAATAGTCAAATTTTCTCTATTGTGTACAGGGATTTCAGCCAGAACAACATATCCGGCCAGCTTCCGGTTGAAATATGCAATTGCACGAGTCTGAAATGGCTGTAAGTGTAAATGGAAGTATGCCACTGTGGTCGTGATAAACTCTGTCCATAACTTCGGTGTTCTGTTCATACTGGTTCAATTTTCAATGTCTTGCATTGCTGACATCTACAGTACAGGAGTAACTGAAATTGGTGACCGTGGTAGCTTTGAAAAGCTTTTCTTGAGTACGTCAGTAAGCCAGGTGAGAATGTGAGAGTCTGAGACCGGTGGTTAAGAGGTGCTCTCCTTGACTGCAGAGATTTGTCTGCGAATAATCTCAATGGCGAGATACCGTATCTCCTTTCGCAGCTGCAGCAGCTTGAACACTTGTAAGTTGATATTAGTACCTCCTTAAACATGAGCTGCATGTATTTTCCACGCTTGTGGGCATTCTCTCTTGCACGGCTAGCTTCAGTCTTTGTTTTCATTTGAAAATCATTATCCATAAAAACAGTTTCTGAAGTGCTGAGAAATCGGGTGTAGGAGTCTGAGGAACAACAAGCTCTCGGGGCCTATTCCATCTTCATTTGCAAGCCTTTCAAATTTGAAGTACCTGTAAGCTTCTTCAACCAGTAACAACGTGTTTTCTGTGTAGACTTTGTTGGTTACTTCATCATTCATGCGCATGCTGCACTTGGTCGTGTATGCTACTGACAAAAAAGGCTTCTTCTTTGAACAGGGATATGCAGATCAACAACCTATCGGGTCCCATACCTTCGTTACTCTATTGGAGTGAAACGTTGCAATACTTGTAAGTTGCAATTCATGGGAATGAGTCTATTTTACCCGGGTAAACTAATTCCAATTAATGAGTTTTCCTGTCTTGCAACAATCTCTTTATGTCCCGACAGTTATTTCTGTCTCTTTAGACTAAAATAGTCTTTCACCTACGTTGCGCTGTTGAGTTTCTTTCAATAATATTTTGACAGTTTCTTGAATTGATGTCTCACTGTGTTGATCATGAGTGTCCCTATATATCAACTGGTCCTGTAATTAAGACTTCCTCATCGACTGTACCTTATCAATTTTTGACTTGCAGGATGTTGAAGTCAAACCAGCTCACGGGGGGGTTGTCTGATGACATGTGCAAATTAACACAGCTTGCCTATTTGTGAGTTTCAAAGTCTTCCATTAAATTATTTGCCAATGCTACTAAGTATGGTCCGTAGTGAAATGTTGTTACATCCACCTTATTCGCTGAAGAAGATGTGTTTGCAAAACAGGACGGACATAACTCCTCTTCCGTAGTCTAGACTGGAATCGTACCAGTCTTTCGTAATAAACCTTGACAGAAGCTCGGTTTCCTGTTTTGATCACAGCAATGTTCGAGAGAACAAACTTTCAGGGCCAGTCCCGGCCGGCGTTGGAAACTGCACATCGTTTCAGATATTGTAAGCTTCATTTGGTCCTAATTTTTTCATTTCACATTATTCTCTAAGCTTCTGAGATTCTTCAACGGTGACGTAGCATTCTAAAGTCTGACTCTTGGAATACTTTTCGGCAGGGACTTGAGCTATAACAATTTTTCTGGGGAGATTCCTTACAACATCGGCTACTTACAAGTCAGCACCTTGTAAGTACAATTTTCTCCTGGCTTTTGGAGTGGATTCACGTACTGCGCTCCATGTGCCCAAGCGGAAGATTTCAAGTGTAAGTGAACTGACCGTCAATTAATGTTCTATCTACCCTTATGCAGGTCGTTGGAATCGAACTCGCTTACTGGCGTAATTCCTGATGTTTTAGGGCTAATGCAAGCCCTTGTGATTCTGTAAGTATCCTTGTTTTAACCAATGTCTTATATGCTACACTTAAGTTTCACAGGATTGCATAATATATTCTTCTAATCTGATTTGTAGAAAGAGTGCTGCCTCAAGGATAGCATCAGTATAATACGAACTGCATTCTAGCCACCTTTATTGCAAACTGAGAATCTTTCCATGTTTTGGGGAAGTCCCAAGTAACATTTTATTTGGTTCAGAGATCTGAGTAACAACCAGCTACATGGGGAGATTCCTCCAATTCTCGGGAATCTTACTTCACTTACTAAACTGTAAGTTGAATTCATAGCCATTTTACTGTCTAAATTTTGAATTAGCTAGACTAATTTTTTGCTTGAAAGATGTAGCAATGTTGTACGTTAACTTTCACGAAAGTTACTTTCTGCGGTGGTCTGACAATGAGATTCAAATCTGCAGATATCTGTACAATAACAACATAACAGGGACCATACCGATGGAATTTGGAAACATGTCTCGACTGAACTACCTGTAAGGAACTTCTTCTCTCACAGTCCTTATTTGGCTTAAAGCTATTTTAACCGGCTCTGTTGCCATGTGCTCAAAATCACTAAGCGGAAACTCTTGTAACCAGTATTTGGTAGTGTCTTTCTCGGTTGGAAAAAGGAGAGGATATCTTCTGAAACGTTTTGTTATTTCTCACAGAGAACTGAGCGGTAACCGCTTGACGGGGTCGATACCGTCCGAATTAAGCTACCTCACTGGCCTATTCGAACTGTAAGTCTTCAATGTTTAACTCTGGATTTAAGAGACTGATCTGCGAGAGTATCATTTTCAATGTGGTCAATCTCCAGAAATTATTTTTATGAAACCCAAAGTGACAATCGCCATCTTGCAGGGATTTGTCTGGCAATCTGCTCTCCGGGTCAATTCCAGAAAACATCAGCTCTCTGACTGCTCTTAACATTCTGTAAGATCATATTTATTCCCATGCTTAGTTCAGAGGATTGCTTTTCTGATACATGTCATCATTTACCCTCTCGGTTCTATTATTCTTGTATCAAAATGCGGGAGTCTAATATTTAACAGGGATTTCAGTAAAATCAGACAATGTCTTGAAGAGAATTCTCCTTGTGATTCATTGGGAAGTCTATCTATGGTCAAACCACAGGGAGACCTCATGAATCTTTAGAAGATTCTCATTATGATGTCATCTAAAAGTTCCTGAATTAAATAGTTTATTTTGATTGAAAAGTTTTCATTCAGTCTCTTATCTTTGGCATGCACTAAGCGAGATCTAGTATTGAAGTGTTTTGTGGTGTATGATCAGGAATGTGCACGGAAACAATTTAAGTGGAAGTATCTCTCCAGAGCTTCAGCAGCTGACCAACCTCACCCTACTGTGAGTTTCTTGAGAAGTTGTGAATCTGATTTCAAGAGCTTTCAAAATAGCATTCCTTGGTCATTCTAATTGAGTACTGATCACAACCGTTTATCTTTGGCCAGAAATTTGTCATCCAACCACTTCACCGGAAGTGTGCCAGAAGAGATAGGAATGATTGTGAACCTCGACATACTGTAAGTCCAAACTCTCCTCTTGCCATTCCAAATAACAGCAACTCTTGGGCTTCCCAATGTTCCTAAATAAGATCATTTGTGAAAACAAATTCAGCAATGAATGTCCTTTTCCCACATCTTTGTACAATACTCACAAGTCGTCTAAATTCCTATAAATTCTTGTTCAGGGATTTGTCACACAACAATCTGAGTGGGCAAGTACCTATTTCAATCTCGACCCTGGAGCATCTGCTTACAATGTAAGACCCACTAAAACATTAATTTCTTAAGCACTGCGTTATCGTCAAAACAAGTAAATCATTCGAATAGTAAAACTTTGCAGATTTGTTCCTGTGAGTTCCATTCAGTGCCCAGGCACCTAACCATTCATGTCTCAAAAAGTGAGTACACTTATTCGGAGTTTGTGCTAGCAAGGTCGTTGTCTGTCATCATGCAAAACTCAAGGTCTGCACTTGTGCAATAGTACAGCCAGGCAATAGTACAAATAACTAACCTAGTTTATTGTGATGGCAGAGATCTTCATGACAACAAATTTAATGGCACAATCCCGATTGTGTTAGGCAACTTGAAGAGTCTCAACTTTCTGTACGTTACAAGCTTCAAAACGTTTTTTGGGAATGCGAGAGCTGGGTTGAGATCTTTTGTCAAAACTGTCTAGGGTTGATGATGCTTCTGTTTGCAGAGCGACGTGATGAATGTTTCTGTAACTATTTTGATTTGACTTGAATACTTGCACTTTAAAAGAGCAAATGGTTTTAAGTTTTCTGATTTGGGGTAATTGCAGTGACTTGTCGCACAACCATATCCAAGGACCTATTCCACCAGAGCTAGGTCAACTTCTAGAGCTGCTGTCCCTGTAAGTACTTTACATATCTTAATCTTCCACAAGCTTTCTCTGCTCATAGGTACTCAAAACCACGCAATATTCTGATTGTTGCTTGTTTTCTTATGATGTTCAGGGACTTGAGTTATAACAATCTTTCAGGCCCCATCCCGGTGCCTCTCAAAGAATGCTTCAGCTTGAAACACTTGTAAGTTCTGAATTCTTGCTAAGATTGTTTCATTGCCTGCACTTCCACATAAATGTCAGGAAATGTTGAGAGAACACTCGTTGCTTTCTGAGGAAATAATTGTGTGATAGTGGTCATTCTCAATGTCCCTTGAAACATTAACATCCCATCTAAATTGTACCTCAAAATTTCCAAGAGAGCCATGATTTCTCAAATTATGTTATTGTATGCAGGAACTTGTCTTACAATCATCTCTCGGGTGCTATTCCTCGAGATCAGGTCTTCGCAAAATTTCCAGCCAGCAGGTCAGTTGAGAATTAATAGGAAAAAAGCATTTATTGTAGCAATTATTCAGGTACTATTGCAGTTTGACATGCAACCATGAGGTCAATTCGAACAGTTGATAGACTCCACCATTTTCCCGTTGCGCTTCTTCTTATGGTTGGTAAAACCTCGCTTGATTAATGGCAGTTACACTGGGAACCCGCTGCTTTGCCTGAACAGCAGTTCGACTTGTGGACTGGCCACTCAGCAGCCTAAAGAAATTGCATCGCAACGCCCAGGTTTGCATGAAACAATAGAAATGTTGCATTCCAAAAGTTGATGCAATGCCTCCTTCCACAATTTTTGGATTCGTAACTTTCTCCAGTCTTGCTCTGGGTGCTAATGTTCAGCAGCCAGTCAATAACATCAACATCTGTGCAGGCGCACTTGGGGTATCAGCAACGTGGGGAATTACTATATCAGCACTTTGCTTGCTCGCTCTCCTCACTGTTGTGGCCATTCGGTATGCACAACCACGAGTATTCTTGAAAACCTCCAACAAAACATCTCAAGGTACGGAAATGTAGACAGTCTAGATGTGAGTACATGTTATTCTTAGCTTCTGTTTTGTTTCTTAAAGCAAATTCAGAGAATATGACACGCCTTTCAATGATCTTGCAAACCTAGACATACTTCTAGCAAGGTTCTTCCAACTTTGACAGGTGCTAATTTTCATTGAATGACATGGAAAGCAGGTCCACCAAGTTTTGTGATATTTCACCTGGGCATGGCTCCACAATCCTATGACGAGATGATGCGACTTTCAGAGAACCTCAGCGAGAAGCATGTGATCGGGCGAGGTGGTTCAAGCACAGTCTACAGGTGTTCCCTTAAGAATGGCCATCCCATTGCAATCAAGAAGCTGTACAACCAATTTGCACAAAATGTTCATGAATTTGAGACGGAGTTGAAGACGCTAGGGAACATCAAGCATCGGAACCTTGTCACTCTCCGCGGCTACTCCATGTCCGCCATTGGCAACTTCCTCTTCTACGATTACATGGAAAATGGAAGCCTTTATGATCATCTTCATGGTAACTCTCCCAACGAACACCTGCAAAACATATATCCATTGACCTTCATAAGAAGATTTCAATTTCTGCAGAGCTCCTTTGACAAGAAACTTTGTTCTGACAATGGAAAATATGAATCTCCGGTGTAGGGCATGTGAAGAACAAGCTCGACTGGAATATAAGGCTCAAAATTGCAGCGGGAGCGGCACAAGGACTAGCGTACCTTCATAGAGATTGTAAACCTCAAGTCGTTCACCGAGATATCAAATCATGCAACATACTCCTCGACATAGATATGGAAGCACACGTTGCTGACTTCGGCATTGCAAAAAACATTCAGCCAGCAAGGACGCACACTTCCACTCACGTCCTGGGCACAATCGGGTACATAGATCCCGAGTATGCACAGACGTCCCGCTTGAATGAAAAATCGGATGTGTACAGCTTCGGCATTGTTCTCCTGGAGCTTCTCACGAACAAGAAGGCCGTCGATGACGAAGTGAATCTGCTTGATTGGGTACACCAATCACAACTTTTTTTCTCATTGATGATCTGGAAACTGAGATTCCTGCATCCTTTTGGTAAATTTGATAACCAATTTGGAAACTGAGATTTGTGCAACCTTCTTGCAGGTCATGTCTAAACTGGAAGGCAAAACGATCCAAGATGTGATCGATCCACACGTTCGGGCTACGTGTCATGATCTGGACGCTCTGGAGAAAACTCTCAAGCTTGCTCTTCTTTGCTCGAAGCTCAATCCTTCTCACCGTCCATCAATGTATGACGTATCTCAAGTTCTGCTTTCCCTCCTTCCCATGCAACCTGAAGGCGACAGTCTGACCTCCAAAGCATCTCTAACCGCGAACCAGCGGCGCTACATCGACATGTACAGCTCCAAGCACACGGAAGGTATTTCTCTCAGCAACAGTTCCTCCGAAGACACTCTCCTGTACCAATTCAAGGAGGTGATATCGAGAAAACTATAATCGAGACAGGACGCTGTAGTAACTCAATTTTGAGCGGCAGACAAGTGATTGGCAGGTTTCATGATCCACTGGCTTCGATTATCAGAATGGGATGTCAAAGTTTTGGGACACCACCTGCCATAGTCTGTTAGCACCTTCTAGCTTCCTTCAGAAAGTATACGAAGATAGGCTAGAGGAGCCGTTGTAGCAAACTGGCCCACTGGAAGAGCTCACAAAGAGACTCTTCGCACAAGGATGATACGGCACATCCATACACCGGCAACAAGCTTCAAACTCGCCAGTTTTAAAAGCATTCAAGAATAGATCTGCTAGCTCCAGGACACCTAGGGCAGCAGCAGCACTTGGGGCACGTTTTGAAGCTCAACACAAAGGAGCAGATGCACGGATCAGAGACAGACCTGTACAGAGACCATCGTCTGAGCTTCAAGTAGGTTTGCACTGCATTCCATTGAACTTGAGAAGCATACTTCGATCATGCTCCTCTGAAACCAAAAAGAAACTATTGTAATTATACCTCCTACTTTCAAGTGGACTCTCAAATGCATTGCGAGTTCCAAATGCATGTGTCGGTGTCCACATCTTCAGTACTAGTAATTTCGTGTTCAAATGATATTCTCAATTGCGGTAGCAACACCCAAACACTACAATGTACATATCAATTATGAGGATGTACACCATCTGCACAGCAAAGCCTTTTGGTACAAAATTTGAAAATCTGTAACTTATTCACATAGTCTTCTATTAATACATGCTAAAATACACTGGAATGGTCTTTCAATTGGTAACAAGACCAAAGAAATTTATGAATCTCTAATAATAGCAACTACGGTCAGTTGCTTAAACGGAATCTTACCTTAGCTTCTGTTGTGAAATCTGTGACTATAAGGTGCCGATGAGAGTGTTAAGGGTCCACTTCACAATTCTCCGAGGAGAATCGCCCCAAGCATCCGTGAAGAGCTTCTGTTGCTGTTCGCTCCACACATCTCGTCCAGCATCAATGGCTTTCTGAACGGCCGACCATGACCGCAAATGCGACCACCAGCGTCGCCTCTTTTGCGCATTCAAATGGAAAAGGGCCAGTCGTGGTGAGCTTGGAGCTCACGACAGGCGCAAACGGGAAGGGCATGGTTTTGTAGCCGTCTCTGATGTACTGAATCTGAGGAGCCCAG
Organism: Antitrichia curtipendula; assembly: GCA_951230915.1. Lineage (NCBI taxonomy): Eukaryota > Viridiplantae > Streptophyta > Bryopsida > Hypnales > Leucodontaceae > Antitrichia > Antitrichia curtipendula. Next base: position 39,424,185 of record OX579635.1, read on the forward strand.
TCGTGAGAGATTCGGTCAGTGAAGGAGCTCAAGACGGCGTCCACAGCGGGCGTCACTGATGGATACCCATATGACCAAGCTGCAATGACTCCACTCGGATTGCGCAGCACACGACGAACTTGCCCGTAGAAGGTGTCCAAGTCGAACCAGTGCAAGGCTTGTGCACATACCACGAGATCCACAGATCCATCTGCTATGAGAGGTTTCACATGCTGCTCTGTCATCTGGAAATGGAGGACTGCGTAGGTGATGTTGGGATGCTGGGTGGCGTGATGGATCTGCTGCTCGCTTGCGTCGGTTGCAATGACCTTCGCATAGTGATCCGCCAACTGCAAACATGACACTAATTTTAAGGGAAGTAAACGTAAAAGAGAATTGAGACAAGCTCAAAAGTGTGCAGAATAATCCTAAATCTATGTATTGCATTTTTTATGGTACACTTACACCTCTTTAATCTGACCCTCTCTTCAATTTGATTGGGTCTCCGAGAGAAACCACGAGAGAAACGAGAGAAACGTATCGTCTCCAAAACTGTCTCAAACTTTTCACAAGTTTTTGGAAGTTCGAAAAGTCTATGAAGCGACCACTGGGACCGAGTTGGAGTTGACACATTTCATGCTTCGAGGATAGCCTAATGTCAACATTCTGGAGATTTGTACAATATTTATTACTGAAGTATGGGCGACTTGTATTGTGTTTCTCTTTCATTCGCTGATGATTTTATGTGAATATTTTACAGATCTCCTCAACCGAATAGTGGGATCGATGACCGGGTGAGACAAAGTGTCACTTTCGGGATTGGTTCCCTTAGTTCAGACTCTCACACCGACCCCACTAAATTTTCAACCCGAATCGGATTGCTCCCCAAACCCAAACCCAAATCCAAACCCTAAATTTACTCTCGAGAGCGCATGATCTCACACGGTTGTAGTCCAGCTGATCCACCGCGATGCGTGCTCCCATGATGCAATGAATTTCTCATAGTCGTTCAATATATGTAGTCATTCTTTTCTGGATAAAATACTTAGCGTCACATCCCAAAACTTGGACAGATATATTCCAATTAACTAAACTCGCCTTTGTTGCAAATCTCCAGATGTTTGTGAGCAATTGAGCTTCAAACGGAAGTGAAGGAGAAAACCTGAATGGCTGCTTGGCCGTTTCCAGTGCCGACATCCCAGGTTAGAGAGTGCGAGGGCGTGAGCGACGCCAAGAAGTTGAACAAGGACGCGGGGTAGATGGCGCGTCCCAGCGCATACGTGCTCGCTTGCTTGGTGAAAAAATGGGCCATGATTACTGAAGCTGAACTGTAGAACGACTCCCCGCCAGGAGTGAATTCGAGGCTCACCAAACACCACCGCCACCGTGACCGCCACCACCACCTGAAAGGCAAAACAAGCAGCGAAGGGAACCGTACTCATTCCCGACCTTTAACGAAGAGTCAGTCAGACTGTATTGCTTCAGAATGGAAGAGGAACGGAAGTCAGGGCATTAGCATTAGAGGTAAGGTAGTAGGTCCATAAGTCGCCCACCTAAGAGCTGGAACTGAATTTTGGGGAGGTGAAGCTTCTTGAAATATTTCTCAGTAAATTTTCCTTGAAAGACAAGAGGAATTGACACCTAACCCAAGTCGTTTCATATTTTTTGGAGCTTTGTAGAATTAGTTATGGGATTTTGAAGTTGAAACAACATAGGGCTCTAAATCTAGACACCTCCTAAAATGTACATTGCTTGTACATTGCTGAAGGCTATGAAAAAGAAACATGTACACACAGTGTACATTTGAGGAGATGATTGGTTTTAGAATCTATGCACTTTTTGAACCTCCTACCTTAGTCACACCTTTTTCACTATAGTTCAAAGAATGGGGATGTGGTGGCTCTCTATGGCAGAATATTCTTCTTTTGTGAAATCTTCTCTACGTCCATTATTTTTTTTTGGAGGAAAATAATGGATGTGGAGAAGATTTTTTTTATAGAAGTATATTCTTTTGGAAATCTGTTCTTTGCACTTCTATGTTTCACCCCTCTACTACCAATTTTGAGAAGTTGTTGATTTCACCCTCGTTGCTGGTGATTGAGTGCATTGTTTGTCCTGCACTACGAGCGATGAAGAACACTTGCGATCCTGTTAGCTGGCTTGTCTACCCTACATGTAGGTCAGTTTTGTAAATAATTAGGGAAAATTTGGAACATGTCTAAAGTTTAAAATATTGTACAATTATTTCTAAAAACCTGAAAAAATTTCATTGGTGTCAATTTTGAATATCCAAAAAATATTCTGGAGAATTTTTTGAAAAAGAAACACATTTATACATGAATAGAAAAAATCAAAACAAAATTGGGAGTATCAAAAAGTAGGAGGAGCAAAGTGTTGAAAATCAAGAAAATCAAAATAAGTTGCCGATTTGTCGAAATTATAAGATTACATTATTTCAGCACTGAGGTGCTGAATTTGACCTGAATGTATAGTATTTTAATTTCAAAACAAATCGTTAATGCACGTATTAGCTCATTCCATCATTTTGACTGGAAATTTACTATAGAAAAGTTATCACAAGTGAATCCATTCTTTGTTCTCATCCTCCACATGACACAAAAGAGGTGTCACACCTTTACTCAAACTGCTCTCACCAACTTTTCATTCTTCATAGAAGTTTGCTTGGTGAAGGTGTGACTATCCCTATTTGCAACAAGAACTCGCTAAACCAAAAATCAATTTTTTTTCAAATTTTTCAAAAGACGATGAATTTTTTATGGAATTTCAAAGATGGGTGGGTCAAACTACTATTTTATATTGTAAATCCACCCACAAACCGTATCATGGTTGACCCCAAAAATATGCTATTCAACATAAAATATTATTAACCAATGATAAGGCCCCTTTTGCTCCTTGAAAGTGGGAGCCCCTAGTGTTGCAACTTCCCATTGCTATAATCAAGAGAAGGAATATCCACAACAATCATCTTTGTTTTGTTTTTTGTTGGTTAATTTTTTAATGTGTAATCAAGAAAAAATGGATTCAAGAATTATTGGTACTATACTACTGAGCTTGTGTGTTCACAAACCCGGCAAGCTAATTACACTCTATAGATTAAAATGAAGTCACCCTCAGGGATCCCATAAGGAATGGTTAACAATGTTATGAATGTGAGTCTCACACTGCTCTTGCTAAAAATTTATAAGTCATGGAGTTGGATAGCTAGAAGTGAGGATAATGATTCTCTTTGTCTAGTTTTAGGTTCATTCATAGGGGTTAGCTTGCGGTGTAGGATCGAGAGTGGATACTATTACCTTACTAAGCGTAACCCTCTAATGACGGGGTGGCTTCAAAGTATTTAATGGATGACATAGAATCTTTCTATGTAAGACAAAAGTATATACTTTTATTTTTGGAGTATTGTTTTAAAACAAGAGGTCTTGCACAATAGTTTGACCTCCAATGAATTTTTAAATTTTTTTTAAAGCAAATGATTTGCATGGTATCTAAAAAAAAGATTTCCACAACCACCAACCCAAGGTTCAAGGATTAAAGTAGGATCACCAAAATTTGAACATATTCTCAAAAGCAAGCCCTAGAAAAAATAGAAGAAAAATAGATTCTTATTGCATTTTTTTCAAGGTGTGAATATTAAAAATATGACAAATCTACCAATTCAACTTTGACTTCTTGTAAATTTTTCATATTATAATCATATATCATTCTTGAATTTCACTTAAATTTATTATAAAATTTGTCTTTATGTGATTAAAAAATGAAAACTTCTTGACTCTCAATAATGTTTGTTAAAGAATTTTTCTTGGTTTTAGATGATACTACCTTATAAAGGAGATATTTTGTCTATAGAACACTAGCTCACTTTTGGAGAAAGGTCCTATTCAAACTTCCTCATAATTATTTAAAGTAACTTTTGTCTATACAAATATTTTTCTTCTTTGGTCCAAAGCCAACAAGTAGCTACTCTAGGAGAAGTTTTGTTAGTGCAAAGTTTCCTTCCCTTAATTCATAATTAACAACTAGCAATTTTGTAAGAAGATTTGTCTATGTAACTTGGGTCAGTTTTTGAAAAAAAATCCTACTCAAACTACTTCATATGCAGTTTCTAGCAGTACAAAGCTTCTTCTCCTTTAGTCTAGAGCCAACAAGCAACTACGGTAAGAGAGACTTTGTCCTTGTAACATTGGTTTGCTTCTTGAGTAAATGACCTATTCAAACTTCTTTATTTGTAGCTTCTCTTCAAGCAAAGAATCTTTTCCTTCAATCTAGTGCCAACAAGCAAAAAGGCTCTATTATAGTAACACTAACTTACTTTTTGAGTAAGAACCTACTCAAACTTCTTCACATATAGCTCTTGTAGATGCAAGGGCTCCTCCCCTTTGATCCAAAGCCAACAAGCAGCTACTCTAAGAGAGTCTTTGCTGTTGTAATATTCACTTGTTTTTTGAGGAAAATCCTACTCAAACTTCTTAATGTTTATATCATTTGTAGATGCAAAGGCTCATCTTCCTCTATCTAGAGCCAACAAACAACTATTCTTAGGGAGTCTTTACTGTTGTAATATTTGTTTTTTGAAAGAGGTCTAACTCAAACTTCCTCACATGCAACTTTGTAAATGCAAAGTTACCTCTTCTTTGGTCTAGAGCAAACAAAGAGTACTTTATATATACAAAGACCAATCATGTCTTAAAGGAATTCAAATGTGTGAGAGTGTTGGAGTCAAGGCAAGGGCAATTATTTCTTATATCATCAACTAACACTTTTTAACTTATTTTACATGTTTTTTAGTGATGACTTAAGTCTTTGACATGGTCTAATTTGATTTTTGCTTCACACATGTTGTTTATCTTTGGTTTAGATGTTACAACTCAAGTCAAAAAGTTAGACCCTGTATTTATACTTCTACTTAAGAATAATAATCACCCTCCAATTCCACGCTCCTATTTTGTGACTATATACAAATAAAGCTTGGGTGTCATTAGAGGTCATTGAATAAAAAATAATTTAACTTGAAGTAGCCTACAATTATATTATTTCTACTCCTCTTTTTGTATGATTGCAGAGAACACAATTCTTTTTCAAGCCCTTTGCCAATCTTTCCTTTTATATTTTCTTACTTGTTTGTGCCAACTCTCAATGCTAATTTCATTAGTGAACTTGATTTATTGGTTGAATTTTCAACATGTGACAATGATAAAAATGTTCTAATTCTTGGTATAGACAACAAAGAACAACTAAATAGCAAACTTTGAAAATCTGTAAAATATTGCTAGAGCATTGAAAATTTATAGAACCACTTGAGTTGCATTTCTCAAGTTTACTAAAAATCTCATCAATATTTTTTGGACATTTGACCTTTTGAGATAGAAGGATTAGAAAAGTGTTGCTTTAGGTGCTAAAGATCTAAAGATGTAAGATAGATCTACACAATTGTCCTTTACCTTTAGAGATTAAGGATGCTTGAATTCAAAATGACCAATACAATTGTGAAAAAAATAAATTGTATGGGATCAAATTTTCCATCACCAAAATTAGAGAAAGAAAATTCCATGTGATGGTCGAAAGTAAAACAAATCAGATATCTGATTAAAATTGCTTTAAGAAAAGCACAAAAAATCACATGAAACCCAAATTGGAATTTTGGTCCTTCCGAGTTCTTCACTGAAGATCAAAATGGTCAGGCAAGGCAGGATTCCATCCATTCATAAAAGATCATATTGTGACTTGCGAAATCGATACATTACAATAGAAAGCCCTAAATCAATGATAACTTCTCGTAGGCGGTCATCAACTCAAAACTCTCGTAAATTGTTTCTGTCAATTCTTGCTCTACAGATTCTAGACAACGAGATCAGAATCCGACCTGAGAAAAATACAAACTGTACAATATCACTTCGGTATTTGAGGCTAACCTCAAGAGCACTCCCAGGTGAAGAAGACAATTAAAAAACAAAAGCTCTCGGCACATTGGAGTCCCAATTCTAATCCTCGACACTCAAGAACTCTTTAACCCGACCCTCTCTATCTTGCACACTTGCCACAATATCACTCACTGTAGCACACTTGGTTCACATTCAAACTATTTAACCTTTAACATGATTGCCTTCCAAGCAGTCACATTAAGGGAGTTTGAGTGTATTAAATGCAACTCGTCAACCAGAACTTAAAATAGGTTGATGATATATCAACCGACTGAAAGATAGTATTAAGAGATCAAGCTTGCAAGAACAACCGAAAACCCTGAACTCGACATTCCAATGTAAGATGGACCATTACGGAGGAACAACAGGCAATTGGGCCGCAGCCGCTGCTACCTCCAACCGGTGTTTATGCTTCAAATATATGACGAAAAATAGGCTCACAAGAAGAGTAACAAGCAACGCATCAAGTTCATCCACTGTCATGTTGTTGAACCAATCCTCGATATTTGTCTGGGCCTCTGGCAAAGAGTCAATAGCTCTCACCTGCAACATATGAGACGATCCCCCATTAAGAACTTAGTACTTCAAAAAAGGAGACTCCTCAGAAAAGTCCTCGAGAAACTAACTCATAAAAAGCAATGAGTCTATTCTTGATCAAACAGCGTACCAGAAAACTCTTGCTGTAATGTTGTCGTAACCAGAGATTGGCGAGAGCAAGTGTCACTGGTATAAATGCTGCTGGCTCCTCCAGAAGTGCTTCATCATAGTATCGTTTTGCCAAATGAAGATCCAATGGCAACCCTAACCCTCGTTCGTGCATGTAACCCAGATTAAACATTGCCTGTGAACTACGCTTGTCCTTTGCCCTAATATAAGCCTCTCCTGCTCGCTCCAGATCTTGTGCTGCTCCCTGGTAACACGAACGGAGACATTTGAGTGAGATTTCAAATCATTTGAGCAGTTTGACTAAGCTGCTGACATACGCCATGAGACCAACTCTAAATTTGCTAATACTGGTTCAGATCATGTGCGTGATTAAATAATCTAAATTAAAAATAGACCAAGCTCATCCTCTCGAACTTGTTTCTTGTGTGACCAGTGACCTCACTGAGAATAGCGACGAGGAACTGATCAAGTAGACCAGTTATTCACCAAGAGCCGATCCAAGAATGCACAAACAAGCCTATATAAATTAAGAAACGTTCAAAAAACAAGATGATAGCACGTACTCGACCATAATAGTAAGCATCTCCTAACAGCAACGATGCATGCTCGTTGCCCTGCTCGGAAGCATGTCGCCACAGGTTGTGAGATCGCTGATGTCGCTCTTCTGTTGTACAAATGCCATCACTTCCGAGGCAGACCCCGCGGTACTTTTCAAGCATCCAGGCTGCATTGCTTTGGCCGACTTCATATCCAAGCTCCGCTGAGCGAGAGTAAAATAGAAGTGCCTTGCCAAAATGACCCTTAGTATAAAACTCCAACGCTTGACGCATCAACCTTCCCCAGGGTCCTCTCTCTGCTACAAGCTTGTATAATGCAGCAGCCTGTACAGAAGGGCATTTATAAGGTAGTCTGTTACCAAGACATCTTGATAAATCCTAACAAAGTGAATGTACTGATAATGTTGTAACTATGTATTTTGAAGTAGTGAAATGCAATGCAAGAGATGTGTAACTAAGTAAACGAGCACTTACGCGAGCAAGATCTTTTTTCATTCCTGCCAACCCTTTGTGTAACATGTTTGCAAGATAGTATCGCGCTTTAGGATGACCCCTATTGGCGGCGTCCACCAGGAGTTCCCTTGCTCGTGCATAGTCCTTCTCAACTCCCAGGCCCTTCAAGTAGAGAATGCCGAGATTGTAATACCCGTCCACATTGTTGTTTGCTGCAGCTCCTTGGAAGAGTTCCCTTGCCTGGCACCCATGACCACACCCAGGTTATAACAGTCACTAAATCAACATAATTATGCTACACAGCAGAAGTCACATCTGACTACAGAATCGTTTTCGAGCTTGAAGGTGTTACAACCGGACCATTTTCCAACAATTCAGACGGTCTGACAAAGATTACGCATGCAAATAGCGAGTTAGAGATGGCACACATTGACAGTTTGCCTCAAAATGCTCACCTTGGTATAATTCTTGCCTTCCACACCGTGCCCTTTTACGTATAGAAAGCCTATTCCATTCAGGGCAGAGAACTGTCTCCGTTTTGCAGCCGCCTCAAACCACTCCAACGCTTCAGTATAATTCCTCTCAACACCATACCCACGTGCATAAATCTCCGCAATCAATTCAAAAGGTCGCGTTTCACCCTTTTCCACTGCCTTCAAAAACCAGTAGAGGGCTTTGCTGTGATCACGGCGAACTCCTCGCAAACCGAAGTAGTAAAACGCTCCAAGCTGAAACATGAAATCTGGATGTCCCTTGCGAGCCTGAAGTTGAAAATACAATCAACAAATAGTGATACCACGACAAGACTCTAATAGTTGTTTCAGCATGCAGCAAAATGGCAAAGGCTCCCCAAAGTAAATAAAATCTTAACTACTAATAAGTGCCCAAATGGGCGAAAGTGGTTGCTTCCATAGGACTATAGGAGTTGAAATTAATAACTTCGGAAGCGCAACAAATCAACCGAGAGAAAGAAGAAAATATACCCTAAATTTTCCGAATGTTTTGAAAGTAAATAAGAGAGGCTATTAGTTTCCACAATGTAATTTCTATAGGAAACTTACAGGTTAATTGTGGCTTGACCAAATTTGCAAAAATTTCAGCGCCATATTTCCAACCATACCTGATACTCCAAAAACTGGAAGTCATCGTCCTCTTCTCCCCGGAATCTTTTCAGCACATCCTTGTTCTCCTCAAGTCCATAGTTCAATCTTACGTGCTCCAAAAGAGGACCCTCCCTGGAGCTTACAAAACTCGTCATGGTTACGGCAGCAAGCTCCGAGTACAGCTTCACAGCTTTATCAAATTCCTACACAACCATACAGTTAGCCAAGTAAAACACAAAAGCATAAACCGGTTTAATCCATTATATCCATCTCTAGCTTTCCACGAGCGTGGGCAATTCAGATAACACACCTGATTGCGGAAGTAGCGGTAGGCAAGGGCCATTTTGGATTGAGAATTTCCACCCTCTTTGGCAAAATCGTGGTAGAGAAACGCTTTTGCATCCCCATACTCTACACCACATCCCATCCAATGCAAAAAACCCAGAGCTGACTGTGCATGCGCGTTCCCGACATCCGCTCCCATTCGCAAGGCTTCAATTGCTTCCTTCAAGAAGTCGGGGTCTTCTTCATTGACAGCCGCCACCATCTTCCGGATTCCGGAAGCAAACTGAACCAGAGCAAAACACAAACTTAGAGGAACAGAATCAATATTCACTTCAGATTTCATTGAATGTGAAGCATTCCACAGTAAATGCTGTCACTAGTGAATGCGTATGTCCAACTGACAATTTGGAGTGGACACCGAAGTCTTTAACGTTCAACTTGCTTTGCATCTCTGTCACTAAAATGAACATCATCAATCAATCATGTTGTTCATCATCTCAAGTGCCTAAGATACCTAGTTCGCTTGTTGATGACTGTTCAACGTGATAATGCCCTCTTGTTCACTGTCGTGATTGATCAAGCCGCATTCGCTTTCAGCACCCATTCCTTAAGTTTTGAAACCCTCTAACATTGTGACGTAATCCAGTAACAGGGAAAACAAAACTGTAGTAGTGAGGAAACCCTAAGCCACCTTCAACTCATTCCACAAATCTTTTGATTTTGGCCTAAACCACCTTCACCTCCTGCGCACAGGAATCACATTCTTCTCCGTGCGTTGCAATCAACAATCAACAAAGAATTTGAAGGATCGCTGCGAGTCCAATACCTGTTGATTGCGAGTATCCCAAATCGATGGTTGCTCCAGGACGTGGGTCCACGACCCTGGATCCAAATCCTCATCGCTGCTCTGCGTATCTGGAGTGTCACTGAACTCGTCCCATTCGGGAGACGCGTCTTCAACTTCCGTCTCCACCTCTTCTAATGGCTCGTACTCCTCACTCTCGGGAACGCCTGCATCCCTTTCGTCTGATTCTGTGCCTACAAACAACAGAATGGTGTTGCCACTCTTTTTCGGACTTGCTGCTGCGACACAGAGCGCGGAAAGGAGGGATACAAACACCAAAGCTTGAAGAGTTGAACGTCCTTTTCGAAATGATCCCATCATGACCTTGCCTATCCAAGGCAAATCGGCCCTTACAACTCGAATCCACTTAAACGTCGCAACATCAGTGTTGCGAATACCCTACTCTGTAAACCCTAAACCTAAAAAATGTCACCCCAACATCTCACTCTCAAGGTTATGTCAGAGCTGGTCCGCAGCACAAGACGCTGTCAGAGTCGCATTTCGAAATTTCTACGAGATAGCTAGTAATTTAAGGAGAGACGAAATCCCGTTGTGCTCAATTTGTAACAACGAGGACATCGAGGACCACGAATCGCGAGAAAACAACACTTCACAGTGAACTGCACGAAATTCAAGACATCACGGGATTTGATATTTCAGGAAGTACACCCCAAAGTTTTTTTCGCAAAACCTAGATCACAAAATTGCGCAAAGTACCGACACCCCAAACGAAGGCATCATGCACAGAAATCCGAATCGTCTGCAGAAAGAAGAAGACAGTTTCATGTGTAATATGATCCCCAGATGATTGCCATATGGCTAGGTCGAATCTTTGAAGTTGTGTACATGTGGATGAAACCCTAATGTGGTGTACCACTCAGTGTCTCTTCTTGATCACGCGAGGGGCTGATAATGCGGTGGTGATAATCGGGTGGTGAAAGCTTAATGTGCGAATTCAAGGCCATGTATGAATGCTGTGGAGAGATCATCTTGTTGATTTGAGAAGAGATCGGGTTGTGTGGGGTTGCGTGGGTTTTAATTCTGCTGATTTTGCTGTGATTTTCATCGCAACTGGGGTGTTAGGTTTGAAATTCAGAGCACTGATGGTGTATATGTAACCCTAAACCTCGAAAGATTTCAAAATGGGATCCTTAATCGTGAAACTGATCTTGAGCTTCTTGCTCTGTTCGTCTCTCACTTGCATTGCTTCCACGAGTAGAGCGATCAACCCTGCGTTTCCGCGGAGCTCTCGTTTCCCGCAAGGCCAAGCTGAGCGTCTCATCAAGGCGTTGAATCTGCTTCCGGGTGCAGCGGATGACTCTGACGATGGCGGTAATTTGCACGATGGGCCGCGACTGCAGGAGCGGAAGCTCGAGCTTGCTATTCAAGGAGATGCCGGGATCAGTACCGAGACGCTGGGACAATATGCCGGGTACTTCAAGCTGGCAAGGACGCATGCTGCCAAGTAAGAAACTCACACTTCATTCTATCGTTACTCTTTAGCTTTTGAATCACCGAAAATCTCAAAGATTAGCTCATGAGCAGTGGTGATATTTCAAGAGTACGTCAATGGGCCCCTCCCAGATTTGCCATCTGATGTGTTCGTCTTAGAAATACTGGTTGTTCTATATTACTGGTTTTCAGATTACCATATGTAGTTTTTGGAAGTGTTCAAATTGGTTTGCCTTTCATTTCATTGAAGGCTTTTTGGCTTGTGGCTGCAAGAATTTGGTGATAAAATCATCAGCCATGTGCAGTTGCTGACATGCACTGTGATCTTTCCACAGCATGTTTTACTTTTTTTTTGAGTCACGAGGGAACAAGACCGACGATCCTGTTGTGTTGTGGATGACCGGCGGTCCTGGTTGTGCGAGTGAACTTGCATTGTTTTACGAAAATGGACCATTCAAGATCACGGAAGATCTTAACCTCGTCTGGAATGATTATGGATGGGACAAGGTACATGTCATATGGAGCCTTTTTTTTTTTCCAATTTCATTTAGTTTTGACTAACATATGCAATGTTCTTCTCTGATTTTGGTGATATAAAATTTGATCCATTTGAATTCTATTATTTTCATAGTATGTTCAATAGAATTGGTTGTTTTGTATCCATGTATCTTTCGTCCTTTAGGGGTTAATGATCCCCTCCAGTTATCTAAGAGATGTCAGACATTGCTGAATTTGCCATATTGAAGAGCCATACATTCTTTTGTATCATACTGATGCAGTATGACTCTTGTTATTGGACAGGTGTCTAGCATTATTTTCGTGGATCAACCAGTTGGAACGGGTTTTAGTTACAGCACGGATGTACGTGACATTCGTCACGACGAGGAGGGAGTGAGTGAAGACATGTTCGACTTCTTTCAGGTTGTGATTTTGTTCTTTGTAACTGCAGTTTTGTCTGGGCAATTAATTCGTATGACTATCTTGTTATCTTTTATATGAGGAGGTTTAGCTATGCAAGTAATTTTTTGAGGGTGTTAAACCTCAATCTGAACTCCATTTGTGATTTTCAAGGACTTGCATTCTAATAACATGGATGTTAGTAACAGGCATTCTTTGAGGCGCATCCTGAGTATTTGAAGAATAAGTTTTATGTTACTGGCGAATCTTATGCTGGCCATTACGTTCCTGCCGTGACTAGACGCCTTCACAAGGCAGTGAAGGACAAAGAGGGTGTCCCCATCAACTTAAAGGTGCTATTTACTAGTGACTTTGTCGTTTGCATAATTCTCAAGTGTGTCCTTGTTTTTGGTTTCACTTCGGTCTTCCGTAAAGTGCTTTTACATTTTGAGACGTAATACCTATCAAAATCTGTTCTATGCTATCAATCATATTAGGTCATCTTACTCTTGTGCAACCAATGATTTATTCTACGCAGAGTCGTAACATTTTACATGTTGGTTGTCGTGCAGGGCTTTGCAATTGGAAATGGCCTCACCCAACCTGATATTCAGTATGAAGCATATGCTGATTACGCCCTTAATATGAATCTAATTTCCGAAACAGACCATGTCAGATTAAGCAAAGTGTATCCAGCTTGTGCTACGTCCATCAAACTTTGTGGTGAGTCTTCAAGATCATCAGTAGTTAGTTGATCATGCTGATAATCATCATTTCTCTTTTAAGCAATTTCTGTAGAAGCTAGATGCATTGAGCCTATAATCTGGCGTTGATTTTGATATGAAAACGACTTTTGATGTATAGGTCCGAAGGGAACTGTCACTTGCATTGCAGCTTACCTAGTCTGCCAGAGCATCTTTAACTCTATCTTGGCAATTGCTGGAAATATTAACGTGAGTTTCTAACTATTTGTGCTTTTATTGTTACAGTTACCAGCTTATATTCCTTATTTTATGATATTGCTAGAATGGAATCCAACCAATGCACGCGTGCCCCTTTTGCAATGCATCTGGGAATGTCACATGCATTGGGGTAGATGAAAGTTGTCTTGCTATGTATTTTTGCGGTATGTTTGCTTCCGTGAAGAATTTCATAGGGGGCATCTTTCAGTAAATAAGGTTGAGCGAGAGCATGCAGGTTTTTATTCCGAAGAAAATCCTCTCAGGAAGTCTCAAGTTAATGTGCGTGTTTTGTTTGCAGTACTATGATGTGAGGGAAGAGTGCTCAGGTGGTCTTTGCTACGACTTCTCAAGACTGGACGACTTCTTGAATAATGACACTACTCGAGAAGCCTTAGGTGTCGGAGACCAAAAATTTGTGGCATGCAGTCCTTTGGTGTATGAAGCCATGATGGTTGATTGGATGAAGAATCTTGAGAAGGGAATTCCAGAGCTCTTGGAGGATGGAATTGAGCTGCTTGTCTATGCGGGAGAGTATGACCTGATCTGTAATTGGTTGGGTTAGTACCATGAACTCTTTGACACTGCAACTGCTTCGGACGTTTGCTTGTCCAGTGTCCTTAGCCCCGTCATAACTTTCCACGTTCGTTTTAATGAATATTCAAATGCACTCTATGGCCGGTATTCAGAGAACTTAGTACCTATCTTGTATGGCCAAGTTCTGGGTTGTCTGAAAGACAACCACTTGGGGGTCTCCAGGTGATACTGTCAGTTTTAGAGAGTAATTGCCTTGTTCTTACAGAGTAGTTGCCTTGAGTGCAGGAAATTCGAGGTGGGTAACCGCAATGGCCTGGTCAGGCCAGATAGAGTATGCAAAGGCTGATTGGAAAAAGTTTGAAGTCGATGGTGAAGAAGCTGGACTTACAACAGGCTATGGACCTCTGCAATTCCTCAAGGTATTATTCCTATTGTCTTCACGCTTAATTTTTTTGCTTCGAACGATGATTTAGTTTAGCATTTGATAAATTGTAAAACGTTTTATTGTTTGTGTATTTAAACTTGAATTAGTAATTATTATGTCAAGGAGTACATTGAGGATTATACTAAGGATTCTGTGGAAGCAGACATATTGAAATTACACATCTCGATTTGGGTAAGAGACACCTGTAATTATTCACTTGTTAAAATATGCGATGTATTTATGTGTCGTAAAGTTCATAGATGTTAATTAATTGGTCTGCATGATCAGGTTCATGATGCTGGTCATATGGTGCCAATGGATCAACCCAAGAACTCGCTGGAAATGCTGTACCGCTGGACAACAGGAAAGTCACTTGGTGACAAAATTTCCGATGTAACCATCATCAAGGAGATCCCGAGTAAAGGGGACTCCTACTCGGAATTAGTTTAATTTGCTGTTGTGCGTTTATCTTCGCACATGCAAGGTAGCTAAAAGGTGAAGATGATGTAGGGGTAATGTACAGTTTGGTTTCCTGGACCTTCCCAAGCAATTTGTAATTGATGTAATTGAAGAACTGGATTTCGCTTGGGTTGATTACATTGTTAAATCACTGATCAATTGAATTAGTGGGAAGTCTGAGTTAACCCAAACGATGTATCATTGTCCTCACTAATTCCTTCTCTTTCTTATCAATTGTTTTTATCTCTTTTGCATGTCAAATGTTTTTGGGAAGTACGTGTTGCATTTCATTTCACAATGAAATCAACCCCTAGAATATTGAAAGGCGTAATTGTGATTGTGGTTGCTTCTTCACATGGATTCTTGTTTTGATTATCTTTGTTATAAAGTATTCCAGAACAAGGTCAATGCCTATTAATTATTTTTGAATTTATTCAATTTGAATCTTGGATACTGAGCTGTACGGATAATTTCTTGGCGTGAACATTCGATTGAGTCTAAAGTAGTGCTACGAGCGTCTTGCGTAGGCCAGTGAAGGGTGAATGGAAAAAAAAGCCCCCTATTTTGTGCCGTGCTAATTGTATTTATCTACACGTCCCCTAGCTAATTTGGGGCATGTGAATGCAAATATGAAATCAAAATTTACAAAAAAATATTTGGGTACCAAATAAAAGGTTCCTGCGTTTTCCAAACAAAATTCTCCGCAGGAGGCTCCGTCGTAGCACTACTCTAGACTCCCGTTTGCCAGGTGTAAAGTCACGGTAATTCGCTAACTCTCAGACGAGAAACCAGTCACGAGAATCACTCATCCATTGCAATCGTGGTCAATCAATGGATGCATGACGGTGGCTGAAATATCCCCGAAATATCACGGACTACAGATAAGAATATTCTTCTCTCCCTTCATTTGTCAACTCCGATTGTGAAACAAAATATTTGCACTTCGGCTTACGCAAATCCAAGCTTCTTGGTGCTCTGGTGAATCTGTAGCTGGATGTTTTGGTTGGAAATATTGGTTGTGAATAGAATTCAAAGCTCTTACTCAGTGTACAGCTCAAGTTCAAGATCATCATGAGATGACGCTCTTTCTCGCACACAGTACCCGTCTCCTCCCAACCTTGACCTACAATTCTTGCCCAGTACCGCGACTGCAACGCATCCCTTCGCAGTTACCAGTGATCTCGAAACGCGTGCATGATTACAGGGTGTTCAGGTGCTGCGTCAATGGAGGGTTGGACGCTGAATCAGGTACTGCTAAGTCTCCAGTGCTGAAAACTTCCGAAGCTGCTCCCGCATTAGCGAATTCAAATGCATTGAGAGGTGAACAGTTAGCAGCTCAGACAGCAGGAAAGGAGCCATGGATTGCCCGCACCGAGGGCAGAATCGAGAGGGTATGGCTTTGACTTAATTTGGACTGGAACCCTGCTGATGCATTTGCGGTTGCTTTGGCTCCGAAATCCACCTTGCATCAGGGTTTTAAGCAGTCCTGGCATCTTGAATTAGGGTTTCTGAGCTGCACAGGATGATTGACTTGAACCTGTTGTTATTTTTGTGGGCGATCGGTGTTTGTGTGATTCTTTTTTCGGGCTTGTGAAGGAGCTTAATTTGAATTGATTGCGTGTGGTACAGCTTTACCATGATGCGATGGTGATACTGTATACTATAATGTCTGCAGGCCATCTTTGATTTTCGGTTCCTCACACTGATGGCGATTACCGGCTCTCTTGGTGGATCGTTACTTTGCTTCCTCAAGGTCCCATTTCAGCCTTTTCACTGCTCTGCTCCTCTCCCCCTATGAAAATGTGAAGATATGTCTTGATCACTGGAATGCTTTTCTGTGACTAATCCATTTCACTGCGATGAATGCGAATGAACCCTCAGATCCAGAATATCCTCCACTGGACCAGTACGGAGCAAACCGAGTTGTTCAAAAATGTTATGCAATGCTCAAGATATGAATTGTTTAATATACTCTTGATGAGGATACCACGATCTTGCAATGGGTGATTAAGAGTATCTGCCAATGAAAAATGAAAACGAATTTCTGCTTTTAAAAAATGAAAATGCTCGACCTACTCCGTACTAATGGTGTACCACATGCAGGGGTGTGGATTTGTATACGACTCTTACCGTGCATACTTTGCAATATATTTGAACGGCGTGCACACTGGCAAGGTGATCCTTCGCCTTGTTGAGGCCGTCGGTAAGCACTAACTTCACCTCCACGTCAGCTGAATCAATTTGAATCAATTGCTTGATGCTTAAAGACTCTACTAGCAATTCATTCTTATGGTGAAGGATTCTAAACATTCATTCTATTGATGTCAGAAGACTGATGGAGTGAATTTTTTACTGTGTGGGGAACAACCAGAAATATACCTTATCGGAACTGTGATGCTGATATTTGCGATGGGCCTCTTTGGACTCTTCATCAGCAATGGTGAGTCCCAAGGTGGATCCACTGATCGTGCATTGAAGAACACAACCCTCTTTGGGATGTTTGCACTCACGGTACGCCTGAGAGCTGCCACCTTTCTCTATACAGTAGAGTTAGGGTTTAGGATTTAGGGTCTAGGAAAATGGACCAGCACAACATTTTTTTGTAGATCTGATCTGTTTGCGTCTAAAGCTGTTTTAATTCTAAAATTTACCTTGAGGTTCTCAGTTTGTCAAATGGCAGTCAAATTTTCAAACACTCGTCTATCTAACAGTTCCTAACTGGGGAGTCATGCCAAAGACAAACCAGAACCTTTCAATCAATGTCTTTCTAATTACCAAAATCAGATATTGTCTGGCACTATAGTCTCCAAAGTCTCCAAGGCCTACGTGGCCGTGGCATGAATCTCGGGCCTCAATGCCTGGACGACATTTGTCAGTAAATGTTGTGCCTATATTCTTAAAATGAATTCAAACCAATGTGTGTGTATTGGTCAATAGCTAATAACCGTTGTGTAACTTGTGCCCATGAAACAGACACGGCCAGCGTGGATGCAGATCACTAGTTTGGATACACTGAAGACAAAGCTGGGGCATTGCATCGTGATGATCCTCGTTGTGAAACTGTTCGAAAAGAGTAAGACGGTTTGCATTGCCAGTTCCTTGGACTTACTGATGTATTCCGTTGCAATTTTCTTGGCATCTGGTTCGCTCTATGTGCTACAGCAAATGCATTCTTCGCAGTACAGTGAGGCCTAGTCAAGTATACTGACTTCTCTCTTAGAATCTTGTTACATAGTCATGTTGGGTCTAAGCTCTTGGTCCCTCATCATCTCAGATAGTCAGATGAGTATGAAATGAAAGTCTCCAAAAATTCAATAATTTGAGAAGGTTTACACCATAATGCCAAGTTTGCTGTTTGAGGAAACCATGTCATCATCTTTTTGGTTATGTAAGAGACGATTATAAGTCACAACCCATTCTGAGCCCTTCGAGCAAACAAGTTCTCATGTAGACGTTCTTGATTGAGTCAAACGTCGTGGCATTATTGGCAATTATGGCCAATAATATTGTGGAGCCTTATGGCTCAAGCATCGTCTCAGTCCATAATTGGAGTTCTGAAGGTGAGAACATAGGATGAGAAAACAATGCAGGCAATGCTCAGCCAAGTATCTTGGACTTGACTTTTCAATCCGAAGCTTGTACGGTAATTGTTACAAGCTGCATGCCACATTCTAAACCACTTATTAGATCCGAGGTCTCCAATCCAGAAACATCTCACTTCAACAACTCTGGAATTTTTCTAGAGTATTGATGATTTTGTGGATGGCATTGTGACTGTTCTCATATCTATTGGAGTTGAAATCAATCAATTATGTAGCTTTAAAAAAGAAAAATTAAAAATGCCTAAAAAAGAGAATTGAAACACAGCATATTTCAACAACAAAGAGTTATTTTGAATGTTACTATAATCAACTATTAGTTTTTAAAGTAAACTTCTTAATTTTAGGTTGGAAACTTCAGGGTTAAAAGCTATCACGAGACTTATTTGTGCATTGATTTGGAGAGTTTAGAGGAAAACATGAGCGATCACGTACATGGAACTTGAATCCACGTGATTTTGTTCTTGACACGATCAAAAGTAACACTCTGATTGACCATAAAATTGTCTGCAATGCCATCAAAATCCACAGCTTAGTGACACGGGTGTTTTCATGTTGAAAACAAGATGCACCGGGTCCCTATTTAACTTCACTCAAGTAGCTAGTTTTAAATCTTTAATACTGAAAGGCCCTTGAAACATGATCAATTCTAAAGCAATTCAACTGAACCCAAGCACAACATTATTAACCAACTCTAGCAGGTTCTACAAAAATAGGGACCTTGCTAGTGAGGTGACACTGACCACTTTAATTAGAATCCCTCCCTAGGAATCCTGGGAGATTAATATTTCATCCCCTGGTGAGGTGCCACAAAGACCAAAAGGATGAAATCTCTAAATTATAACATGACATGAAAAAAGAAAAGCTTATAAAAAGCTGAGTGAGAACATACGCCCAACAATGCTATATTCACTCTTGCTGTCCATCAGACTCAAGCAGACTATATATGAATTATCCTGCAGGCACAACCACATTCACCTGCAACCTTGAGATTTCACATCAGTTGCACAAGCGAATCAGTTTTTTCAAGATTTCCGGGAAACTCAGAGTCAGACTGAAATTGAAAGAACTCCACGAACCAGCATAGGGATAAGAACATAGGGTCTCAGAACTTCAAGCTTCGCCCCACCCAAAAATTTCAGGGTGATAGTTGGCAATTCTACAGAATCTGTATTCCTGCACTTGGACAATCAACAGGCCATCACACACAAAAAGAAGTTCACACACATTGTGCTCACAAAGAATGTGGATTTGTAGAGCATGTAGAATTAATCACTACAAGAAACTAGGTTGACGGATTACATTGACCACCGAAATGTAACAACTTGTGTTTTTATGTCAACAATAACATCCAACGTAACATTAAGATGCTACATTGGATATCATTGTTGACATAAAAATATGGGTTGTTATATTCAACGTCACCTAAAATCCATCACCTAAAATACAAGTTTCTTCTTATAGTGAACTAGCACAAACTAGGAGCTGCTAGATTTGAACACAGTACAGTAGATGATTAATTACTTACGGTAGTGAATAGCAGTGTTGGAACGCTTCAACGGGGCTTGTTACACTTCTATAAGGGAATTCCTTGTCTACCTGCATGGAAATATGTGTCCAAACATAAAAATCAAATGAAAATAAAACTAGTAATCACATACTACTGCAGACAGGAAAAATCAACAGAAAGCAACTAAGTGAGGTGATCCACTTTCAAAGAAGAACTCCAGTCTCTCTATTGGAGGCTGGTGAATGACCCCATGGGTTAAATCACATAATCATATATCTCAGAAAGATTAAAGCTCCGACTCGGAGATTTGGACGTTTTCTATTTAAAATACAAGAGCTTCAAAACACCATCTGCACTGCAACTTATCATCATCTACGAGCGAACTCTGCAAAAGCCACCCTCTGTGACTCCAGTAAAATAACTCAAGCTTAGCAAGCAATTTCACTACGAGATTCTGTGCTCCTTCCATAGAGGAGGTGCTCTGTAGATGCGAGTTAATCCCATGTTAGGGATTAGGTCGATTTTCAAATAGCAAAAAGCACCGTGCTAAAGAATCCTACTGATTTTTTCACTGTAGATGTAGCCTATGTTGATGCAATGCCTCCTCCCTTTCATAACATTACTAACCAGTTAAAATGCTCAGGAATCCCAAGCGAGGGATATTTCATCTTACGTTGAGATGTCACAAAAGGCTTAAAAGAAGAGTTCTTTGAGTTACATGTTGTGTTCGGTTCAACGCCAACAAATTTTAATGAATTATATTAAAGCCTAACGATTCAATTCAGAAAACAGACAGAAACTAATCGACTCAACAATGTTCCGCTTTCTCTCTGTTCGGCACAATGCTAGGGTTGCTTTTTTTTGTCAACAACTAGAATTTAAGAAGACAGAGCAGGCCTTACAGCAGTTGTGACAAGGTTGTAAGCTTTTGTAGCGAGGTAAGAGTACGTAGTTCCCGAGTCGAAGATGGCCACCGTGTTCGTCTTCACAGGTACACCGCCCACAAGCACGTACGTCAAGCCCACCCAATAACCAACCCTGTCTATCAAGGAAGCACACAACAGTTCATCACCCACTGCAAGACTCAACTTAAATTCAGCAGCTATGGCGGATCCTCTAGACTTCCAACCACTTGACCTCTGTATGGAATAAAATTATTTGTTCCAAACAAAACAAATTGCCAAAAATCATGTTGCCATCAACAAACACCATCTTTCAATTGCGAGAAATGATCAACATTGAATCTGTATATTGGTTGTGACCTGAAATATAACTCGCACATGAATACTGGTCTTTGATACTAAACCAGCTTGCTCTGAAATATTCAATTCATGACTTCATTCTTGCATATATGCACACCAGTGCAAATTCCTGTAGGAACCCTAAATTCTAAAACCCTAAACCCTACATATTCGTTCGATACTCCCAAACAAAAATTGATAGAGTACTAGTCTCGTATCAAAAAACAATATTTCCATAACAAAATTCCAAATTAAATTGCTATGACTGAACATGAAAATGCCATAGGATATCCTCGTCCTTGAGTTCTGGGTTGAAATCTGTTTAAAACAGAGACTTTATCTACATCTGCTTCACTTGTATTAATCAAATTAGCTTTGTCAATATTCAAATTAGTACTTGCGTTTGCTGCTGCTGCGGATTGAGCATTCAAGAATGAGACATTACAGCATAAAGTTGTGGGGGATCATCATATCTTACGGCGAGGTTTTCAGAATAGCTGTGCTGTGCGCCTTGGAGGAGCCCCGGTCTCCCAACACCAGCCTGCCTGTGCTGAACCCATCGTCAAAGCAAAGAGAGAACGAGTTTGCTATCACTTTGGATTGGGCGAGAACGCTGGGAACGGACATGGTGCGCATGCCCAGGCCCAGAAGACCGTCCGGCACTGTGGTGCCATTCACAAACGCTCCTGTCTGATTTGTTCCACACCTGCAATGGGTAGCAACGCACACCCAGCCAGGCCAAACCCACAGGAGGCTCAGCTGAGAGTCAAATTCGAATGAACTAGGATTTCAGTCAAATTAAGGGAAGTTAGTACACCTAATTGCAAGCCTCACCTAATTGCGTCACTACTTACACCGTAAATCTAGGACAATCATTCTTCTCATCTTCGATTTGTGTCACATGAAAGCCATACCCAAAGATAACACTGGTAGCAGTCTTATTGCCACCTTTTTGCGGGACGAGGTGCATCACATCCTTCACAAGGTAGCCATCGGTGGAAACGGGAGAAAGGTATTGCAAATGATAAGGACATGATGCTGTGATAGTTGAACAGGAATTGGACAGGTCGCAGTATGCACTAGCACACGTCACTTGCGCATACGATGATGAGCTGGAGGAGTTATATATGTTGAATGTGGCGTTCTGCTCACAATCATCACCAAATAGTTAGGATACAAGATTCAAATCTATTGAGATCAAATTTCATTATCAGTAAGTATGAATTTCTTAATATGTAATCATTCAAAACTGATGTCCAAAGCCGTGGAATGTTGCCACTTTAACAAAATTGAGGTTCTCAACAAGTACAGGTCCTGGAATCATATACTCAGGTAGGATTGAATCATACAGGCCTCGTGGCCGCGTGTTGAAGGCAGACCAGTGAACTTACGTAGATGGAAGAGACGGAAGGGGCACACGCGATGCATTGTGCGCAAGGCACCCACAGCAAGTCACTCCCGGTGTCCAAGGTCACGAAGTAGCTCTGGCTGGGGGTTCCAATCTCAACGTACGTGTAGTGCAACCTGAGGAGCAATTTGATGAGCAGAGATACACTCACTTGTTTGGTTTGATCCTCTCTAGGACAACTTTTTGGACCATTCTGCACATTGGTCACTCTATCATGCATTCATTTTTACAAATTTGCCGCACATCTAAATTTCTTAAGTAGGCATTTTGGGGACCCCAAGCAGTTACATTAATGTGGTCAACTGTAGAGCAGACATAAAGTACTGTTCGTGCTTGATTCTACAACTACTCAGGCACGTGCATTTATGTAATCTTCGTTTTTCTAACATCAATCTATCTTTATATAACAATTAGAAGAAAGCACGTCATGGATATCCAAGAATGAAGGCTTCAAAGTCAATACCAAAGGTTCCTGCTGCAGACGGGGCCGTAGACTATCTTAAAAGAACCATGTTATGCAAGCAAGGCAGGTACACCCAAAATCGTCACTTCCCCAATTGCCATCTCATAATCTTAGATTATGGGTGCATATCAATGAAGAAAATGTAAACCATCTAGACATCTACAGTACTACTTATTAAGAGTTGGTGTGAAGACTTCCACCAATAAAAACTTTAAACCTCCATTATTTTTTGCACACAGTATTCAATCAATGCATCCTTTGATGCACCAGAATCCTCAGTCCTTCATTAAACCCGACTCATGCATTTGACCAGTGCAGTGGTAATTCTGGGTGATCCCCAGCTTGAGGAAATGAAGAGGCGTTCAAAGTTATATCACAGCACGCTCACCCGTCATGTTTGTTATAGTAGGTCGAGTTTCCAATGGAATTCGCCATGAGCGGCAGAATAGTCGCCTCTGTAGCTCCATGGCTACGGAAGTGGCTGCGACGGCGAAACAAGTCGAAGTGGAAGAGCATGCGGTGAAAATCAACCGAGCCTTGTGCAGGCCAATCCTGAAACTTCTCCCCATGACGAAGCTGCAGCTCCTTCCGAGCCTTGTCGGAGAATCGGTGCGTGACTTCGAAGCTGTACAAGTGGCCTTCGCTTGCCACCACGCCCTCCAGGAGAATCAAACACCATACTTGCAGCAATGAGACGGGAATGCTTCTGCTGCTGCTGCTCCTCCTCCTGCTTGGTAAAGGCATGAAGGAAGTCTAAAGTCTGGCACACTGAGCCTACAGATCATATCAAAGCTTGGATCACGGATCCCTGCTGAGTGGTTTCAAGAGTACCATTTGGCTGTCTGGGTTGAGCCGAAGTCATTTTGAGATGGAGAGCGTTGCAGTGGTAGAAAAGCTCGTTCGAGGAGACGTGATTGGATTCTGAAAGGAAAGGCTCAGAGTTTTGGATTGCAAAGAAGCCCTTCGAGACTGTCAATTGTCAAAAGACAAACTTGTTGATCCCAGAATGCAACTTTTGTGTGGGATTTCAACAGGCACTTTCGAAGGCATTCAAGATTGGTGTGTGACTTGTGATTACTAGTCATCCAAATACATGAAATGGTGTAATGGTGTAACACAGTACAACAAGGTAGGTAGGTACTAGGTAACATTATTTTCAGTAGAGCCAGTCTGCATGGCATGAATAATAAGAAAGTATTTTTTTCCCATTTCATGGACTAAGGAGAGAAGAGTCCAAGTTGCTTCTCCATTGTCTTCCTTGTCATCTTTCAATCGTCACCCAAAAGTGTGGGAATTAACCGTCAAGTGTGGTAGCCACTCAATCTAATAGACCGATGTCATAACTTCACCCGTAATTTCAGTTCATTGATTTCCTCAGTCTAGCTAGTTTTCCACTAAATTGGGTATGCCTCGGAGTGACCGAAGGGGAAACTTGTCTACATGTTTCTTACTAGCAACGGGCTGTCACCCTTTCATTTCAAAAACATAATAAAAAAAATTAGGCCATATGTTTGCGTTGGAAGATGGAGCACATCACTATGTCGGTATGAATATACTTACAATGCAACTTGAGACATCTAGAAGCATCTGAGAGCATGGTTTTCCTCTCAATAATTTCTCAATTCCATGGCATTGTGCCATACTTCTCTTACAGGTCTCAATGTGAATTTTGGATTCTGGAACAATACACTGTGTCCTTGACACTTACTAATTTCCTTGACACACCCCTATTTGTGTCATTCAGATCCCTGACACTCTCAAAAAAATGGACTGAATGTTTTGAAAAATACTTTTTACAGTCCATGAAGCTGCGGCTATAAGGATGAGTTACCCTCGAATTCTTTGAATGGGAGGGGAACCGTCTTCACGGCTCTGAATTTGCCTACGTTGTTGAGATGCTCATTCTCCAATCTGTGCGTGCACATACATCACAGATCTTGTAACTGAGTCAAAATAAATATATTTAAAGACCTGAACAGATTTGTAAGATGGAAGCCAAAAAAACGAAAAAAAAAAGGAAAGGTGTGCTCAATAGGGAACAAGTACCTGTAGAAGTTCCAATGACCACGGCGGATAACTTCCAGAGATGCAAAGATGGTGTCCCAACCTGGTTGGCTGAGTCCAGGAATGTTGTTCACATGTTGAATGGACGAAACCCACGCAAGTCTTAACACAATATTCACGCCCTGCACATCACAGTCATGTCATTAGTAACCTGTGCAAGTTCCACAGCTGGTCCATATTCTGGAAGATGAACAGAGTTCCTCATGCATGTCAACAATCCTTTGTGAACAATTTGAGGAAATTGAGGAAACTAAATAGTTTTTACGCCAAGCGAGAAGCAAAAATGTGCAGAACTCAAAAAAGGATTGAGGCGTTAAAGGGTTAAAGCCTGTTCACTAAGTGACGTGTAAGTAATTTGTTTAATTAAACCCCATCTAAGTATCTTGAGTAACAGAGTATTCCATCTTTGGTGAGGTGTCACAGAAGGCGCAAGTGAGGAAATCTTTGGGTTATAGAATGCTATGATGCCACAGCAGAGAAAGGAGTGAGATTATTTTGAGACACTTTTAATAAGAAAGCAAAGAAAGGTCATTTGTTATTTCTCATACCAAGGCTCTGCCTACCATCACATTACCTAGTCCATTTCATTTTTAAGCGAGAAAGATAATTATGAGTGTGAATACAGAAACAGTGGGAAGGATGACACAGATCTTTCCATGCAACCCAATGTGTTGAATGTCCTTACCATAGAAACAAAATAGATGTATTTTTTCTTGAGAACGAGGTTGTCACGGAGCCACGGGTTCCTGGAGCTCCGTTGAAGCAGTCCCCAATCGACGACAAGATCCCAGTAGAGTTGGTACAGCGTTGCAAAACAAGAGAAGGTGATGAAGAGGATGAGCCAGGTGGTGTTGGCCTTGTAATTGTAGGTGAGTTTGATCACCATGGCCAACATTGCAGACGCATACTTCCCAGCATTATAAAACTGCATCTTGTCTCCTTCATCTCGCCATCTCCGCATGCACTGCAGGCACGAATATTTCAGCTGATCATTCTCTATCTAGAACTCTAAATAATTGGAATATCAACGAACTAATAGGGCATGAAAAAGTAGGCTAGGTTATGAAGAAGAAGAATCACAGGTTAGTATCTACATCAGCGGTGAAAGTTGTTCTTCAATATTTAGCTTCTTCTGTCCTTACCTGACATAATCTTAATGTAGGCAAGTTTGAGTTATTTGGTTCTGTTGTCTCAAGATCTCAAAATACTAAAACAAAAGCAAAAACGGTAACTCTTCCGTTACAGCTCTCAACTATAGTACACGTGCATATTCCATAGCATTGTGGACATAATTTCGAGTCCAAATTACCAAAACTCTTGCACTACTAGTCTTTAACTGAAGTTCTCTTCTTTGGCAATCACAAGTTGCCACAGTGGGGATCATGAAACTTGCTAGCGCTTGCATTGAGATTAATTATGTAGGGATGTTTAGTAAGGGCTTGATTTGCTTAAAATTTGAAGAAGAGTATTTAATACCTGTAAGAGTCGGAACCAATATGGCAGCGAAGAGAAGACATACATCATGGCCTTGAAAGTGTCGCTGCGAGTGCAAGCGTCCCCCCGTCGATTTTGGAAGTAACCACCCGAGTAATAGCATAACATGAATTCCACGTTTCGGAACGAAGCAACTTGGCTTGTCAGTTGATCGCCAAGGAAAAAATCTGCAAGCACAACCTGCGATAATAGTCGAGGAATGTCCAGATAACATAAGAAAATTACCGACTGCCTTGCTATGTTGTCCTGCTTCCAGGCTAATTTTTAAGCATTTCTAGAATATACTTCTATTGTATCATAGCAAGGTGAGATAATCTGAACTCATGAATGATCCTGTTTGTGAGACTTGAGCGAGTTGGCAAACACTGAACTAAATGTCAAGCTGACATTTTTTGAAGACTAGTTGGGAAAGGTAGTACCCACCTTGTAAAAAGGAGCACAAATAATACGTTGAAAGCAACGAAGGAAACACATACGTGTGGATTTGTATAGCACATTAATTGGTGTGCAAAGAGCTACAAGAAATAGCTGCAAACATGAGACAATGGAACAACTGGGTAAGAATGTCGGGTTACTAGTAAAAAACTTTGAGGACTTCCAGTCAAAATTAGTGTACAGACTTCTAAACAACATCAATAGAATCTTCTCCATAATTCCAATGGTAATAGCTAGCGATCACTTGAAGCCTTCTTTCTGGTAAATATCACGGGGAGGATCATTGAGAGACCTTTCCATGAATTGTGGGCAAAGGTTGTCTGTCTAAATTTTCTGATTCTATCTAATTTTACTGGAGGCTGAAAACTTTGTCAAATCACCTCAAAACTTAACCCTTGGAGGTATGTGGGGAACCATACATACGGTACTATTACTTGACTCCTAGAATAAAAATTACGTACTAA
The DNA here is from genome assembly GCA_951230915.1 of Antitrichia curtipendula. Taxonomy (NCBI): domain Eukaryota; kingdom Viridiplantae; phylum Streptophyta; class Bryopsida; order Hypnales; family Leucodontaceae; genus Antitrichia; species Antitrichia curtipendula. The sequence goes on from OX579635.1 coordinate 39,451,417, forward strand.
GATATGGCAAGACATATACCATTGGTTTGATAATTCTAACAAATAAAATCTTTCATTTGGACCTCATTTTAACATCTTATCCTTATCATGCTCAAATGCGTCATCATACACGTAGAATGTGTGACCATTCTGGAGCTTGTGATCCGGCTGTTGAAAAATGTTGGCACTAGTGTATACCTCAATTTATGGACCTTCTATGTCAAATACACAAAAAAACACCATGTTGCGGTCCAAAATTAGGCTTCCCAGACCTTCAAACTTCTAATGTATCAGCAGGAGCTTTCAATAGCTGTGGGATGAAATGAGTTACCAGCGTGATGCCCATGGGAGCCCACTCGGAGGTGTAGTAATGCAGAAACTCTCGGGTGCTGGCTATGATGTGCGCAATCATGGTGCCCAGCAACAAGCTGGTGAACGCCGTGCAGACTAAGAAAACCTCCCGGTAACGGAGCGCGCTGCCTGGTGAAAACTCGAAGATGAAAGGGTAGTTGATGCGAACTCTCTGCCAGACCAGCACGTTGACGCCGTACATGTACATGTGCAGCAGTACCAACCCCAAAGTGCTGAACACGTAGAACACCGTGTTCATGTAATTGTGGCCTCCTAAGGCTCGGTACTCCGAGGTGGTCGTCAACAGCACCAGGAAGCCGCCCAGCAGTGCCAACGAAGCACCGGAAAAAATACCTGCCGTCGTCATACTCACCAGATGGAACCAGTTAGTATTTACAATATAGCATTTGTTGATCGAGAGACACATGTAGGTGTCACTAGAATTAAACTGGATTTATTGATGCGCTTCTGGAAGGTGTGTGGTACCTATGGAATAGGGTAAGTCTAGAGGTAATTGAAAGTTTTGCCATGTTATGAGGGAAAAAAAATCTCTTCACAGGAGTGGTTATTTCATGTTACTGGAATCGTCAATGTCAATAAATTGGCATGATTCTGGACTCCAAAAACTGTGACATTCATCAACAAAAAGCTCACAAAACTAGGACCCGTATTTACTTACGTTCAGTGCCAAAGTCGTGGAATTTTGTCAATAAAACGTACGAAATTCACATTTGGACATATTAACTTGAATGGTTTAATCCCGTTCAATCAAGGACATCATAATGCTAAAAGGATTTTTTTCTTAAATACATCCATACACTCCATATCCGGTGCTTGGTTGTCGCCTCTTTAGAAATGGGCTTCATTGAGGGTATGTTGATATTTGATACCTAATAAGAAAGTTATGCTGTGTCCTCCATGTTGCTGCATGGGTCTGAGCTGCGCCATAGCTTTTCGTCGATCATGGTCGGCAAAATGCTTAGTAAAAATCTCCTCCACTTTTGTCATCAACTTCGTCACCTGATGATGTCAGAGCCACAGAATCATAACAACAAACTAATTGACATTTCAAGGGTTCACTTCTACACCTCAGTAACAGAGATAGGAATCTTGACAGGAAGCAGAAACTTCATAAAGCTCAGGAGATAGCGGAGGACTTAGCCAAGCATTAACAGATATGTAAGTTGGACAGTACCTTGTCTGAAGTTGCAAAGTAGGAGTGCTCCACTTCTCTGATGTACAAGGGTCCAAATCTGTGCCTTCCTACCTTATCATACTTTTTCATAATCTTCGCAAACGCCACCATATTCAACGAGCTGTATTTGAAGCCACACCCAGTCATCCTCATTAGTAAGCAATGCAGTCTGAAACTCAAGGTCAACCCACGGCCTTCAACTTGTGGAAACTCTGTCACGGTCGAGGATACGAAACCGTTTATTTCTCGGTTTTAAACCCGGTTACCATCACCAACTTATCTCATCCAAATACACTTGGTTGACTTTCAATTATCTCGATGTTTGCAAAATGTCTATGATCACTAAAAGTTAGAATGGAAATGTGATTTTCAACTGGACCTTCAATAAGTATTCCATAACCTCCCATTTCAATGATTGCATAAGAAATCATCCAATACATAGGGTGACAAACATGTTGGTGAGTCCGGGTTGCTAGTGCGTGAGTACCTGTAGCTTTTGAGCAACCCAAGGCCCCGATAAAACTCCACAAACGCCGTCCTTAGCATCTTCTCCGAGCTTTGCACCTTCTTCTTGCCCATACTCATATCAATCATATCCTGAATGATGCTCTTATGTCGACTATGCTTCCCCTTCCTTACCCCCTGATGCTCCACCGTCTCTCTCGTCTTCCTTAGCCGCACATTGAACTCGCCCTTCTTCTGCACTATCTGCAGAGGACTCGCATCCTCGGAGCATCGAGAAGACGGCGCGTCGTCGTCGTTGCCCAGTTGCGCATGTCGGGAGGACGTGCTGTCCATGAAGCTGTCGCTTCGACTGGACCACCGGGAGCTTCGGCTGCTCATATTGTGGCTCTCGGAGTCGCAGGAGTCGTTCTCTGGGGAATCCATGTTCACGTTCATGTTCTCAATGAAGCTGGCTATGATCTCCATCTCCTCATCTGATGAGCTCTGGGTGCTAGATGAGGAAAACTCCGGGTCTTTCGTGGTGTTGACGGGTGCGTCGTGGCGGATTGTAATGACTTCGAGGAGGGGGCTCTCAACTGTAGGAGTTTACCAAATTTGCGGTTAGATCGACATCGTTGGACTCGTTGAAATGGCGAAATTTCAAGCAATCGGCACTTTTCCAGTCACGGATTCAAGTTTCTAGAGCTCTGTACTTTACTGCTGTAACAAATTTCGCGTGATGAAACACGCCATTTTAACGATTGTGACCTTCGAGATATAATTCTCCAGCTAGCATAACATTCTTGTTTGGGAAGGGAGGGGGTCCTTCTACAATATCACTGTAACAAGAACATATTTGTGTTACAGAAGCCCACAATACATTGGCAAGCTTGCTTTCAAAGTGAGAAGAGCTCCCCTGCCTTGAACTTGAAGTTCAAAAATGTTATGAGCCCGAGTTATGGTGCCAACGAAAAGAAGAATTAGATTCCGGGCTAAGTCTGACGTGAGATTTTGGTTACGCACTCGACTGAAGGGGGTCCATGTTGTGGAACTGGTGTGTTTGGTTGAAGGAGGAAGTGCGCATCTTGAGGTTCTGGCGGGCGAGCGCTTCCTGGACTTGGAACAAAGCCAGGAGCTGCTTCTCCAGGCGAATGGAGCGCGACACGTACTCGGCTTCTTTGGCTTTGTAGAACCGATTGATCTTCTCGAGCTCCCCATCCAAGTGGCCGAAGAAAATCCGGTCTTGCTCGGCATGGCCGATGGGGTCCAACAATCCGGTCTCATATAGCGCGCAAAACGTCTCGTCGTCGACGTTCCAGTCGAAAGAGTTTTTGTGCCCCTGCTCACAACAACCATCAGCACTTCGACTTCACAGATCAAACCAAGTTTATGACCAATTCTGACCGTCTGGTGTGAACAATGAAAATAGCTGCAGGGGTACGTACTGTATACAGCACAAAATGTCATCATAATCGTGAAATTTGCGATATTTTGAAGCTCTGTGCACATGAATGTCACGATTTTCGAGCTTTGAAGCACCCCATTTTCACGAATTTGACCATAAGAGCTAGCTAGTGGTACCTGATTGTGATCACGGCTCAAGGCGTTGAGTCCATGAGCAGTGCGTTTAAGATGGGACCCCAGGCTATGCAACTGCGACATGGATCCCCGAAGCGGAACAACAATCCCAGCGCCATGAATTTGCAGCTGACGATCCTCCTTGATCCGATTCACATCTCGCTTGAGCTCCTTGTAATTGCAGTAGGCATCTTTCCATTCCGGCACCAGAGAGCCTTCCAATTGCTTCGCAAATTTCACCATCCTCACCAACGCTAACTCTACTCAAACCATATCCATCGACAACAGAACCTCCGTCTCGAGATTCCTTGCACACACACCACCTCTCCTCAATTAATTTCACCCCTTTCTGTTTTGCAATACCCATGAAGCCAGCAATCCGGCCATTATTCGAATGCTAGCTTCCGACCTCGATAACGGCATGCATGGCATTCCACAAGGACTCTCACGCTCGGACATGTTGCACACGCCCCTTCGTGTCGATATTTTGACTCATGCCTTCTCCAAAGTACGTTGGAGATATATGAAGTCGCTATACAGTCCGCGATCGATCCAGTCGATCTGGCTATGGCCGCAATGGAGTCAGAATTGTAGGTGTGACGGGGTTCCCACGCGGGAGCGTGCATTCTTTTCCCTCCCGAGGCTGTTCATGCGGGGCAGCCATCGCAGGGGATCTGAATCCAGAAGCGCCTTTTCGTCACGAGAATCGCGGTAAGAGTGAATCCCAACCTCGTGGCAGAATGGTCCAGTGGGACCTTTCTACTGTAGACAGTGAGAAATGCTCTACTTGTTGTGACTCAATTTCTCCCTTGCAAGACGAATCCTGTGAGCTTGCTAAAATATGGCACCGGGATCCACACACCAATGCAGCGAAGTTACAGTAAGCTAAAATCATTTCTCAACAACTGCAGCTAGTCATGCATAACATTCACCAGGGGACGTACAAGCTAGCGGAGGTTCAGGGCTTGCTGTGCAAACAGGGTACGTATTCTGAACTCTCAAGGCTCTTGAAGGTGGCAATGGCTTAAGCTATCCAAAGTATAGAGGACTTTAAGTAGGACTGGTGGTCCTCTTCAATTCGTGAAAAAGAGTGTGTTTCAAGAGTGCTGAAATTGTGACATTCAAGTGCACAGAAATCGAAATACTTCAAATTTGGGTTTCTGAATTAGTGGTCGGTAATATAGACCACAGGCAACCCCAGCCCTGGTAAATTGCAAGCCCTACTACTGCGTCCTAATTCATGGATTATTGTATTCAATTTCACATTGTGTCATAGGCTCACTACAGACTCTACAGTGTCAAATTAGTGGGAGGCTTGAAATTGGGCTAGAAAATGACAAATTGGACGAACTCATTGGATGAAGTCACAAAATTTATACACAGGTATTTAGAGGGCTGATGCATTTTTCAAAATCTTGAGTGATACTATTGGGTTATCATTGGAATGGTGTGGGGAATCAATGAAACCACATTAAATTTAAAATAATAATTCCAACCACAAAAAGGGGACTGGAGTACTTGAAGAGTATGTTCATTTAAGGTCCCATGATTGACTTCAAGAAGTTGGGACAAGTGAAGCTTGAACTACATACCTTTGTTAGAATTCTATATATAGAAATGACCAAAATATTTGTAGAATACTCTTTAATATGTCATTCTTTTGCAAAAACAAAATTGTGAATTCAATTAGCCAAAATATGTGCATCAACCAAAGGTGCACATACCATTATTTTCTACCTTAGGTACGAGGTTCTAGGCAAACCATCAAAAAGTCTCATTTACTTTTTAAAACTTTCCATTTCAATGACTACGACAATTTAGTGCATTTATCACAACCGTAAGTCAATGAAATCAATTCCTACAAGACTGACCCTGTTTGTTGTCATAGCACTCCAAAGTTGAGGTTAGAGCCTGTTTCCATTACAGAATAGAACTAGAAGCCCATTCCGGTTGACCACGAGCAAAGAGGAGAAAAAACTCTAAAATCTTGACTTTATGTATAGTAGTATGTAGTAAAAGCACTCATCCTCTTCAAATGGACCCTATAATTAGGTATAAAATGAACTTCAAGTGGTCCTAAAACAGATATCTGACAGGCTTATAATGGGCTGAAGATAAAGTGGAAAAAACTTAACCCTTGAGTGCTAAGGTAGAAGGCTCAGAAAGCGCTCATCTAAGGGAAAAAAGACCTCTGTACAAAAATGGGTAGACGGGTAGTTGCAAGAAACACCTGCCGTTTTCTGGCCAAAATGCCTGTAGTACTGTAGTACTATGACCTTTTGCAATAAATTATTTAAAAATAAAATAAAATATGGATAATTTGTAAAGCATTCAAAAAAGCATACATGTGAAAATTGAAGTCTATAAAAAATTATCTCTAAAAGTTATGCACAAAAAAAGAAGCTTAGGAAAATAGAAGAAAATAGATACATTTGAGTTTATTTTTAGAAAATAGTAAAATAATTCAAATAATTCAAAAAAAAATAGACATTTTTCCTTACTTGTAGGTTCTCTTTTTTCACTATTTTATATTTTTGGAAAATAAAAATTGTGTTCTTTGCACATGTACATAGGTAGTGCACTTTGAGCACATGTGGAAGGTGGATACTTTACTATTTTTAGAAAATCTCTTCATAGTCTTGTGTAACTTTAGTATAACTCGTTGTCTCCCAATTTTCACTTTCAAATTCGTCTTTTGGATGGGAAATAGGACTCAAAACCCCTAAAATGGCCAAGGTAGACATCCAATCGGGGGCAGTTTAAAAATAGTAAATAAATTTTGAAAAATTGGAAAAAAATACTGAACTTCTAAAACTTTTATGTGTACCTTCAATTCAAATTTCACAGAAAACGGACATACGATGAAAAAGTTACAGCCAAAATCCACTTGTCCAAGAGCAAGGGGACAAGAAATAGGACAAGTGTTTCTTGCAATCACCTAGACCCAAAGTTTTTTTACATTTTTGTGGAAGAAAGAGAAATGAGGAATACAACACTAAAAAATTTAAGTTTAACTTTTTGACTTGAAATGAATAAGATATGATTTTTCAAAGTCAAAGGTGCATAGGTCCCTATTAATGCTCATAGGTGCAACTGTAATCAATCAAAGCATGCCATTGAATGGAGCCAGTGAGTTTAAGAATGATCCTAACCATGCCTTTAAATGGAAACAATGATTCTTAGAATGATCCACTATACGTTTCCATTCAATTCACTCCCATTTTTAAATCAAAATTTATTGCAACCGCTAAACCCCCCAGGGTTTCTTCACATAGTTTCAAATCCAATTCAGAGTGCTGTAACTTTTGCATAAGATGTCCGAATTCAATAAAAATTATTGGAAAATTTGATTTCTCTCTTCTAGTTTGTGTGGTAAAATTTTCAGATAAAGAAAAGATGTAATGATTTTTTGAAAGCCAATCAAAGCTCACAGGTTCAATTTGAGTCCACAAAACTGCATTTGATGGCTGAAACTTTGGGGCTTGTATCTTCTTCATCCAATGTTATTTTTCAATAAAATTTGTTGGGTTATGTTTCCCTTGAAGTCTAGTTGTTGTAGTAAGATTTTCTTGTCAATGCAAAATGTTTTGAATGTCTGGGAGCAATTCAAAGTTTAAAATCCCGACATTTTTGGATTACAATGAACTTTGGCGGCTTGTTTCTTCTTCATACATTGTCCGTTTCTAATAAATGTTCTTGAAAAAGTTGCACATATTAGTATAGTTTGCGTGGTTAAAATTTCACATCAGTCCAAGAAGTTATGAGTGATTGGGAAACATTTTAGTAGAAGGAGGTTCAGCCTCAGATGTGTTTTTGCAATTTTTCTTTCTATTTTTTAACATTTCAAAGTCATTCTGCAGAACTCACCAAATTCAAGTCTTTATTATGAGTAAAATCACACATGATGATGAACCATGTCACCTGTTCAATAGCCTAAAATCACACACATGGGTTGGTAGTTTCTCACCACATGAAGTAATTTCTATTTCTACATCCCATGTGCACTATTTTGGACACTTTTGTAGGGGCGGTTCTTAATGCCCGAATTGATTCCAAGCCTCCTTCTATAGTCTATGTTCATAGAAATCCAAACCCTTCTACACTCATTCCAATTAAACTATCACTTAACCCCCTAAAGGACCATCATTCGTTTTTTAGCATTATAGAAATTTTGGACAGGTACCTGTGACTATAAATTTTCATATTTCTGGCTGAAATTTTAAAAGAAGTTGTGTGCGAGGAACATCTTTCATATGCACTAAATAGCATGACATTTGGAAATGTGAGTCAAAAGTTATGGCCTAATATGTTACATTTTTCCCCAGCCGTGCAATCCAGCAAATTTGAAAAAATTACTTTTTTCAAAAATAAAAAATTGAAATTGGTTTTCTAGAGTTATATATATGTGGAAAGCTTTGAATCATTCCATTTTGACCAATGAGTCAAAAGTTATGAGGAATTTTAGTTTCTGGGTAGTTATAGATTCTCTACTCTAAAATAAACTTTGAAGTCCTTTATCTTACTCAATTTTTAATATTTTTGGAAAAAAATAAAATTATAGAATGTAGATTGTTTATTAAAACATTTCAACCATTGGGATTGGCATTATTCAATTCTGTAACCAAATTCTTAACAATTTTGTATTTTGAATCATTCTCTACTTCTTTCTACTTACTATTTTTTTCCTATATGTTGTACAACTCCAAATGATGTGAGAATTTTCAAGCATCTCGAAAACTTCGCTAAGAAAATGAATCCAAAGAAGAATCACCATTTTGGACATTTTTTCATTAAAAAAGTGAGCTTGTGAAGTGTAGCTGCCCATTTTATTGCAAGGCTAAAAGATTGATTTTAATGAATTTAAATGCTTATATCTTGTAGTACACGTGGTTAAATTTTTTTTCCAAAACTTTGGTACTTGTACTAAAAATGGCAGTTTTTGATCATTTTCAGTGAAAACATAGTCACGGAACTTTAGAGGTCAAGAAAAGATTCACACTAATTGACCATACCGATTGGTAGAAGAGACATGTCCAGAGATATAGGAAAAGGAACGCATCCTTTGACCATACCATTGAAAAGATTATAAGAGTCAAACAAGGACATCTTTCAAAAATGGAGAGGCCATATTTTGACCCGTGGGATGCTCTGGGGTTAGTGTGTGTTAATGATCACTATAAAGTTAAAATGTGGATGGTTAAAGCATGTGGTTAGGTTTGTTTTTAAATGTAGTGATAGGTGGGCATTTATGTATTTAAATTAAAAAATCAACAAGCCAACTACTTTATTTGGAGAATGTAAAATCTAAAATTGAGTGGATGTAAGCATGGTCGCTTTAAGGCCCCTTGCTTATTACTTATTGCAAACTCCCCATGCTTATTTTTGGGTTTCCCCATCTCTCTTTATAGGCTGCATGTGTGCTGATTTTGCCAAACCTATTGTCATAAATAGGTGCCTAGGACCCAAAAATTTGAAAAATCAAAACTAATTCAATATTGCTTGGAAAATTATGAAACCACTTGTATTTGATGCCGCATCCATTTATCTTTCTCTGTAAATAAGCAAAAAAATCTTACAGTCTACAAAAGCCTATGAAAAAGACGGAACAGCCCGTCAATGGTCCCTTTTAGAGCATGCTGCCTTACCGTTGGAAAAAGCAAGCTCCGGTTTAGGGTCCGGAAGGTTCTTGGATGTTTTCAACTTTTTCAGAGCTGGAGTCCCAAGGTCAGGCGATATCGGAATGCCAGTTCATATGAGTCCGTCCGCATCTACGAAAACAGCGTCTAATCACCGTCAGCCTATGGTCAAATTGAACTCCAGGTTACAAAATCTACGCTTTTCAAACCCAATCTACGTATCCCCACCGTGCGGAGAGGATGACGTCCCCTCTTTTGTCATTTTCCACCAAATGGGAGGGTCCACACCTAGACCCCTCCACACGCACGCACACACCAATGGAAATGGGCTCTTACTGAAAAGGGACACTCGCAACGAAGTCAGGGTCCCTGGTCTGGGTGGGAGGTGTCTTCCGACTTCCCATCTGGAGAGGGGAGGGAGGGGGGTCTTCAAATCGTTGGGTCTGAGCCCCTGAGCTCTTCCGTGAGTCTTGGAGAGTACCAAACTACAATCTAAAGCTTAAGGAATAATCAAGAGGCATGTGATCCCTAATAAATTAGACTGAACTTCGTGCGTCATCTCCGTGACAAGGAATTGCGGCCAAGCGGAAATTCAGCGGCGCCAATTTGAAGTGGAGCGTAGCTGGAGAGTCCACCGAAGTCTTCCCAGGCACCAGCATGCCTTAGAATCTTGAAAAAAGGAGATGCAGGGAGTAAGCTTGCATTGTTTGCTTATGTCACGCCCTGACTAGCCAGGTGACTTGCCCCCGTGAACATTTGAGAATTTCCTCATTAAGTTCAGTTTATCTGTGGAGCAGATTTGTTACTTAATTATTGATTGTATTTTTGTAATATATGATGCCATGGTTAATTGCCTTGTTCATTGGATGGCTGGAATTCTCTCACTCATACTACAGTAACAATGCAGTTATGTACCTCAGTCATGGAATCCGGCTTTAATTTTGATTCTGGAGTATCATGGTGCAGTGAGTACACCTGAGAGCCAGGGGCGAATGTTGGTGAGGTTGGGGTGGGCGAGGGCGTGTGTGAAGAAAATCCATGGCACAAAAAAAAAAGTGATTTATTTTTATAACAAAATTGGCAAGTTGGATATCATTGTTGGAGAGATGAAGTCATTTCTTTTTGTGTATGTATAGCATGAATATTTATAGTATAAACGTAACATGAAAATAGCATCCAAACTTTGGGACTACATGTACTCAAAAATTTCAAACATTTTAGAATAACCTTTTTAGTTTTTAAAACTATTGAATTATGGCAATATTTTACTCTGACAAGAAAATAGGAGGAGGGGGATTACCCCCTACAAGTTCTTGACTATATTTTCACCAAAAACACTCAAAAATTTCCATTTCTAGTACAAATACCATTTTTTAGAAAAATAAATAAATTTGAATACATGTTACCATAGGATCTTTTAGTAAGCTAGTTTAAAAAAATGTGGAAAAAATTTCAAAAATTTCCACCATGTAGAGTGCAAGATATTAGTATTTGAAGTGACAATTTTTTTTATTGGCCCTACAAAAAACAAGGCAGCTACACTTCACAAGGTCATATTTGTATGAAAAAATGTCCATATTGGTGGCGCTTCAGTCTTCAAGGAAAGTTGTTTACATGCTTGAAAAGTTTTAGATCATTTGGAATTGTATAACATATATGAAAAAATGGTAAGTGAAAAAAGTAGAAAATGATTTAAAACACTAAATTGTTAACAATTTATTTATGGACTTGAAAAATGCCAATCCCGATGGTTGTAATAAACAATGCACATCTAAAGTTCTTATTTTTTTTCCAAAAATATTGAAAATTGAGTGAAATAAAGGACTTCAAAATTTATTTTAGAGTAAAGATTCCATAACTACCCACAAACTACCCACAACTAAAACTCCTCATAACTTTCATTTCATTAATCAAAATGGAATGATTCAAAGTTTTTCACGTGTAAATAAATCTTTATAACCAATTTCAAATTTTAATTCTTAAGAAAGTTATTTTTAAATAAGTTTTTTGAGTTGCCCAGGCTACCTGTCAAGCAATGAAAACTACATATCATACGGTAACTTTTTAACCATGTAGTCAAAAGTTATGAAAATTGTTGGGCCTTAAAGCTACTCCTTGGGCACATGTTGTATGAAAACTTCAAAGAAAAAATATATAAATTCCATCTATAGAAAGCTACCCAAAATTGCTATATTGCCCCAAAAAATGCCATTTGGTCCTTTAGGGATTAACATTTTTTTTGTGATACACAGCTATTACTGTGGCAACAGTTTGACTATCTTTCCAAAATTTGGCATTAGACACTGGCCCACAAGAATGGCCCACAAGAATAGATTGAAAACAACAACTTGGAGTAGATGCCCTCATTGCATCTAAAATTGTTATCATTGAGAAACATTACGCATCCTTGCCTGGTGCCAATTTTTTTTGAAAAATAGATAGGTAGGCCTTCAATGTTTTAATCTTGAAGTGCTTGTTAGATTTGTATGAAAATGGGATTGTTTTTTAATTTCACTTTCTTTGACATTGCCAAGATATCAATATGTCACAATCTTGGGTAATGTCTTAAGCAAAATTGATTTTAATGTAAATGAAGTCATGCAAATAAATATTGAAAGAATAGTTTACTTAATCTTTTTTTAGCAATTTTTTGTTGTAGTTTTATACAATTCTAATTTCCATGCTTAGAATATTATAATCTTTGAAGACTCATAGTGTATCTTTGGGAAAACAAAGTAGCAAAGACATGTGCACATAATATTCTGCTTTCTATTTGCTCAAGATGAAGAGTATTTTTCAAAATATTTTTGCTTCTAATCATTCAACACTAGAAAGACGTCGTGGACACTAAGAGGTCAATAGAAGCTTTCTATTTAGGACAAAAGTGTTGATATTCAGCTTCAAAAATTTGCGTGAAAAAGGGAGGTCTTACACAATAGTTTGACCTCCAATGAGGGCTCTTGGATTTTTCAAGCAAATGATTCATATAGTACTAAATAGGATGATTTCCACAATAACCAACTTATCTTTCTAGGATTAACCCTTATAGGGCAATTATCTATTGAACAAACAATTGAAAACTTAGCGGTAGGTTCTTACAAATTCAATTTTGGTCAATTGTTCACAAAAATTTAACATGTGTGAATAAATATCTCTTTAGTAGAAATATACTTTATTTGTGCTTAAAAGCTTTGATCATAATTTTTGTTGCCCTAAGTTTTTAAGGCAATTTGGGTATCTTTGGGGCATCTTTTGCTAAAGTTTTCATTGACTTTTGAAATTTGGCATGTATGTAACTAATAAAATATGATTTACAATTGTCCCCCAAAAACAAATTTTTGTTCTCAAATTATATTCAAAGAGAAGTCAAACTTTGTTAGCTATGTTAGGACAACTTTGAAAAAAACATTTCTTTAAACTTCAAGCCCTATTACTATGAAATCTTTGAAGTCAAAGTTCTTGATTTTTTTTCCTACAAATTCCAAATATTTGTCTTTAAATCCTAAAGGACCAAATTACATTTTCTAAAAACATAGCAATTTTGGACAGCACACTATAAATGACATTTTTATCTTTTTTTTAAAATATTTTTTCACAACATATGCCCCAAAGAATAGCTTTAAGGTCCAACAATGTTCATAATTTTTGACTATATGGTTTAAAAGTTATTATATGATATGTAGTTTTCTTTGAATTGCAAGCAACATAGGCAATTCAAAAAAATTCTTAAATTATAAATTTTTTAATAAATAAAATTTTAATTGGTTCTCTAAAGTTATATAAATGTAGAGATTTTGTATCATTCCTTTTTGATTAATGAGATGAAAGTTATGAGGAATTTTAGTTGTGGATAGTTTGCAAGCAGTTATAGAATCTCTACTCTAAAATAAATTTTGAAGTCCTTTTTTTCACTCAATTTTCAATAATTTTGGAAAAAATTAAGAATCTTAGATGTGCATTGTTTATTACAACATTGCAACCATTGGGACTGGCATTTTCCAAGTCCATAAATAAATTGTTAAACAATTTAGTGTTTTAAATCATTTTCTATTTTTTTTCTACTTACTATTTTTTCATATATGTTATACAATTCCAAATGATCTAAAACTTCTCAAGCATGTAAACAACTTTCCTTGAAGAATGAATCCAGAGAAGCACCACCAATATGGACATTTTTCTTACCAATATGACACCTTGTGAAGTGCAGCTGCCTTATTTTTTGCAAGGCCAAAAAAATGATTTTTTTCACTTCAAACACTAATATCTTGCACTATACATGGTAGAAAATTTTGAAATTTTTTCACATCTTTTCAAACTAGTATACTATAAGATCCTATGATAACATGTGTTCAAATTTATTTATTTATTCTAAAATTTGGTATTTGTACTAGAAATAGCAGTTTTGGAGTGTCTTTGGTGAAAACTTAGTCAAAAACCTTTAGGGATTAACCTTTCACCATTTGGATTTCAAATGAAAAAATTCTCATTACACAATAAATCATCAAAAAATGACTAGATGTGTATTGCAAGGTGATTGAGAGTAAGCTTTCGTATGGTTGGAATCCAAATAAATAAAAATTTATTCATTAGATGAGATTTTGGGGTCAAAGGGCTACGGGTTCCCACATTGTTGGGAATGGGGGACTTTGCCAAATCAATCCAAAATCAATAGTTTGATGTGGCAGAACCACTATCACATAAAAAATTAAAAATAAATTTCTTTATTTTGTTAAATTTAAAAGAAAAATAAATTATATATATATATAATTTATTTCTAATTGTGAACAGCAGTGACTGGTTTGACAGTGGCTAGCTGGGGACAGGCCTGAAAGGGCCCTCCAAAGGGACTGAAAACATCTAAGGTTTTGATTTTGGACAATGCATCAAAAGTTAGCAGTTTGGGACTTTTCCTCTTCCAAATCACCCTCTGTCCTTCAGGGGTTAAATATTGTGGGGGACATTGTGACTTGCTTAGGGTGCTTTCACACCTGATGTTAATTATAACTTTGGTGTCATTACAGGGGGCGTGGTTACACACAGTGTCCCCCCGAGACTCTTTCGGGGCAGGGCTGGGATGCGGGCAGGTTGGCACAGCCCTCTGAGGACCCCACAACCAGCTTTTCATTTTGGTTGAAAATTGATTTTTCCAACATAGAAAAGAACGAAATAGTACACAAGATTTTCAATAAGAAAATTGAACCAATGATGTGGATCTTGTGCCACTAATTCATTTCAGCCCTACAGTCAATCTAGTGCTGACAATGGTGTGAAGAAAAGCTCTTTATACTAGTGGAGTAGTGGTAGGTGAAACAAACCACGTGGGATATGTGAATTAGGACAAAAAAGAGTTCCTCCACTCATGGTTAACCCCTAAAGGACCAAACACCGTTTTTTGACAACATAGCGATTTTGGGCAGCTCACTATGACCGTAATTTTTCTTTTTTTTCTTTGAAATTTTCACATAAGATGTGCCCGAGGAGTAGCTTTAAGGTCCAACAATTTTCGTAACTTTTGACTACATGGTTAAAAAGTTATTGCATGATATGTCATTTTCATTGTTCGGCGGGCAGCTGGGGCAACAAAAAAAACTTCTTTAAAAATCACTTTTAAAAAAAACTAAAATTTGAAATTGGTTCTTTAGATTTATATGTACATGGGAGGCTTTGAATCATTCCATTCCGATCAATGAGTCAAAAGTTATGAGGATTCTTAGTTTGAGGGTAGTTATGGAATCTCTACTCTAAAATAAACTTTGAAGTCCTTTATTTAACTCGATTTTCAATATTTTTGAAAAAAAATAAAAACATTGGGTGTAGATTGTTTATTACAACATTACAATCGTTGGGATTGGCATTTTTCAATTTCATAAATAAATTCTTGACAATTTAGTGCTTTGAATCATTCTCTACCTCTTCCTACTTACTATTTTTTTCCTATATGTTGTACAATTCCAAATGATCTGAAATTTTTCAAGAATGTAGCCAACTTGCCTTGAAGAATAAATCCAAAGAGTAACCATCATTTTGGACATGTTTTCATACAAATGTGACCTTGTGGAGGGCAGCTGCCCGTTTTTTCGCAGGGACAAAAAAAGGATTTTTGTCAATTCAAACGCTATTACCTTGCAATCCACTTGGTGGAAAATTCTGAAATTTTTTCCACATCTTCTTAAACAAGTTTACTACAAGATCCTACGGCTACAAGTGTCCAAAAATGTTTTTTTTCTAAAATTTGGCACTAGTATTAGAAATGGCAGTTCTGGAGTGGTTTTGGTGAAAACATAGTCAAAAACCTTTAGGGGTTAAGTGGAAACGTAGGAATTGTGATGAAAGTCAAATTTCAAACCTCATTTAGACATAGTGGACTATATTTTTCAAAAAATGTCAAAAAAGTTGTACAATGCTACATTCTATTGATAGCACATGTAGGTCTGCTTTTAATTGACTTTTGGCATCTGGGGAATAAAAACAAGTTAATTTGCAGTAGGTTTTGACAAAATAAACGAATTTTTCAAAATAATTAAGTTCAAAAATGTTAAATATTCCTACTCCACCATATTCAAATTATTGAAACAATACCTTTGATTCACAACATTGATTCAATATAACTTGTGACATTGCTGAGACAACCTTAACCCCTAAAGTTTTTTGACTATGTTTTCACCCAAACCACCCTAAAACTGTCATTTCTAAGACAACCACCAAATTTTAGAAAAAAAATAATTTTGAACAAATGTAACCATAGGATCTTTTAGTAAACTGATTTGAAAAGATGTGGAAAAAATTTCAAAAATTTCCGCCTTTTAGATTGCAAAATATTAGTGTTTGAAGTTACAAAAATCTTTTATTTACCACTGCAAAAATCCGGGCAGCTGCACTTCAGAAGGCAATATCTGTATGAAAAATTGTCCAAAATGGTTATAACTCTTAAGATTAATTCTTCAATTCAAGTTGGCTACATGCTTCGAAATTTGCAAATCATTTAGAATTGTACATGTACATAAAAAAAAATTGTAAGTAGAAAGAAGTAGAAAATGAGCCAAAATACTAAATTGTAAACAATTTATTTATGGAATTGAAAAATTCCAATCCCGATCGAAGGTCAAAATGTTTTAATAAAAATATTAAAAACTGAATCAATTAAAGGATTTCAATTTTTTTTTGTAATGTATAGACTCTATAACTAGTGGCAAACTACCCCAAACTAATACTCCTCATAACTTTTGACTCATTGATCAAAATGGAATGATTCAAAGCTTTCCATTTAGAAAAAAATCTAACAAACCAATTTCAATTTTTTTTTAATTTTTAAAGTCATTTGAAAATAATTTTTTTGAGCTGTCCGAGCTGCCCAAAGTTCAAAGAAAATCACATATGACGCAATAATTTTTTAACTATGTAGTCAAAAGTTACAAAAATGGTTGGGCTTTAAAGCTACTCCTTGGGCACATGTTGTGTGAAAATTTCAAGAAAAAGAAAACAACTCCATACGTAGTAAGTTGTCAAAAATCGCTATGTTGCCAAAAAACACAATTTGGTCCTTTAGGGGTTAAGTGGCTACTTTGTGTTTGTCATGCTGTTTTAATAATGATGAAATATTAATTTAAAGTTCTTAAGAATTTGAGATGTAACTAGAAATGCAAGAATTGTGTTCAGAGTTGAAATTTAGGCTTCATTTGGACATAGTATAATAGCTTCTTTAAGAAAAAATTGAAGTTCTGGAAGCAGTGGGAGAAGCAAGCTAACATTTATCTTTAAAATCCGCTTGAGATTTTGAAGCCTCATGTAAGAGTTCTAAACAAATTCTACAGGGGGTGGGGTGGGGTCAGGGTGGAAGGGACATTTTTTTGGACATTTTCAAACACCTCCTCTGAAATTTATTCATAACTTTTAGGTAGAGTATTGAATCTCAAACAGATTTTTGGAGATAAAATTGTACTTGATTCCCCAACTTTTCTTGTCTTGAAGTTTTTTGAAAAAATATAGTCTACTATGTCTAAATGAGGTTTGAAATTTGACTTTTATCACAATTCCTGCGTTTCCACTTAACCATGAGTGGAGGAGCTCTTTTTTGTCCTAATTCACATATCCCACGTGGTTTGTTTCACCTACCACTACTCCACTAGTATAAAGAGCTTTTCTTCACACCATTGACAGCACTAGATTGACTGTAGGGCTGAAATGAATTAGTGGCACAAGATCCACATCATTGGTTCAATTTTCTTATTGAAAATCTTGTGTACTATTTCGTTCTTTTCTATGTTGAAAAAATCAATTTTCAACCAAAATGAAAAGCTGGTTGTGGGGTCCTCAGAGGGCTGTGCCAACCTGCCCGCATCCCAGCCCTGCCCCGAAAGAGTCTCGGGGGGACACTGTGTGTAACCACGCCCCCTGTAATGACACCAAAGTTATAATTAACATCAGGTGTGAAAGCACCCTTAGTAATGTTCTGTTCCTTGAAGTATTTGATTTGTTGAGTGACAGGTTTTGTTTGAGTGTACTAGACCCCTGTGCACCAACCATGGCAAATGTGCTATGCTTTACTTTGAGAGATTGGATTTTTTTTCTTTCAAAAACCCATTTGGAATGCACTAAGTATCCTTTGCACAAATTTGTTGAATGGATCGCACACTTATGACAGGAGTCCACCATGATTGTCACAGAGCTGATTCTACAGAATGATGCAAGTCATTTCAGTTTTGAATACAGTATCTAATTGCAGTCACAATGATCAGGTGTTTTCTTTTCCAGTTAACGTAGTTTGCATATTGATTTCACGTCAAACTTCCTCGCACTGAGTAAACCATTGCAATGGGTGTCCCTTCCACGTCTGTAGAGGCAACCTTATGTTTGTTTCATGTCCAATATCATTGTAGAGATGAACGGACATTCAGACAAGTTGCATGACTTAACATATTTCTGTTGTACTAGGCGTATCACAAATGAACCAGTAAGTTTCTGCAAGGCACCTGGTCATGTGCTTTCAACAAGTCCCCCCCAAATCGGAATGCAATCTAGAAAGAGGGCAGGGGGGAAATGAAGTGCAATATTTCATGACTTAAGGTAGGTACCCCCAAATGTGCCACTGACTTTAAACCACCATCTATACTATGTGTACATCTCCAAAATCAGTTCTGCACCTAATTATGTGGAAGAAACGCTTTTAGAACCAGCTTTGTTCCTAACTTTTGCATACAATATCCAAATGCCATGTTCTCTGGTGCATTGGAACCTCCTTTCACTTGCCTACAAGAACAAATGAAAATTTGACCAATTTAACAATAGTAACTAGGCTCAATAGCAAAAAAGTGGCGGTTTTGGGTGGACCTACCTTACATAATGAAGAATTAGAAATTATGTTTGTTTAAAGGTATGCTCTCACATAGTGTCATTGAATCATCTTGGAAATGAATTGGAAATGAAGTGAATTTAGTCCAAAGGTATCCTTAAATTCATCCCTAAGTCCCCTTGTTAGAGCCACACTTAATGCAAAGTGAGAAGTGAGAATATAGCTTAAGATCATTTCATTTTATTGAACAAAAGGGCAAACCCTTTGCATTGAAAGGAGAACCAAATAAAATACAACCACTTGAAATGGAGAAAATCGGACCAAGAAACATAGCCTATAGGGAAATTAGCCGCCTAATACTTGTTGTCAGGTTTCTACGGATCCATTGGACTTGAAACTCTTGCCTATCATACATTAGCTTTCAGAAGCAAATCCAACAAATCATCAAAGTTACTAAAAAATTTATTTAGCAAATTGGAGTTTCATAGCAACTTTAGTCCAAGTAGTTCTATTATAGTCAATGAGACTTTGCCAAACCAAATTAGTAGTTGCTTCATGATCTCAACTGCCTCTTTGAAAAACAACCCCTATTCCTAGCAACTTAAAGGACCTATAAGGTACTACTGTAAATAAGGGCCTAAATTTTTTGTAGTGCTTGAGAAGATTTGGAAGAGAAACACTAGAGATGGTGTCGTGCTAATCAAATGTGAACCATCTACTTCCTTCCCTTGCAACGTAATTAAGGATAACATTGATACTCGGGGGGGCACTTGTGCTACTACAACAAACCATGTGCGAACAAGTGATTTCTAATAAACAATAATTTCAACCTAAAATTTTGAGCATTGTTTAATATTGACTATAGGTTTCTATTGCCGAAATTTCCAACCCAAATAAAATGTGAAATGATTTGTAGAAGAGGTTGAAAATGAGCTAAAATGACATGTTTTTCAACTCAAATAATTATAGAGAACACATTTAGATGACCATTGAATCAATATTCAACTCAAAATGAGCTTTCAACAAAGAGTTATTTTTAGGAATTTTTTGTTCATTTTTTAGACAATTTTTTCTTATATAATATAGGAGTGAAAGTTATTTTTTAGTTCTACAGTGTATCTTTTTACTTCAAAAATTTGTAACTAATTATTATTAACAAATAAAATATCAATAATTCAAAAAATAAACTTTCAAAGTAGGAAAATATATTCATATTTTTTATTTTTTATTTTATTTAAAATTCAAAAAGTAAATAGGGGGTCCAAAGTTTTGTTTGCACGTGGTTTCTAATGGACACTCTAAGTGAACTCCCTGTGCATTGATATAATTCTAAATTTGCTATGAGTGTAGGCACTCTTAGAATCTATGAAGAATGGATTTAGCCATCCATGTATCACCTTGTGTATTGCATACTTGACATGTGAGCACATCCAAGGAAGAGATTTTGCTACATTAGAGATGACAACAAGAAATTGGTACCGCGTTTACCAACGACACTAGTGTGTAAGCCTAGAAATGCTAGCTTACAAGCCTTGAGCCTAAGTGTAAGTAGATACGCTACAACCATTGAAGGTGCCTATAACATCGGTATTATATAACCATGGAATGTATCTATAACAAAGATGCCTAGGCTTTGAGGCTCATGGATTCAAGATCCTAGGCTCACATATATGCTAGCAGTCCGGCCTCCTACATACACCAAAATTAAGTCCAATTCTTTCCTCATTCCATCTTTGCCTCATCAGAATTTGAAATCTATGGGTCAAAATTGACGCTATTTCATAAGAGCCATAGAAGACGAGGGGGGGGGGGGGGGAGGGAGATCTCTTAGGATAATTCCACTTTTCCTCGTGTTGTAATCTAAAAAGTCATTTTGGTGAGGCCATGTCCCATGTAAGGTCTTTTAGTCTGTCATGGAAGAATAGCACTAAGATTTTCTTTTGTCTGCCAATAGTAGGCACCACTCAAATGTAATGTTTAAGATGATTTATCAAAAACACTTTGAATCCCTATACCATTCTAGATAGCATTGCACAAATAAGGCATGTTTAGTTTAACCTCCAAAGGACCAGCTTGCTATTTTTAGCAACATAGCGATTTGGGATAGGTACTTGTGACTAGAAATTTGCAAATTTCAGGTCCAAATTTTAATAGAAGTTGTGGACAAGGAATATATTTCATGTGAACAAAATTTTATGACATTTGAAAATACAAGTCAAAAGTTATGGCCTAATATGTTACTTTTTTCACCGAGTGGGCAATCCAGGCAAATCATTTTTTTTAAAAACAAAAATTTGAGTTTTTTTCTTCTAGATTTTTATATATATATGGAAAGATTTGAATCATTCCATATCAATCAATGAGTCAAAAGTTATGAGGACTTTTAGTGTGCAAGCAGTTATGGATTCTCTATTCTAAAAATAATTTGAAGTAATTTATTTCACTCAATTTTCATTATTTTTGGAAATAAAATAAAATTGTAGGATGCAGATTGTTTATTACAACATTATGACCACTAGGTTGTCATTTTTCAATTCCATAATTAACTTCTTAACAATTTAGTGTTTTGAGCCATTCTCTACTTCTTTCTACTTACTATTTTTTTTCTATATGTTGTACAATTCCAAATAATCTGGACTTTTTCAAGCATGTAGCCAACATGCCCTAAAGAATGAATTTAAAGAAGCACCACCATTTTGGATATTTTTTCATATAAATTTGACCTTGTGAAGTGTAGCTGCCTAGTTTTTTGCAGGGACCAAAAAAAGATTTTTATCAATTCAAATGCTAATATCTTGCAATCCACATGATGAAAAATTCTGAATTTTTTTCCACATCTTCCTAAACCAGCATAATACAAGATCCTAAGGTTACATGTGTCCAAAAATTGTTTTTTTTCCAAAATTTGGTACTTGTGCTCAAAATGGCAGTTTATTAGCGTTTGGGAAAAACATAGTCAAAAATTTAAGGGGTTAATCATAATCCCCTTTGTAATTGTTGACAAGATAAAAAAAAATTGTCTACTTTACTAATAGGAACTATACACAATTCTTACAGTGTCAATATGTGATGTAGTAGTGTAGTAACCTTAGGTTGCTTATTCTCTATAGTAATAAAAAGAGGCAAAACATATTGCCTAGTTCAATGACTAAAATTCAACAAGCAATTTTCTAAAAAGTTAGAAAAATTGAACTTTTGCAGATTCTGAAACTCTAAAGTAAGTTGGAAAGAGAATGAAAAATTGGCAGCTAGTTGCATGATGATTTGGTATAGGTCAAAAAATCAAACAAATTAATTCTAAGCATTAAAGATATCCAATGATATTCATTTCTTATTGCTAAATATATAGTATTGTGCCAAAATACTTGATCTTTCTATGTATTTAAATGTAAGATCATTGAACTATTAATTCCTCAAATGTTGGCAAAAAAAAATCATTTTGGCTTTTAAGTGGTCAAATGCCAATCTTCAAAGGTACAAAGCAGAATTTTTTCATTCATTTTTTTTCATCTACTTTCTTTAAAGTTAAGAGATTTAAATTACCATTGAAGTTTTTTAAAGTATATTTTGACCTCACAATAATGTCGTGTTTAAAAATGAAGTAGTGCAAAAAATGAAGTAGTGAAGAAAATCCTAAGATTTAAAACAAAAATCTGCTGAAATAATTATTTAATTTCCATAAAACCATCATATAGATTATTTGATTTTTGTAACCAACCTAGAGGCGAGATGTCAGTTCTTGTACTTTAACTTCAAAATGACCCTGAATTTTTCTGAGCTTCTAGGAATTTGTTCTAAATTGAACAAAAAGTCAACATTTTGATAAGTTATATCAATTATTTTTGAACTGTAACCATACAAAATCAAATTAGACATGTTAGAGATCACATTAGAAAAGAAAACACAACAATGTCTCTCATAGATTGAAGATTATAATGTTTTAACATGAGGGTGTTAAAATTGTAAAAATGATTTGAAGTCTTTCAATCCTCTTTTTACATGTCAAATCTAAAAAGTTGGTCACCAAAAAATATGAGGTTAAAGGGCTTAACATACATAACCCCAAGCAATTTATGACTTCTCAAAATCTACTCTATATTTTTTTTAAATGAATTTCTAATGTGATTTTTTCTCAAAGATCTAGTGTATTTGAGGCTCATTCCCAAGAGTCCTCAACACTACAAAAAGTCAAGATTGCACTAGACACTCATGCCCAAAATCTTGAATAGAAAAATCATAATCATTCATTTTCAAAATCAGATTTTTGAAGCTAAAACTAAACTTCAAAAATAAAATTATATATATAAACTATTAAAAATAATAATTTGGTAAGATTTTTTTTAACTTCAAAAATTGGTTGAAGACACATTCTGTTCTGAGGGTCATTTGGGGGTTAAGAAGCAGATCACTAGAGTTTATGGATTAAGTTAAGCTTTATTTTCTTCTCTCATAATCACATTGAATTGAACAACTTCGTCAAAAAATGCAATGACAACAAGACAATGACTTAGATATGACTATATGAGCATGCATAAGGTAACACTGCCTATGACAGGTCAACTTTGGACCAGCCTAATGCAGGTCCAGAAATTCATGAATAATACATGTGTCTTGTGAAATGTACTGCTCATGAAGTTCTTGGCCTGCATTAGACTGGTCCAAAATTATGCCTATCATAGGCAGAGCTACTTACCTTAATAGTCACAATTCAACAAAAACTAGATGGAATTTGGATGATGGAAGAACATGTGTTTAGTTGGAAATAATAGAAAGTTGTTCTGAAACGAAGGCATAGAATTTTGGCCACAAAATAGAAAGATATTAGTGTTATCATAAAAGTCATTCCTTACTTTTGCACCTTGTCTACTCTTTCAAGTCGTAAAGTCATGTGTATTTGAAATTTTCATGAAATATGGCTTCTCCTGTAGAATAATTTTACTCCATCATGCAAACTCAAATCTTCAGTTAAATCAATTATCGAAGTTAGGATGTGAATACACATTCACATACTTTTAGGATGTAAATGTGAGAATGCAAAGGTGACTGAGCAAACAAGGGTTGATTTTGGAGATGATTCTATCCACTTTTGAAGCTTATGTAAGTAGTGCTCTAATAATGGATAGTAGGTCATGTATTAATTAATCCTTAATCCCTAATTTACTACATCCCTCCAAAAGTTTAGAGTGAAAATCACCACAAAATCCCAAATTGCATGTTCAATGTACTAAAACTTTAAAAAGTAGGATTTTAAAGCCCTTCCCAAAAGTGAAAGTTTGTCTTTCAAAATTTAAAGAAAAAAACAAGTATGTTCCATAACTTATGTAATTTAGTCAATATGTGGGAAAATAGATTGAGATTGTAACACAAAAAGAAACGCAACCAGTTTTTTTTCATATGCATCTTTAACAAAATTATAAAGTGGAAGGTGATATTGGATGAAAGAAAAAATTAAATAGCTAATAACTTTTACAAAAAGTTGAGAGTTGTAAATCCCAATGGTGAGAATGTTCCAGTAAAACAATAGGTATCCTTTTTCTTTTCTTTTTCTTTGTAAATTTTCAAAATTGATATCAAAAAATGAATATATATATATATATATATATTTATATATATATATATATATATATATGCCCACAAAATAAAATTCCTCATAACTTTCATTTCATTACTTGGAATTGAACGGTTCAAATGTATTTGGATAGGTTTCAGTCTATACAATCCAAGAAAGTAAACTAATCTTTTTTTGGTATATATTTTTAGCTTCTTGCTTTGACACAGAAAGTTCTAAGAAAACTCATAATTTTTGCACAAGTTTTTGCAATATTTATCGGAATGGCATGAAACAAAGTTTTGAATGTAGATTAGGATGATTAGCTTCCATCTTTAAAATTTCATGGAAAAATTCCAAATTGTGAAGTCAATAGAGCTTGCCCAAGTTCTAAAAAAGCCCAAAGTGCACTCCTTAGTCAAAGAGGGATTAAAACTCTTAGCATACAATACATGTACTATTTTTAATATGGTAAGACATTCACCATGGAATTGATAACTCAACACTATAACAACTTCCATTTGGATGTCATATTATGATTTTAGTCTTATCATGCTCAAATACGACACCATACAAGAAGATCATGTGACAATTTTGAAGCAAACATGTGGAAGGTGCAAAAAGGATCCAAATTGGAAGTGCTACATGTCATTGGATATGGCTCATCATGAGGGTGCAAAATTTTATCGCTAGAGTATACCTCAATTCACAGACCTTCTATGTCAAATATTCAAAACAACCCCCCGCTGTGTCTACAATTGGACTCCCTACATCTTTGTGGATTAAACCTAGAAGGGCTTGAAAGCCCTTTTGTGACTGTACAATATATTATGAATACGGTGGTCTTTGACCATAAAAAAATTGACCAAATATTGATAAGGTAGTGTATAAATAACAATGTATCACAATTCATATAGTAAATCACAATTGAAGAGTTATAAGGCTAAATATGGGTCATATAGAAGATCTGGGTGGATTGACCCCCTCGCTCAGCCTTACCAGGGGTGCATGTAAAAAAAAAGCCCCCTATTTTGGGCCATTCTAGGGTATGTTCTTGACCTTAATAATCAAATTTGGGGTCTCTAATAGCAAATATGACTTCAAAATTTGCAAAAAAAACCATGTGCATAAAACAGGGTTTGCCTGCAGGGCCGAGCGAGGGGGTCAATTCAGTGTGGCCATATAGAGGGACCCCAAGGGCCTTTCAAGGCTCTTAACTCCTAAAGGACCAAAGTGTGTTTTTTGGCAACATAGCGATTTTGGGCAGCTCACTACGAATGGAATTTATATTTTTTTTCTTTGAAATTTTCATACAACACGTGCCCGAGGAGTATCTTTAAGGCCCAATAATTTTTATAATTTTTTACTACATGGTTAAAAAGTTATTGCATGATATGTCATTTTCAGTCCTTGGCGGGCAGCACAGGCAGCAAAAAAAACTTCTTTAAAAATCACTTTTTAAGAAAATAAAAATTTGAAATTGGTTCTTTAGATTTATATGTATACAGGAAGCTTTGAATCATTCCATTTAGATCTATGAGTCAAAAGTTATGAGGATTCTTAGTTTAAGGGTAGTTATGGAATCTCAACTCTAAAATAAACTTTGAAGTCCTTTTTTTAACTCAATTTTCAATATTTTTGAAAAAAAATAAAAACATTGGGTGCAGATTGTTTATTACTCCCTCCGTCCCAAAATGACCTTCCTGTTGACCTTTATTTAGTGTCCCAAAATGATCTTCTTGTTGGAGGAGAAAGGGAGCTAGTGACACTTGTACATAGTCCAAAAGCATGGGCATGCTAACCAATCCCATGCATCAAGTGAGTGGCCACCGGTGCTCTTCAAAAATGCCTCAAAAATTCAATTTTCAAGCACTTTGAAACCACACTTTGAAAACTAATTTAAAACTCAAAATTTCAGAACAATAGGAGGACATCAAACTCTATTCATAAGTCAATTTTTTTTGAAAAAATAGTTCTTTTTGAGCTTAATCTATAACATCTTGTGTAATAGGAAGATCATTTTGGGACGGAGGGAGTACAACATTACAACCGTTGGGATTGGCATTTTTCAATTCCATAAATAAATTCTTCACAATTTAGTGTTTTGAATCATTCTCTACCTCTTCCTACTTACTATTTTTTTCCTATATGTTGTACAATTCCAAATGATCTGAAAATTTTCAAGCATGTAGCCAACTTGCCTTCAAGAATAAATCCAAAGAGTAACCACCATTTTGGACATTTTTTCATACAAATGTGACCTTGTGAAGGGCAGCTGCCCGTTTTTTCGCAGGGACAAAAAAAGGATTTTTGTCAATTCAAACGCTATTATCTTGCAATCCACATGGTGAAAAATTCTGAAATTTTTTCCGCATCTTCTTAAACAAGTTTAGTACAAGATCATATGGTTACATGTGTCCAAAAATGCTTTTTTTTCTAAATTTGGCAGTTTTGGAGCGTTTTTTTTGTGAAAACACAGTCAAAAACATTTAGGGGTTAAATCCAGTACATGATGAAAAAAAATACAAAAATTGTGGATTTTGCTATACGATGTTCTCCCACGATGGGAGTTTACCAAGCCTTGGCTCCACCATTTCATGCTCATGTTTTAGGTGCTCATGCCTTTGTAGTTGCTACACATCAAAGGCCAACTCTTCAACAAAATTCTTGTGGTAATGGAAGCAGCGAAGTGAACTTACACCGGTGTAACCTGTGCTGACTCCTGAAACAGTGCATTGCGGTACATTAATGTCGTGTCCAGCGTGACTCTAAATCCAAATTTCCCTGCTTGACAAGATTGTAGCAGGAGCACGTGAATGGGCCCTAATCAGGGGCTGTTGTTGGAGCTGTGAATTCCTTGCAAACTTAGAACTCTCTGCGCCATGCCACACAGAAGTTGTTTTGGTTACAATGCAGATTTGACTCATGCTGGAAATCAAGGTCCTTTCCTGGGGCTGGCGTGAATCATGAGTCTGTTTGTTGGCTCTGTCCAAAGGACAGAGAGACTAAGCCATAGACTCTGGTTTCTGAATCCAAGTTTCCAAATTCTATCTATAACTACATTCACATTACACAACACACTTAGGGTTTGGTTGAAGTGGGGAGGAGGGGTCCGATGCTTCTCGAAAGACAGAGCCTCACGGTACATTGACCTTATTTAGGGTAGGAGTTTACTTAAGATGGGCACCCCAAAATGCACCACTGACCCAAAACTGCCATCATCACTCTCGGTACATCTCCAAAATCAATATATACCTATTTAAGTGGAAGAAACGATTCTAGAATCTCTACCAAAAAAACTTTGATCCTTCAAAACTTTTGCATACACTATATCCAAATGTTGGGTTTTTTTTTGTGCATTGGAACCTTCTTTCTTTCACTTGCCAACAAGAAAATATGAAAAAAATTGTCTAGTTTAATAATACTAACTAGGTACAATAGCAAAATGTGGCGGTTTGGGGGGTACCTACCTTAATGCTTGAAGTTGAATTGCTTTCAAGGATACATTTTTTGGCAAATAGACAAGCTGTTTCATTGGAAATCATGGAATTGGTACCTGAAAGACCAATGTAGCTGAAGCTATGCTTCAAATATTGGGGAGCAATGATCGGTTGCTAAGTGCATAATTGGAATTATGTATCTTGATACAAATATTGTACAATACTATTGTTAATTGTGGAAATATGATCTACATTGATGAGGGAAATGACTAAGAGAAGACTCACAACTAATGTACATTGATTTGTCTTAGTAATGCTTGTTATGAAATGGACTTCCATATAATTGTAACCTTCATACAAGGGAGGAATGTTTCTACTAATGATGTTTGTAAAGACTCTTCAACATGAATAACAATAGTACACAAACAATGGGTAAAAATGTTCCTCCTTTGTAAAAAATTATAATAAGATGAAAGTTCACTTTATAACATGTTCTAATAGAACAAATCAATGTAGCCTAGTTATTTATGCAAGTCTTCTTGTGGATTGTTTAACTACTTCATATCGAATGTCCAATTTTAAGAAAGAAAGTGGTTGCTTTCCCTAAGGATCCTATAGGCTTTTGTAATCTATGTTGCTCTAATTTGAATGAGTATGTCACTTTCTATTAACCCCTAAAGGACCAAACACCGTTTTTTGACAACATAGCGTTTTTGGGCAGCTCACCACGAATGGAATTTTTATTTTTTTTCTTTGAAATTTTCACACAAGATGTGCCCGAGGAGTAGCTTGAGGGCCCAACAATTTTCATAACTTTTGACCACATGATTAAAAGGTTATGGTATGATGTGTAGTTTTCATTGTTCGGCGGGCAGCCCGGGCAGCAAAAAAAACTTCTTTAAAAATCATTTTCTAGAGAAATAAAAATTTGAAATTGGTTCTCTAGATTTATGTGCACAAGGAAAGCTTTGAATCATTCCACTTTGATTTATGAGATGAAAGTTATGAGGAATTTTAGTTGTGGGTAGTTGCGGATAGTTATGGAATCTCTACTCTAAAATAAACTTTGAAGTCCTTTATTTAACTCAATTTTCAATATTTTAGGAAAAAAATATAAACACAAGGTGTAGATTGTTTATTACAACATTACAATTGTTTGAATTGGCATTTTTCAATTCCATAATTAAGTCCTTAACAATTTAGTGTTTTGAATCATTTTCTACTTCTTTCTACTTACTATTTTTTTCCTATATGTTGTACAATTCCAAATGATCTGAAATTTTTCAAGCATGTAGCTAACTTGCTTTTAAGAATGAATCCAAAGAGTTACCACCATTTTGGACATTTTTTCATACAAATGTGACCATGTGAAGTGCAGCTGCCCGGGTTTTCGCAGGGACAAAAAAAGGGTTTTTGTCACTTCAAATGCTAATATCTTGCAATGTACACGGTGAAAATTTCTGAAATTTTTTCCGCATCTTCTCAAACTAGTTTACTACAAGATCCTATGGTTACAAGTGTCCAAAAATGTTTTTTTTTCCAAAATTGATACTTGTACTAGAAATGGCAGTTTAGGAGCGTTTTTTTTGTGAAAACATAGTCAAAAACCTTTAGGGGTTAAATTCCAAATGAGTTGAAATCATGAATCTCGTTGTCACTCCCATTATGTTCATTTTGGTATGGGATCTTTGAGCAAGCAATGTTTCAATTTCTGTCTGATTCTTTTAAAGTCATTCTTGTTTATGATTTCCAAAAAACAATGAGAATGACCATTTCTTTCAATATATATTGGAGCAATCTTATATATCTTTGAAATTGATTATTATGTTGAGATTTTAGTGCTATGTAATCTTCTAGTTTAAGTGTGAGTTTTCTTAACATAAATTTTGAAGTGTTCATTCCTACTCATCTAAACAAATTTTGTAAAGTGGACATGAAATCAAACTGAAATGAATTTTAAGAAACTAAGGACATGTGATAGTGTACAATTGAAAAAACTCAATTTTAGGACAATTCATTGACTACATAATATTTAATAAAAATTTAACAAATGACTTTAGATATCAAAATAAAGAATAAATCCTTCAAATTTGTTTTAGAAAGAGGTTAATTACAAAATAAATGCATGGCTCAATTTTATTAACTTTCTTTTTTTCAAATGAAAAGTGAATTTCACCAAAATTATAATAAACGATACTATTGAACACGTAAAAGTATGAATGTAAGTACCTCACCTTAGTATGCATTTAAAGTCATGTGTAGCAAAGATGCTATATTTTTTTTTATGAATAACTAAGAAGGATTGTTGAGAAGTATAGAATAAATATTTCAATAACCTACAACCAAAAAGTATCAAATTTGCTATGGACAACTTCCTACTTTGAATTCTTTATGTTCTACAATACCTTCACAATTTTCTTCAGAAGTGTACATAATATTGTTTAATTGCTCTATAAGTATCTCCCTAAGGTCCCAAGGAAAATTGTTCACTACCTTAATATTTTTTGTACTATTAAAATATCAACATCATACAATACAAGTGTCCAAAATGATCAAATGCAATAGGCAATGTTTTCCATATTAAACATCAACTTCATTTTCAAGTTACTCACATTAGGGGGCATCAAGTTGCTTGTCAACAAAAGCTATATTATAATCAAATTTCAAAACTCCAAGAAGGAACTAATACATTGAGGAAAAAGGAAAATTGCGATGTACTCAATTAGGTAACAAACCCCCAAATCTCAAAGCAAAATCACAAGTTCTAACCCTCCAATTCCCTCATCAAAAGAGCATAACAACCTACACCCCTTTACACCCCTTAGATCAAGTTTTCAAATTCTCGATTAAGAGAAAAACTTAGCATTATGTCCAATAACCAAACCTCTTGATCACAAAATGATATATATAGTTCATGCTTGCAAGACATTGGGTACAAAGTTTTGGAAAGTAAAACACCAAATACGAAACGTCAATAACGAACGTGAGCTCAGAGTCTCCATTCTTGCTGCTCAACTTCTAGCAATCCAAAGCTACAAAAAGAAATTGTACACGCTATGTACAATCCTTGGACAGAGCCTGTCTGTGAAAATTTTCACTTCTTAGAGGGCGTGATTGCTGCCCATACTTCGCTGGCTATGGCTTCCACTTCCTCGACTGCTCGTTGGATCACTCCCGGCGCTTTCACCTCCGAATCGGCCGTCAAATCCTCCCTCCTGCCGTGAGATTCCGGCTGCTCGTCTCCACTCTGTGAAAACAACAACACTTCAGGTTGATTAGTTTTGTATGAATAGAAACTTGAATTTGAACTCCTGCGCTTGAACCTTTGTGTCATGTGCTCTCTGAAAACTGAAGAAGGAAGATACAATAGCGAGCTTCAGAGCAGCCACTTTCTCATAGTTGGATAGAATTTGCATATGGCGCACTCACTATCCCTTCCCATGTTCGACCAACTTTTGTGTCCTATCTGAAGCAAGTGGATAACAATTCTCAAAGTTGAAAACCCTTACTCATGGGGTTCTCATATGAGCTTTCCAGGAAAGTAAACGAATAAATTCTCCAGTGAGTCTCACAATTCCCTGCGAGGCTAAAAAATTTCCATGTCTAAGCAGGTACTGTTGAACAGTTTTCCAATTATGAGTCTCAGAGGAAATTGTGAGAAAGCACCCGGAAGAACCATATGAGACCCCGTGATCACCTTCGTCTTGTCAACAACGAAGACCCATCAGTCTTCTTCTATCCAAAAATGGAGAGAAGGCAAGATTTCAAAAGTACCCGCACTAGTGATCCTCCTTTTGGTCCTCTCATTTCTTCCAACGTTGGAAGCACTCAACGTTGAGCAATGACCTTCTAAATTACTCTGAAACCCAATTGCAGTGAAACCCTAAGACCAAACCATATGAGACCCAAATTTGTTCAATTGTAAAAATTCACCACATATCCTCAACATGTCAGTTTCCGTTTGAATCAGCGTCACCGACAGAAGGGGAACAGTAGAAGCAGCGTCCATTCTTGACAATGCGATACACTAATTTGGCACCGACATCGAGAAAAAAAACTCACCTGGGGATTATCCACCGGTTTGAAGACATCTTCCTTGGTGGCGCTCGCCATGATCCTCCTTCAAAGCTTCAACCTCGTTCAATGCTGCTGTGAATTGCTTTCAACCCAAGTCTCTTTGACAAAAACAATCGCTGCCTGCTTCCTCTTTCAATCTCCTCTCACACAATTAGTCTCTCGGGCAGCAGTTCTGTCACCAAAATCTGAGGCTTACCGCAACGCAGGAAAATGGGAGAGGAAAGAGGGCGACCAGCCGTGGGGAAGCATGGCATTGGTCTATAGAAAGGGGATTCACAACAAAGTTTGAGAAGATTTTTTTTCATGCTAGAGAACCACATATTGGAGCCCCCTCCAAGTTGTTTACTTTTGGAACATGTGGTATAGGGGCAAGTTGGGGCAAGTTGACTATTCTTATAAAAATCTAACACTTTCAAAATTCATTGTTTGGTTGTATAATTTTCAAAAATGACTTGTTAAAGGTATGTTCACACTTGGTATTAAAGGTGTTGTTAGTGACAGTTTCAGGAATGAATTTATACCTACTTATGGACTAGATTCATATTCCAAACGACACTTCTAACACCAAGTGGGAACATAACTTAAGAGAATTTGGATCCTCTTTCAATGGCCAATAAGACTTCAAATGTAAACTTGTACTTGAGTGTTTATTTGGAAGCTTTCAGGTGAGGTTATTGGAAGTAAGTTTCTAACATTCCAGAATGTGTAGATTATCAAAATGGAATAATAAAAAATGAAATCATTTTGTTTAGAAGACTATCATTTGGGAATCCATATAGTGGTGAAAAAATAAATTTTCTATGTATATCATCTATACAATATAGTCAAAGTTGAAAATAATGTTGCTTACATATGATGTAATGTAGTAATGTCCTAAAGCAATTAAATGTCCTTCTAATCTTGGTTGGTGTCTTTCCTAATGAAATACTACATAGGTTTCTTCATTCACAAGATTCACTATTAACTCTAAAAAGGCCCTTGGGGTCCTTTTATACAACCCGTATTTAACCTTATAATTATTCAATTGTGGTTTATTATATGAATTGTGATATATTCTTATTTACACACTACCATGATCATTAATATACTTTGTATTGAACAATATTTGATCAATGTTTATTTGGTCAAATTCCACCGTATTCATAGTATACTATATGGCTGCAAAGGGCTTTCAGGCCCTTCTAGGGCTAAATGTCACCTTCTCTAATATCAAACTTTTTGTTTTCAAGTTTAAATTTAGTACATCAATAGACCCAGTCAAAAACTTATTTTGTATTTTTACAATAACATTTGGTAATGTGACACATGATTTTATATAAATACTATGGTAAGAAGTTTGACAAGCGTCAAAAAAGCTGTAAACCACTTTTCCAACTCCTGCGAGCCCAAGTACTTCTTCAATATCACTTTTACATGCAACACTCGATTGCCACAAGATCGCTAACCTCCATATTATCACTTGCATTGAGGGGTTGACATTAAAGAGGTCTGGGATTTGCCCACCCACATGGCACGCTCTCAGAGAGCCAGCTCTTTCCACGTGTCTCCTTGCCAGCATCCCACCTGTCGACCCACCCGCCGATCCGCGTCACATTAGTATCTTTGCGCTACTCTCGGATTAAGTAACTCAAAGGACCTAATTCAGTGGCACCAAATGTGATTTTCATAACTATCTTCAGTTGCTAATGTGCTGAAAATTCAAAAGTTTCTGCCATAATTGTTTGTTGCATTCACATATTTGCAGCCCAAAAAACAAAAATTGGTTGGAAGTTTTGCTAAATTTAGCCACATTTTGTGAACTCTGGGCCTAATCTTGCAAGTACCGTTGACACCGTTTAGCAGACGATTTGCAAAGAGTGAGCTTCCACTCTTCCAGCAATCTCCTGTGAAATGGTTTAGTGATCAATCATTTGTTTCAAGATTTCTTTAGGCTTCAATTTCGGCTGTGTGTGATTCATTATTGCTTCATACCTTGTTGGGTTTTGGCAAGAAGTGGAAATTCTTGCTGTTGGTGAGTGTTGTTTCTGCTTTGAATTGCATTTTGGTGTGTGTTTGAGGAGCTCGAGGAGAAAGAGAAATCGACATGACTGGGAGAGCGGAATCGGAAGGGAAAGACGGTCATGTGTCGTACCGAACTGAAGGTCCGTTGATGCTCCTCTTTGCATTTTGCTCTTGGCTTCTCGGTGGTAAAGTTTCTTGGGTGTTAGGCTTCGTTGTAAGTTGACGTAGGGCTGCAGATATTGCGCTACTTGCTTACTTGGTATGGACACTTTAACGAGTTTCAAAGCTTGGTTGCGACAGATTCTTGCCTACATATCTGCTTGCTTCAGAACTAAGCATAGAAACATAACATAGTGCGGTGGGATCAGGTGTGGCTATGGTAGCTGTGAAACCTCTTTGTTAAGCACTTATTTCTTTAGATCTTTCGAGTAGGTTTCATGGTTTTTTTGGGTCCAATTTTTATGTGTTTTTGGTCCAGATATGCATTGTTCTTCGCTGATTGTGGTGAAATAACATTTGACCCGATCTGAATCATATTTGTTCTGAATATGATTGATCTAATTGGTCATTTTAGAACCATGAAATTGGGACTCATTCAATACCATAGGCGATGGTTCACATTTCGCGTGGCTTGCTCAGTATATACATTGACGGGGCTTTTCTCCTACAAATCCTACGCTCAATTGCTCCCTCTCAAGATTTTGAGGACACGTGCATATTGATGAATGAAGCATTGGAAGGCATCTGGTTAAGTGGTGTTTCGTGGGGCAGATGTCTTATTGGCTTGTTTGTTGCTCTGAAACCATTGTCAAGGACTACCGTGCACTGAGACTTGTAGGTTACCCTGCAGATGATGAGACAAAGTCCGGTCCTACCGTAATGCAGAAACTGAAGGAAAGAATCAGCGATTACGAAAATCATCTCAAGGGGAAGGAGAGCTCAGAGAAGGAAGATCCTCATCCCGAATTGGCGTATATTCCACCAGGCGATGGAAAAGGAGAGGCAACTGCGAATGCTCAAGAAGGAAAGCAACATGGGGGATTGCCAACAGCATCACTGGGCAAGGATGTGCCAACTGATGTAACCGAAGATTACGAGAAAAAACCCAAGTCTGGAGGTACTGTCACCTACTCAAGGGAGATTTCTCTCTATCTCTCTCTTTGCTATAATCAAGAGTAATGCAGCCTGTTCCGTTGCCACAATTGCATGGGATACCTTGCAGTGCAATTACCCTTCTTGAGACCTTTCGAATGGTGTCGAAAGCACCTCCATGCTATATTTAATATTTTGACCATTTTTTCCGGTTTTACGTAATATTTGATGATGAAAATATTTTGAAACTCAATATCATCTGTTCCATAGTTGGAATCCAGTGAAACTTTCAATGTGCACAACCCTTCCTTTTGGGCTTTCCCACGGTATGAAGAACTCGTAACTGTTGTGGTGACGAAACAAATATTTGTCTAAATGTTTAAGTTATTTCATAGAATGAATGAATATAATATGTGGTAGGATGATGTAGGTGGCAATTAAGTCACTCGGTTTGTGGTCGTTCTTGACTTGGTTGGTGTGCAAACATTCAGGGTTCCAAAAGCATTATTCAGGAGAAGGTGCTGATGAATTAACGACGATGGAGAAACTCAAAGCAAAGTTTTCAGAGACTGAGAATCATTTGAAGGGCAAGGAGAGTTCAGCGGTTGAGGATCCTCACCCGGAGTTAGCCTACATCACTCCAATGCCACAAGAGGAAAAGTCGGGTTTTTTCTCCAAAATGGAAGAAAAATTTGGAGGACAAAAGAAGGCTTCAGCAGTCCCTAAAGGTACTGGAAGCAGTGAAGTAGGTACTGGCTATGAAGAGGATGGCGAAGAGACCGTAAATCCTGACGCTGTTCCGAAGGTACTTATAAGAAGCAAACCACAAGGATTATCGGAACACTAGATGCTGCTAATGTCTACTTTAGGAACTGGTCGACTGAAAATTGCAATTTGTACGGTTTATTCTTTGGTAACAATATTTGTCTATGACCTGGCATGCAGTACGATGAGGGAGTGAAGCCCCATCCCTGAAATTCAAGAATCGATAAGGGCATCGGAAGTTGCAAGGTGAGCATTACCCCCTGAAGGACCAAGAGACCTAGTTTGGGCCTCATGTTTTTTAAAGCACTTTTAAGTGGGTCACATGGGGACTCTCTTTTGATTTATGTTATTATTGTATTGACTAATACATGCAATGTTCTTCATTTATTGTGGCATCAAATTTAGCCTGACGAAGTTATATTTTTCATAGGACGATAATTCAAATGTGATTCTTGCGGTCTTGCACCTTCGATGCTGTATGCCCTTTTGTGAACGGGTTTTGTCTCAGGTCTTCTGTTGTCTTTTCAATTTGTGGTTCAAACCTGTAGTTTACCGGTATTCTAATTGTGGATTACAATTTAGGTGTCTGATTACTGTGGTTGTCATGTCTAGCTAGCGAGGAGGGGATGCTACCAACGAAATCGGAGTATATGAACGATTCTATAAATTGGCATGAGGCAAGCGAAGGCCTGCGGTTGTCATGCAGCAGTTACAGAAAGTTGGAGGAAAATAGCAAAATTCTTAGAAGATTTACAATGATATGCAGCGATATTGTAGCATGAAGGTAGTGTAAATATAAACTTGCGCCTTTCAGAATGGTGGGAAGAGCAGTAATATATTTCTGCTTGTTTAGCAATTAGCAACCCAGTTCCTTACATACGTTGGCCCTAAACTGGGTTTGTTTTGTATGAATGGAATAATAATCCAATCAGTGATTGCCAGTGCCACTTTTGTAGGGGCTTATGTTTGAACAACCCTATTAGAATCTCCACCTTGCACGGAGATAAAGAGTGTTGCTCGCGCAGACTCCTTCCATGAATAAGCAGTGACTTTTACAGTCGTTGGGATTCAGAATTCTGTTGATATTGTAGGCCCATGAAGGCCATGTTCACCTGTGTAATTGCCAAGCTCTTCGAATCCAGGATTCCAGTGTGATTACACAGTAATTGGGTACAGAAGAAAGTACTTACGAGTACTTAACCACTCTCTACTGTATACAATCGATGACAGCTCAGTTAATTCTGGTATAGCCCTTCCGCAGAAACCATTAAAATGGTTGAGAAATACAGTAATACCCTGTGCTCGGTATTTTGACCACTCGTACTCTCCATTCGAGTCTTCTTTCGTGACATATCTCATCAAATCCAGACCCCCACCACCCAAAATTGAGGCCCATAGTGGTTTACTTGGGTGAAAAGGCAGCCTCAGTTACTGTC
Source organism: Antitrichia curtipendula (assembly GCA_951230915.1). Taxonomy (NCBI): domain Eukaryota; kingdom Viridiplantae; phylum Streptophyta; class Bryopsida; order Hypnales; family Leucodontaceae; genus Antitrichia; species Antitrichia curtipendula. The sequence goes on from OX579635.1 coordinate 39,488,248, forward strand.
ACCAATGAATATGAATAGTTACACAGAGAGGAAATCCTAGAAACGGTGCCCCACCCAAAATATTGAAAAGATGGGCATCTGGACGAATGAGGATCACGTACTCGAAATAAAAAATAAATAAAAAATAAACTTTTTTTTCTTCCGCGGAGTGTAACGAACTGATACTCTACTATTGTTACTGTAGTTCCATCTCTTTTTTGTAGGGACGGAATCATCATCGTCATCTTCCTAAGGCGAGGAGTGTCCCTTCCTGACTCATCTCCAATTTCTAGTAGAGTCTCGAATTCCAACTCAGGATTCATTCAGTCATGCACGCCTATGGTTTCACCTTTATCGGATATTTGCTGCATTGGTCTTGCGTCTACTGTACTTTGCAATTACTGACATGATAAGGTGCGAAGAATTTGCCTAACTGGACTCATTAACAGTTTCAGTAGCTGCTGGGGCTTGTCGGGATTGTTCAGTACTTGCTCGTGGAGAACAAATTGGGTACAACTTAGGGTTTTTGAGATCGGAGGACGGACTTTCGGTAGCAATGGATTGCATTTTTTAAATTTATTAGACGCTGCAATTGCTGCTTTTGGGTTTCGTTTCTGACACGTTTCTCTGGAGCTTAATAATTGGTGGCCATGGATTGCGTTTGACTGATTCGAATTGTCTGTTTTTGTTTGACAGAGGTGGGCAACAGGCAAGAGCGGCAATTCTCGAAGGAGCTCCTTGTTTAGGTGCCCTTGTGTTTCCCACTGTGTGTTTCTGATCCGGCGTTTAATGCTCAAGAAAGACTTCCACACAGTCAGGGAAGGCTGATCGAGACAACAACCATCATGAAGACGTTGGGGGATTTGCAGTTGGGAGCTTCTCGAGCTCGTGGAGCTGTTTTGTGTGATGGCCGATGTGGTGCGAATTCTACTTCTGTTGCTACAAGAGCAGGAGCTCAAATTGTGACATTGAAAGAGGCAACGCCGCAGCGGAGCTTGTTTTCCCAACATCGTTACGGGAGCTTGCCGAGCTCTGGTCTCTATGGCGATGGTTTGCGTGTCTGTGAAGGTCGTCGAGTTGCTGACCCTTCGCGACGGACGCCTGGCTTCACCATTCGAGCCCAAAGCTTGGCGTCTCCTCCAACGCAAACGAAGCAGGTCTTTCTTTACCTTTTTGACGGTTACCTGATTTGCAAGAATTGCACTCCCATATATTGAGTTTTCACACCCTTGGAAGTATTATGTGAAGAAAAAAAATGTAATCTCAGAGTGTCCGAATGTGTGATCACTTGATAATTGGGGTAGAGAATGCTAAATCCGTTAGGGATCTGATCCCGTCTCCTATTCTGACCCCTTTTAGCAGCAGCAATGCATACGCTTGGTTTGACTAATTAGAAAGTGCTGTAAAATGGACTTGGCTAAAGAAGAACTCGAATCCTTTTTCTTTGTATTGGAGTAAATTAAGGGCCTGTTCGTATTGGGGCGCACTTGTAATCACTTGACTTGGCTAAATGTCTATGGCCACTGAACCTTGAATGAAATTCGTTTGTCTCTGGTCCCTTCAATAGTGATCTGCAACGTCCTAGTAAGAAATTGCAAAAAACCGTTTTCATACAGAGTCATTGCAATTTGATCGCTTTTACCCAAAGTGAGCTCTCTAGTGAGCTCTATTGAGTGACCTATTGAGTCATACTCAGATGTATTGGATTAATGCTTAAAGTGACGTTAATAGTATCCTCTACCTTGTACAAAGTCCACTAACATCAGTGGTGCGATTATGCAGAGAGTCTTCACTTTTGGGAAGGGACGAAGCCAAGGAGACATGGGCATGAAGAACCTGGTGAGCACCCTACCTGAAGTGCATATACTTTGGTAGCCACACATCCAAGAAGTTTCAAAAAGTAGTTCAATGAATTAAAGTAGAGGCTCCATTAAGAATACATTACATTAGACGCGCCATTGGCCATACAGGTGAGCTTTGATTTGTGGCAAGTGTGTAAACACTGAATCTATGGACGTTTCGTTTTTGCAAGTGATTTTTAGCTTAACACAGAATAAATGTGCAAAATTTTAGATGGCCCAAGTTTCTAGATTGTCGTAGGGAGAGGCTCAAAGTTCACTGAATTGAATCTCTCTCGTGCTGTAAGGTGAATGGAGACTTTACATTAGATTTTCGTTTGTGTATTAAGCACTCCACAATTGTATTTGGATGGCAGCTTGGTGGCAAGGGAGCAAACCTGGCTGAAATGTCAAGCATCGGTCTATCAGTGCCGCCTGGTCTCACCATCACCACCGACACTTGCCAGGAGTATAACTTGAACGGCAACAAGTTGCCGGACGGGCTTTGGGAGGAAGTCATGGAAGGCCTGCGAACGGTGGAAGAGGACATGGGAGCCTCTCTCGGTGATCCTGCCAATCCCCTTCTCGTTTCCGTTCGGTCAGGGGCAGCTGTACGTAAACCAGCCTCTCTTATAGTATCTGCAGTTGGTTCATTTTGAGAAAGAAATCATTTTTTTTCGTGGCCGTTAGACTTCTATAGACCCATGTTCAAAGTGCAAGCATATATGTTTTGTCATTTAACATCAACTAAGTCTTTAACCCCTAAACGACCGAAATTTCATGGTTTCAAAATGAACAATTTGATTGATCATATTGTGAGAGTATATTCAGACGCGGCCAAATTTTAAATTACCAGAGTTGGGGAAGAATTTTCGTTCGTTCAGGGGCAGCTGTACGTAAACCAGACTCTTATAATATCTGTAGTGGCTTCATTATGAGGCTTCATTTTTTCTTTTTCTGGACGTTAGACTGCAATAGAGCCGTTGTGAATTGAAATCATATATGTGCTGTCGTTTAACATCAACTACGTCTCTAAATCCAAATGAACCGAGATTTTATGGTTCCAGAATGAACAATTTAATGGTTCATATTGTGAAAATTTATCCACACGCGGCCAAATATGAGACCAGCAGAATCTGGGATGAGTATTGTGCATGTGTTGGTCTAACAATAAATAGAATTAAACAGAAGGATGTTACCACTGAGAAGTGCTAAGAAAGTTTAGGCACTGGTAGGGTGGCGCACTCAGTCATTAACTTGTGATGGGACATGACTTCTTGCAGATCTCAATGCCTGGAATGATGGACACTGTTTTGAATTTGGGATTAAACGACGAGGTGATTCGTGGTCTTGCCGCTCGCAGTGGAGAACGATTTGCTTATGATTCATATCGGCGCTTCATCGATATGTTTGGAGGTGTGGTGAGTGTAGTTGCGAGAGAATTCAGCATAAATATTAATACTGTAATTTCGATTGAATGAAGGCTATTGGATTGTAATTTTTCTGCGCACTGAATTTGTGATTTCAATGGTATGGACTGTCTTTAAAAGTCATCTTTTGTGGGCGTTGTAAAGGTGATGGGCGTCTCACATTCCCTTTACGAGCACGAGCTGGAAAGCATGAAAGATGCTCGTTTAGTGCAAGAAGACACTGACCTAACAACTGAGGATCTGAAGGAGCTTGTACAGAAGTACAAAGGCGTCTACCAGAAAGCTATTGGCAAACCATTCCCTACTGGTAGAACTGATCTTTCCATGTATTCAGACCGTTGTTGCTTTTTTTCCTGTTCCATCTAGGAGACCCACTGGAGATTGCACATGCTAAGGGTTTTTAGTTTGGAAGACATGTTCTGTCTCTTCAGATGCAAATCGTTGGTTTTGCAAGTGAATCTTAATGTCACAAGTAATTTCATTTTGGCAGATCCTGTGGAGCAGCTGCGGCTATCTGTGATTGCAGTCTTTGAATCATGGAACAGTTCTCGAGCTGTGAAGTACCGCAGCATTAACCAGATCAGTGGCCTTAACGGCACAGCTGTAAACATCCAAGCCATGGTGTTTGGAAATATGGGAGCTGACTCGGGCACAGGTGTGCTCTTCACCCGTAATCCCAGCACGGGGGAGAAGAAACTGTATGGAGAGTATCTCATCAATGCACAGGTGGGTTACATAGCTGCTTATTGTGTTGCAATTTACCTTCATGCGAGAGCTATAGATCCCCAAATACCCTGCTCAATGTACCGTACCCTTAGGCCTTGGCTCTTTTGCGTTGAAAATGGTTTAATTTTCAAATTCAGAGTGTACGAAAAGTCGTTCTGTAATTTCAGAAATAATTTAATTTTAGAAAGAATATTACTATTGGACATGCTTCAACAATGAAGAGATAAACTTGACGTGGAATTAGGTTAACTTTACGCACAAAATATCAGGGTGCGTCAATTGATGTGTGCTTATTATGCGCATGTAGGGAGAAGATGTTGTAGCAGGCATTCGAACTCCCGAAGATATTGATACAATGAGACAAGCACTTCCAGATGCCTACAAGGAGCTGCTTGAGAATTGTGATATACTGGAAGCTCACTACAAGGAGATGATGGTACGTTCTCTACCTCGTCTCTTACTGGGGCTGTCTGTGGATAGGATATCTGATTTTAAGAAAACTGAATCACGAGCCTAGTTCTCCAAAAGATCGATCAGGTGTTGCAAGATTACAGATGTAGTAACAAGACTGAATTTGGACCTCTCATTTGTGAAATGTCTGCCCTATTAAGCTGTCCATGTATTTCTGATTGTAGGATATTGAGTTTACAGTGCAAGAGAGCAGACTCTGGATGTTACAATGCCGTTCGGGGAAACGCACGGGTGCTGGAGCTGTGAAGATTGCAGTGGAAATGGTTAATGAAGGGCTGATTGATAAAAAGGTTGCAGTCAATAGAGTGGAACCACAACATCTGGATCAGCTCCTTCATCCGCAGGTTGAAGATGTTTGACTTGATTTACGCATTGAATTTTATATCTGTATGCCAAGCTTTTTCTTACGTTTCACTTTCAGGACATGGTTCACATTTCTTGAGAATGCTAATTTGGATCTGTGTTATGATGGTAGTAGTTTGACAATCCTGGGCTCTACAAGGATAAAGTGATTGCAACGGGTTTACCTGCGTCTCCTGGGGCTGCTGTGGGCCAAGTTGTCTTCAGTGCGGAGGATGCAGAGTCTTGGCATGCACAGGGAAAACAGACTATCCTGGTATGAAATGCAGACGTTATTGTGATTTTTGTCCTTCATCATTGTAGCCATTTCTGAGACAAGATTTTGACTTACGCTTGTTGATTGAATGAACAAGCGATTTTACTGCATTGCAGGTTCGTAATGAAACTAGTCCAGAAGATGTAGGCGGTATGCACGCAGCCGCTGGCATCTTGACAGCGCGTGGTGGCATGACCTCTCATGCTGCCGTTGTTGCTCGGGGGTGGGGCAAGTGTTGTGTTTCTGGCTGCTCCGAAATCCGTGTCAATGAGCAGAATAGGGTAAGTCTTGGTTTCGTTGTCATTTTGGGGCTGTGCTTGTGCTTGTGCATGTGCATGACTGTGCAGAAAGGTTCTTCTTTTATTAGATCTTAAGTTTGTAATGATGTCCTTTCTTCCCAGACATTACAAGCGAGCGGCCAAACTTTGTACGAAGGGGACTGGTTATCGCTCAATGGATCAACAGGGGAGGTTGTCGTGGGCAAGCAGCCACTGGCTCCTCCAGCAATTAGTGGGGACCTTGGAGTCTTCATGAGTTGGGTTGATGATTCTCGAAAATTGAAGGTTCATGCCTGACCATCTTTTTGTTTGACAGCTTTGAGGATGTTTGTTGTGAACTGTTTGTACCTTCATGCCCACCTCTGAAACCAACAGAAAGGATGACAGCATTTGCAGTTACATCAACATTTGAAGCTGCAACTGATACATTGATGTATGATATTACAGGTAATGGCAAATGCCGACACACCTGAGGATGCGTTGGCTGCTCGAAAAAATGGAGCAGAGGGCATTGGACTTTGCAGGACAGAACACATGGTAACTACTGTTTCCTCGATTCTAACTTGAGTTTGTATGGGTATTATGATTGTCCTTCATGAAGAAATGAATTTTAGAGTTGTCTAACAAACTACGAAGTTCTAGGCATTCAAGCTGTCTTTGTTTCTCTGTCATGAGCCTCATTTACATTTTCCTTTTAAGATCTAATTACTTGCAGCTCCTGGAATATTATTCACTGAGACGAGTGCCTATGTGATTTTTTTTCCAGTTCTTTGCTTCTGACGAGAGGATCAAAGCAGTTCGGCAGATGATTATGGCTTCGACCACTGCAGAACGTCAAGTTGCCCTTGATAAATTACTGCCCTACCAGCGGTCTGATTTTGAGGGCATATTTCGTGTGATGGATGGCAAGTTGAAGTGCTCATACTCATGCAATTATCATTTATCATATTTATAATTTCATCGCTCAAGTTTGTAGATGGTTGTTGAGAGTTTCCCGTGGTGGTAAGAAGGCAATGGTTGATGTAGCTCCCTTTTTGTGAACAGGACTTCCGGTGACCATTCGTTTGCTGGATCCCCCTCTGCATGAGTTTCTGCCTGAGGGCGATGTAGACGAAATTGTTGAAGAGCTTGCAGCAGCCACAGGAATTCAAGAAGAGGAGATTCTTAATCGAATTGAGAAGTTATCAGAAGTCAATCCGATGCTTGGCTTCCGTGGTTGTCGGTAAGAAAGAGAAAATCTTTTCTCGATTGTGCGTGTCCTGATTTTTACTCTGGGATTACCTCCATGCGCAAGAGTTTAACCCTAAAGGATATAGAAACCTGAATTGGGTCTCATGTTTTGACTGGCGGTTTTGAGTAGGTCATATGGGATTTTTCCAATTTTTTGACCAAAACATGCAACCTTCTTCACGGATTCTGGTGATATAAAATTTGTCCCGATCTAAATTTTATTTTTCTTAATATGATCAATGAAGTTGGATATTCTTCAGAACCATGAAATCTTGATCCTTTGGGGGTGAAGGAGTCCTTGTAAGCTTGATCGCTTTCGTGCTGATCTCGTTTAAAGAGTCTTTTTTTCCGCTGTAATCAGCATGAGTAGGACAGTTTGCTCTAATTCATCTCCTCTTCATTGTTTTCTAGATTGGGAATATCATATCCGGAGCTGTCTCAGATGCAAGCAAGAGCAATTTTTGAGGCGGCCACTGCAATGGCAAACCAGGGCATTAAAGTCCTCCCAGAAATCATGGTTCCTCTTGTTGGAACTCCGCAGGTAAAATGATTTGAGCGTAACATTTACAAGTATTCATCATATGTGCTATGTCGCGATGGCTATTTCTTTGATATATATCAAAACTAGGTTTAACTTGGACGTTTTCTGCTTACAGGAGCTGGAGCATCAGGTGAATTTGATTAACAAAGTTGCGAAGGAGGTGTTCACAGAGACTGGATTAACTCTACCGTACAAAGTTGGAACTATGATTGAGATTCCGAGGGCAGCTCTCGTAGCAGATGAGGTACAAGGAATTTTTTTTCTTAGATTAGAGTTATCCTAAAAGTCATGACATGTCTCCCTCCATTTGGTCCCTAATTCACATCTTATTCTAGACTGCATTTGAGTTCTTCTTCAACTTGAATTTTACTTGGAATTACAACAACGCATTTGATTGCATACAACCCTTCCTTCTAAATTGAGTTTTAGATCCCACCCTTGCAAAAAATAGGTGATCAAAAGTTTCTTTGCACCACTTAAGGCAAAAAGATTTTTTGATCCCCTCGTGCATGGGTGGACCTAGACCTCAATGCAGAAAAAAAACAAGTAAATGTGATTAGATTGCGTGCAATCATGCCTTGTCATTCTAAAATCCGTGCAAGTTGAATGAGATTTCAAATGCAATGCAAAATAAGAAGTGAATTAGTGACCAAATGGAGGGTGATGTTTCATTACTTTTCGCATAACTCTATTGCCTGTTCCATTCCTGCGGATTATAGTTTGTATTCACTTCTTATCTTCACGTGAATTGATATCTCCAGATGGTTCGACCATGGTATGTGAATATTTATATACAAACCGAGAAACACTGTTCAGAATTTTCTTAAGCAGAGTGTTTCAACAAATCTTTGCTCTCTGGATTGTGTTCAACTTCTAACTTAGATTCTACTGTTTTTTGCGCTTGGGTACAGATTGCAGTACATGCCGACTTCTTTTCCTTCGGTACAAATGATTTGACTCAGATGACCTTTGGCTATAGCCGAGATGACGTGAGCAAGTTTCTACCTTCGTACTTGTCGAGAGGCATTCTCCAGCATGACCCATTTGAGGTACTGCTCTTCCTGACTGGATATCTCCTTGACATTCCTGTCACAAACAGGGTCTTCAGACTGTTTTAGGAACTGTTTCAGACAACATCACTATAACGAGTAATTGTCAATTATTCGTAGGGAGCGAGGCCTTTATATAAGTATTGTAAGGAGACCTCCTTAGGAAGCTTGGAAAATTTATCTTCTGATGTTACCTTAAAGGTCCTAAAAAAGGTCTAATTTTAACGAAACCCTGTTGACAGTCCACAATGCATATTGGTTGGTACAGAGTTATTCAATTTTTATATTCACAGCTGTCCTTTTTGCACTAAGCAACTTTTGGGGGGGAATTGTATTGCAACTGCCATATCCAGAATACTCTCACCTATTAAACCCATATATGTCTTACTTTTAAAGGTACTGGATCAACATGGTGTTGGACAACTGATCGTTATTGCCAAAGATCGGGGTCGTAAATCACGACCAGACCTGAAGGTGCATCCTTTCTATCTAACTTGGCATTGAATCTGCATCCATTTATTACTCTACAGATGTGCTCTGAAATCAGTCTTAATGCCATTCAAGTAAAGTTTGTCAGTGTGCATCTCTTGAATATCATGTTGTACCTTCGCCCATGTAGGTTGGAGTTTGTGGCGAGCATGGAGGTGAACCCTCGTCTGTGGCATTTTTTGCGAAGATTGGTCTGGATTATGTGTCATGCTCTCCATTCAGGTATCTACTATTTTCCATCACAATAAAATGCAAAAAGCCCAATATCAGCTTCTTAGTCATTTATGGGTTAATCTTCATGTGTTTTGCGATGAAAGTTTTCATTTATTATTTCCCTGCTTTTCATTGGTATGCATGCTATCTATTGGCATGATCAACTACTAATTCAAAGTACTAACAAATATTTTTGCTATACGCAGGGTGCCCATAGCCCGTTTGGCAGCTGCTCAAGCAGCTATAAAGTGAATGCTGTGGACATGGCAGGATGTTGAGTTCTTCAACAGTATTTGCTGACATGATTCTGCATGGAATGTGTAAAAGTTAGTGTGTGAGTGTCACAGACAGTGTATAGTCAGGTAATAATAGTGTGGAATGTAGCATGTGGACTGTAGAGACTATCGCAATCCTAGCTTGCTTTCATTTTGGTCCGTCTTCAGGTACATAATGTAAATTCGGCTTCTGTATCATTTATGTACTCATTTTGTTATTGGATTTGTTACGGTTTTGTCTTTCATCTTCTTGATTGGCTTTCCAATGAACATGTAAAAAATAATAGCCTTCCAAGTTTTTCAAGGATTGTCAAAATTTATCAAATAATGAAAACTTTCATTGCAAAACACTTGTAGATTAACCCCTAAATGACTAAGAAGCTGATATTGTGTTTTTTTCATTTTGGGGGCAGGCTATTGTAAATTGTTATTTTTTTAAATTTCATATATTTTTTTGTATAGCATAAGTCATGTTATTTGCTTTTCTAGAGCAGTATTTTATGCCCAGTTCGGATAAGCGGTTGGAGAATTATGAGGTGAAATATATTTTCAATCTCAATCCGGGTAGTTAGAGAAATATTTACTTTGATCAACCCCTCAAGTGACAGCAACTTCAATTGACCTCCATTCTGACCACTATTGGTGGTGGATGAAATCTATCCACATTCTACCTAGGGTTTCACTCATAGATCGTTCCTTGGACTACTAGTCTAGGTTTTGTGTCAATGTAGTTTAGTTCAGTTGTTGCTTTTAGCGTGTGTCTGCAAGCCAGAGAGAGAATGTGTGAACACATTAAGTCTTTGTGAGATAGCTCAAGAGTCGCAACACGACTCTGTACTATTTGCATCACTGAATAAAGAGAGTTTCACGTTACCGAATGAGTTTACATTTAATAGGTTATGGGCCTCTAAGCGCTATTTTTGTTGCGGTTTTTTAGTTTTAGTTTTTAGTTTTCTGCCATTAGAACAGTTTAGAACAACTTAAAAACAATCGCTGTAGAATGATTTATTTTTTCTTGTGTTAGTTTTCTCTTCCATAGAACGATTGTGGACATAGTCCATTAGCGGAATGATTTATTTTTTCTTGTGTTAGTTTTCTCTTCCATAGAACGATTGTGGGCATAGTCCATTAGCGGAATGATTTATTTTTTCTTGTGTTAGTTTTCTCTTCCATAGAACGATTGTGGTCATAGTCCATTAGCGAAGTGCACTGACTCCTTTCACTTCCTTCTCTCCTTTCACTTCCTTCTCTGATGCTTTTCGTACAAGTTCCGATTGAATCTCCAATTACACCTCCTCTTTCTTTAGATTTTCAGTTAGCAACTACAACATTTTGTATTCCTCCTCTTGCAAATCTCACTACTCATTTTCAATTTCTTTTTGCTTTTTCATCATACTCTGGTGGCTTAGATCCAAGAGCTAGCGCTTGATTTCGTTGAGTACTATCATTTCTTTTTTCTTTTTTGATAGACATAGAATAATTGTAGAGATTCTTTGTAGATTTTCTTCACTCATTTTTTTTGCTCTTCTTAATTTTCTTGATTTTTTACCAATGGAAAAGCACGATAAGATTCCTATCAAAATGTTTGATGGAACACAATTGTTAGTCTGGAAGTATCATAACAAAAAAAAATTGGGGTCTCTAGATGCCTAATATTTTTGGCTTGGAAATGAATTGTTTGGTATTTGGAAAAGGCGTGATTTCATTTATTTAGTCAATTTGGGACGTTTTCATCAAACCTACCTACGAATGAGCTTTAGGCGGTACAAGATGAGTTGGCGAGATAGCACTCAAGCGCGGCGTATGTGGCAATAGCCGTGTTGTGGGTACGCATACATTTGTTGTCTATGTTGGCAACTTATGACTTGTTTCAATGAAGATGTCCAATTCATTAGTATGCTTTGGACACTATTATATTGTTGGCTGCGAGTACCATTTGGCTTCGCCTTCTGGTGTAGATAGGGTTTCTTGTTTTTGAGCTTGTTAGCCACTAACTTCAATAATTGTCCTAGCAATGTATAATGTCATTTATGAGCGTGGATTTTTAGAGGGAATGTCAACTTGGGGATGCTCCTACAATTTGCATTTTGTAAGACCCTCTCATGTTGGCACCTCCATGCTGGCAAGCCTCTATAGCCCAAGTTCCCCTATACCCTGGATTTAACCTCACCCATGACACTCTCTCATATCTGGTGGGAATCCACTTTTCTGTATCATTGTGCATGTTGTAGAGCGTCATTGCTGCAGCCTGCGAACAAAGTCTACAAATTTTCATTCCTCACTCTCTGAATCCACTCACAATCTACCCTAAACCAAGAACCAATAATCGCCACCCAAAACAACAATTGCTACCAAGAACCAACAATTGTCGTTTCCAAACAGTTCATGCATCCACTACAATTCACACAGTGATAAACCGTTTCTACCAAACTGCAACTACAAATCATACATAGGTAAACAATGTCTACTAACAGAAATTAGCGTTGAGATTCTGGAGTTGGGACAATGGCTCATACTGGAGATTAGATTTGAGCCAATTTGAAATTTCCAATTAATTGACAAAACATCACATAAAAGACTAACATTGGTGGTTCCACTACTAGTCCTGTCCTCTGTACAAGTCTTGCATCAATACATGAGTTCCCCATATCCTTTTTTAAATTAGAAATAGGGACATGGTACGCTGGGTACACACTTATTATATCATTTTTAACACCCTAAACCAATTGGTGCCACCCTGAGTCTAATCTGACGTCATTGCCTTAGATGCCATGGTGGCAACGTACAAGGTGAAATTTATCGGGAATTTCTGGTCCAATATTAGAAAAGAAAAGTTAGGCATTTGAAGACCTCAATTTTACTCTAATGCATATGGAAATTGTTTTTGAGGCTAAGAAGGTTTTGGGAGTAGTTTTTGGTCTTGATAAGCGACCAATTCCGGTTAATTTCAAGAATATTACTCCTCAGGAGCTAAAATAGATAGACACATGGGACAAGAAAAATGCAAATGCTCGCATGTTTATCAGTAAGTCCATCTTGCTGAAAATCCTTGGGAAGCTGACTAGCTATAATACAGCAGTAGATATGTGGCAGAAACTTTGTTTGTTGCATCTCAAAAAAACTCATGAAAGTGTATTTACACTTCAAGGAAAAAATTTCGATTACAAAATGCAGAGTTACGATGACATTTCTTCTCACATTCAAAATATCACCAAAATGGCTATGATATTCACTGATCTCAGGCACGTGATTCCTGATAAAATGATTATTTCTAAAATAATCTACAGTCTTCTAGTCTTCTACCGAGTTACAACAACATTATTGCTACATGGTCAAATGTCCCTGAGATTTCTCAAACAGTTGACACTTTAGAAGAACGTTTCCTTAGACATGAAGGTTTACTTCATTGTCAAGGCAGTGGTGACAATGAAGCAAATCATGCTTTCTTTACCCGCTCTACTACTACTATCAGTTCCCAAACTCATACATTTTCAAAGAAAGAACAACATAAGAAGGATTTGAGTTACATTTGTAACTTGAAAGCTTGTATGAAATGTTACAGTTGCCACAAACTTGGCCATTGGTCCGATGACTGTCCAAAGCCGCAGAAGAAGCATCCAAATGGCAAGGACCCTCGCAATAGTGACTTTGCCTTTATGATCACTTTGACTGTCTCGAGTTATGCCTTTGCGACAGATTCTTATTTTGACACCTAGTTTGTGAATAGCGGTGCAAGTGAGCACATGATTGACAGGATCAACTAGTTTTCTACTTTCATACTAGTTCTTGAAGGTATGCACATTGTACAAATTTCCAATGATACTAAACTTTGGGTCAGAGGAAAAGGAAATATTTAGATCCAGTGTCTTGTTGATGGCCAGTATTACAATGGACTTCTTTTTGATGTCCTCTTTGTTCTGAAGCTAAAATGCAATCTATTATTAGTTGGTCTCGTATCCGAGTAGAATCTGTCCTTTAGCACTTTCCCACGCCGATGTGCATTTTCTACTCTCTCCAGTCGCAAAGTTCTTGAAGGTGTTCAATATTGGAAGTTGTATCAACTTTCAATAACAATCATTCTTTCGACAAACAGGGCAATATCTCCAATGTCTGATTCTGTTAATATTGTTTTTAATCCTCTAGTGGAAGCGTATGATCATACTTTGTTACCATCAAACTCCTTTGAAGCTGATTCTACTTTTCTAACTAAATCATTGAAAGCTCATGAAGATCTCCTTCTTTGGCATGCTTGCATGGGCCACGTCAATATTGATACCATTCACAAGATGAGCAGTAATGATAGTTTATTGGATTTTAAACTTGCTCCACATGTTCAGCTTAAACATCGTGTGAAGGATGTATGCTTGGCAAGCAGCATAAATCCAGTTATAAATCTAATCCCAATAAGCAGAAATCTCTGTTACCAAGACAATTGATATATGGAGACGTTTCAAGCAAGCAAGCTCTAAATCCGTCAGTAAAGAGCTCTCTCTATTATGTCTTATACAAGGATAATGCCACATCATATCGATTTGTACATTTTGCCAAGCAGAAGTCTGAGGCCTTTCTGTTTTTCAAACGAGTCGTCAAATTGGTGAAGAAAGAAACATGACACACTATAAGAAACCCGTGTTTTTTGAGATGTCACGAAAAATGGGAGATTACGTTTTTTAGGACATCACGTGTGTTTGCGTAGATGTCACCTAAAATTTGTTATAATTGACGAGCAAAAAACATGACCATGTTTTCAAAAAACGTGCCTGATTTGTGCTCGTTATACTCTAATATTACAGAAAACATGCTCTCATGAACTCCAAAAAACATGGCACATGGATGCTACGATGGCGCCACATCAGCGTTTTCCATCCGGGCAGTGCCACGTGGGATACTTTTTCATTTGGCCCACCTATGACATGGCACCTGACGAGGTGGAGGGATATGATGACGTGGTGTGAGCGCTTATTTACCCACCCTTGGTAAATAAGTAAACACAACCAGGTTCTTAGTATTTCGAGAAATTCTAACCTATGGGTGTCCTAACGTCGGTCCATTGTGCCTTCCAAGCAATGGATCTTTTTTCTAAGTCCCTAAATACCAACAATTGCAATCAAACTCAAAAAGAATGCAACAATTACAATTTCTACCAAAACTACTTCAATCAAAGAGGCCACGGTGATTTTTGAACGAAACTAGCTACAGTCTAAATTTAGCAATCCTAAGTTGTAGAGAATCTCATGCCATTTCTAAAAACATAAAATTCATCCCTATCCCCTTCTCCTAGCAAAAGATATCAACGGATGAAGTTTTAGCCTTTCCGGGGCAAATTAAACTTCATCCATGACTTTGGACTTGTTCCCTATTTCAATTAATCGTTAAATTTAAACCCTAGTTTGATATAGTGAAACTCTAACTAAATTCTAAGTTTAGTCTTAATTGGACTAATCTAAGTTGACTTCATCCGTTTCCTGGTCCAAATTTCATCCTTCTATTTCTTCTAGGTAACTTGGTATTTCTCAAAGCTTGAACTACGATTGGAACACTTGAAGTTGTCACTCTAACATTCTAATGCTAACTTTCTTCCTTAATCACGTTTGGACACCCTAATTCTATTCCCCCTTGCTCTTTGAAGCTTGGAATGGATTCTGGTCAGTTGCTATTTTTAGTACTTTGAAATTTGTTCCTCAAAGAGGCTAATTCAAGCTTTCCAAAATGGTCTCTAACTTGATTTTAAACTTATCCTAGCAAAAGTTATTGATGGATGAAGTTTGACCGCTAATCGGTTCCTCAAACTTCATCCGTTGATTACTACTAATCCTACTTTTGAATTTTACTTTTAATTCCACTCCTATGATTCGGATTACTTCTACTTGCTAATTTTCTAATTAACTTTCACTTGGACACTTCTAAATCTTTTTCATCCGATTTTTACTCTAAACTTCATCCAAAGCTAACTCCTTCGTTTTAGATCGAAATTCTAAGTTTAAGGTGTTTTCGGAGAGCTCTAATCATAATCTACCAACTTTGACAGATAAACTTGGGAAAAATCCTAATTTAGACTCTCTGAATCGACCTTGAAGTTCCGGCTAAGTATTTAGTTGCTAATCTAAACAATTCCAAAAGAAAGGTAAAAGTTAGTAAGTTACCTCAAGTTGAGCTTCATCCGCCGTGTTGGAGATGAGCTCATCCAAATATTCTTGGTCCGCCATGGTTGAGAGTGCTTTTGTATTTTTGCTCACCGCTTAAAGTTTGGGTTCTAATACAAATTTTCCTATTCTTTCCTTTTCTTTCTAACTCTCCTTCTTCCTTTTCTTTCTACACTATTCTTACTCAATTATTTAGTTATCCCAAAGGTTGACTAGTTGGAATAAATAATTGACTCTTGACTCCTAAATAATAATTGACTCCTATCTTCTTCTAAGTCAATTATTATTTTATCCAAAAACTAATGGTCCAAATTGACTCTTCAAGATTTCTTAGCAATTCTCCCTAATCCTAATCTCCCTTCATCCTTCTAACTCCCCATTCTCAACTCATTCTACAATTGTGGTTCTCAAGAGCTTGAAGTGTACTATGAGAGTTTTAAGTGGTTTTTCCTTCTATGATGTTTTTTGGGCTCTCCTTTGGTGATGGAAACGTTGCTAATTGAGACTTTTCTCTTCCTATTTCTATAATCTCTAATGGTTTCTTCTCCCTTTTGACTTCTTACAAGTTCCTATCCAATTTTGAATTCGAATTGCAACTTCAATCTTAGCTTGAAAAGATTGAAATTGGCATCAAATTCCTAATTTGGTTTTGGGAGAAGGTATTCCCAAAATTCTGACTTCCCTATGAGAACTCGAACCTGTCCAGGCAGCTCAAAACCTGGAGCACCGCCCCTCCAGTCGGAAGCCCTCAATCGCAAGCCAGCATCGGGACCTCAGTCGGAAGCCCAGTCGCGCGCCCCTCTCCCGTACTCCCGGTCAGTTGCTGCCACGTGGCGAGGCGCCACTGGCCAGGACCCTCAGCCGCAAGCCGACGTCGAAACCCTTCTCCCGTACCCCCGGTCAATTGCTGCCACGTGGCGAGGCGTCACTGGTCCAGTCCCGGTGGCTGGCCAGAGGCGCTGACTGGACAGGGCCGGTTTTGGTCAGGCTCTCGTCCTGGTCAGGCTCTCGTTCTGTCAGGCTCTTGTTCTGGTCAGGCTCTCGTCATGGTCAGGCTTCCGATTACTCCCAACTGGTGGGATTTAACCACCCACAGGTTTGGTGATGGTTTTCCCCCTAACTCTTACAAAATACTTTGAAGATGATTTCTAAGACTTGACAAGCTCAAGCTTCACTTAAAATTCTAGTCCTTCCAACAACTAGTGGTCTCTTTAAAACATCCTAAGTCAAAGCTTCGCCGTCGTTCTAAAAATCACTAAAAATCACACAAGCTAGGACCAAGGGGGTCCAAAGCTTCGCCGTATTTCAAAAATCACAAAAAATATTCCACAACTAAGACCAAGGAGGTACAAAGCTTCGCCGTACAAGGGCAATATATAAAAAACAACAATAAGTGTTAGTTTAACGAGGATACTCCTACTACGTGTGTTAGTGGAGGTTAGTACTTCAAGACTTCTAAACACAAGTTAGTAATGCTCAAATCTACCCAAGAACTTAGAATTAGAGCACTAGAGGTTCCCCCAAGCGGCAAGCCGGGCATAAAGAGGTTTCCCTAGGATTAGTACAAGGACTTAAAAAAAATTCAACAAAACACAAGTAGTACAAAAGCACAAGAAAACCAAGGCAATCTTTGAAGGGACCCCAATGTCCTTCAAAGAGAGCTTGAGAAAGAGTGACAATGGAGCTAAAAATGCTCCAAAAACACAAGAATTTGGCAACGTGGCCTAAAATGGCCAAAATCCAACTAAATGGACCCAAAACTTGAAAAGAGGTTCAAAATGAACCTAAAGGGGTGAAATGAGAGGAAAATGAGAGCCCTTATATAGTTTTCCAAGGCCCTCACCCCCCTCTCTTTTCCTACATGGTAATCTTATCAATTAAGATTTTCATCCTAATCTTCTAGATTTTCACTTTCTACGCTGGATTAAAACTCTAACTTTTGGAGGTTTACTCCAAATCACAAACGGATTGCGCCATTGGCTTCAGAAGGCCATTTTTAGTCCAAGGGTCCCCCTACCCCCTATTTTGACGCTAAAAACTCAACAAAACTTAGCGCTAACTGAACACCAAATTAAGGTAAAAACCCAGTTTTTGGAGTTTGACCTTTCTGAGAAAAGTAACTAGCCTAAGTTCTCTAAAAGGTATAAGGGAGTAAGAAAAGACCCAATTTTGACCTCATTCCGATTCCGTATGCTCCCGGGACGCCGGTCAACTTTCCCGCATTCTTTAAATTTGTCAATTTCCGGGGAATCTTGCCGGTTCGGGTACTTCTGACTATCGGAATGTCTTGAAACTTGTTGGGGCATCTTATTAACATAAAAGATGCTATTCTAATTTTTAGTGAGATTTTACCGCAACTTGGGTAATTTCCAAGAATTTCCCATCGTAGGTTTTGGCGGTTGACCGTTCGGAAAGACATTTTCTGCAAGTTAGAAAATTCCGAAACTTTTTATGGAACCTCTCATGGAATTCCACAAAGGATGTGCAAGCTAACATTCTTACTTTGCACAAGGGTCGGAGGAGAACCAAATCTTGACTTCTCCTTCAAAATCCGGCCACCAGGGAATCTTCTTTGTCGGGGGGAATCTTGGCAAACCGATTTCGCCGTTGATCTCCAAATGCGATTTCCACCCCAAAATGACATGCGGCATCCTCCGATTCCTCCCAGGCGTCGGTCATGAGGTTGTAACTCCTGCAGGCTAACAATTCGGGGTTTCTGCTATTTCGTCGGTAAAATGGGGAAAGTGAAACCTATCGTCGGGAATGGATTATCTGACCTCAACGGTGTTCCTTCGGACCAAATCTAGCCCTAAGAGGTTACCTAGCCCTCGGTTTGGCAGTTTAAGCCCTATTTACCAAAAACCCGTTTTAATCACTCGGAATCCCGATTTTAGTCTATTTACAATGGGAATTGGGTTTAGTTTGAGGGGATTATAGATATAAGTGACCAAATGCTATATGGGTATGTGCCACACCTATTTTGGTCTTACACTCTTTTTAGGTCTTTTTACGTTTAAACTACACTCAAAATCATAATAATTAACAAAAAGAAAAGCGGGAGTCCCGAGTGACGAATCGGGGGCTCACACGTGGCATGCCTAGTCAACATATTTTTATTTGTTTGAAAATTTTAATGTTTTTTTTTGAGATGTCAATTTAGACGTTTTTTGAGACATCAATTGGTGCATATCCTATCCATCAGGCAAGATCAACAAAAAAATAATTAGTTAAAATTATTTATAAAATAAAATAAAATCAACAAAAAAGAATGTTGAATTCATCAAGAACTAAAGAAAACTTATCATCTACCATCAAGAGAATTTTTGATGGCCAAATGAAAGAATTCCTTTATTGAAAATTAGATTACAAAGGTCATATTTGTATCCATGGTCTGTCCATGGTGAAATAAAAAATATGGGATAACTAGAATATAGAAACTTGGCCATTGTACATCTTGACATTGTTTCAAACATCTAGACATTGTTTTTGACATCTCCATCATGTTGTTTCAGACATTTTACATTGAACACAATTCTCGTTGTATATATACCATATGGATTGTTTTACTTTTTATCACCCTACTTGTATAAAGATCATCTCTTTTCATCCATGGTGCTCATCCGTCCTTTTTTTTTTTTTGCAAATCATGCCATGTGGCTGCCCTTTGCCTAAAATTTTTACATATGGTCAACATTTTACCATAGACTATAGTAAGTTTTTCTAACTTACCCGTAGGCAAAATTGGTCTACTTGCTGATGTGGACTCCTCATGTCTTTCTGGATGTAAAAAACAATAGGTCTATGTTTTCTTTGACGTCACTCACGACATGCCCATCACAATTGATGTTCATGCATTTTTTGAATAACATGTACACATTCCCCGCAACATCCAACAAAATTTGCATAAAAAAGCCCGTAGACCGACCAACGCGAGACATCTATACAAACAAGGCACGTTTTTTGCTAGCGTCCCAAAAATGCGGGTTTCTTATAGTGACATGACGTTATTTCTATACGAACTGATCAAGGTAAAGAATTCTTCAACAATGATTTCAATAAACATATGCAAGACATGAATATTGATTGGCAACTTAGCACAATTTATACCCCTCAGCAAAATAGCTATATCGAACGTGATAATCAAACTGTCCTAGAGATGGCAAGAAGCCTTATTCATGCAAAGGCGTCGCCCACAAAGTTATGGGCTGAGGGGGTCAATATCGATGTCTATATTCTTAACAGGACCATCAATCATCATCTTGGAAATCAGACTCCTTATGAGCGATGGTTTGGGGAGAAACCTTCTGTCCAAAATTACAGGGTATTTGGCTCTGTAGCCTGGGTGTTTATCAACAAACAAGTGCGTAGAAAATTGGATCCCAAAAGTATCAAGACTTATTTTGTAGGTTACTCCTTCATGAGTTGTGCCTATTGTTTTTGGGAACCTGTTACTAACAAAATTATCGAGACTGCTAATTACTGCATTGATGAAAATTCTGGTAGATATCCTCAAGATTTTCCCTTGATCCTAGATGTGAAGAATACGTTCAATTATCAATTGACTAGTTACCACAAATGATCGATCATGGTATTCCTCTCCAACAACCACATGAGATTATCATTGATAGTCCAACATGAGATCCGAATAGGAGTAGGAGTCGGTCCAAATATTCATACCCTAAATATGTTCTTGTGCATCCTGAAGCGACATTATAGATTATCGATCTTCTTTATTTTCCTTCATATGATCTTAATCTTTTCTCCCCAACAGTGGAAGCTTCATCTTCATAGGATATTGTAGTTATCTCTTCACTAGTGGAACTTGTTGATGCACATGACAAACCTATTGATCCTAGATTTCGATCCATCCAAGAGCTGTTAAACAGCATGCCACGTCTTTCAAATTATGCTAATTTTCCAGAGCTACCGGAGGATCCTATACCACCAGATTTATTTCGTTTGAATCCAATGCATCATGATGCGATTCATTTATCAAATGCTTTACTTGCATCTGTGGGAGAAGCAATTCAAGAGCCACAAACTTATTATGAAGCGATTTCTTTAGTTCATTCATCATTCTGGCCAGATGCTATGAATCAAGAATATACCTCTTTATTTGAGAACCAGACTTGGGAGTTGGTATCAAAACCATCTGATCGCAAACCGGTCCGAAACAAATGGGTACATAAAGTCAAACACAAACCTATTGGTGAAATTGACAAATTCAAAGCGCAACTTGTCGCTAAGCGATTCACATAGAAACAAGGACTGGATTTTACGAAACTTACTCCCCAGTTATACAATATGACTCCATTTGTATAATTTTTGCAACTGCCGCAGCCAGACACATGCACCTTCAACAATTTGATATCGGTACTATATTTTAAAATGGCGATTTTATTGAGGAGTTTACACTATAAGAAAACGGACTTTTTCAAAACGTCCAAAACTGCGCGAGTATGCGTTGTGTGTGACACGAAAATGATCAGCGTTGACGTCTCCTAAAATCTGTTTGATTAGACGGGGTAAAAACATGTGAAAATCTAGAAGAACGCATCACTTTTGTACTCGTTTTTCCAAAAACGTGGGTGACAACAATGTCTATTGAGGTCCTTAGAGGTCGACACGTGGAGGGCACCTGAGTGCCACGGAGGCACCACTCGGATGGGCACTGCCACGTCATCTTTTTTTTTTACTTGACCCCATCTGACATGGTGGATGACGTGGAGGTCAGAGAATCTGATGTTTTTCATCCAGCCTATTTTTTCATCCATCTATTTCTTTTCATCCTACCTATTTTTTCATCCATCTCATTCTTTTCATCCAATTTATTTTTTCAAAAAATAATTAGTTAACATAAATTAAAAAATAAAAGTAAGCAACAAAAAAAATGTAGAATTCACCAAGAAGTAAATAAACTTACCATTTACCATCAATTTTATTTTGATGAAAAAATTACATTAAAATGAACATTTTAAGGGTCATATTTATACCCATTCTTTATCCATGGTGCGACAAACGATATGAGATAAATAGCCTACGTTGTTTGAGACGTCCAGCCCGACATCCAACACGTTGTTTCAGACATCCAACCCGACGTCCATCCATCCATCATTTATTTTTTTTCCAAAATATGCCACGTGGCTGCCCTTTGCTAAAAATTTTGTCCATTATGAGACAAACGATATGGAATAATTAGCCTACGTTGTTTGAGATGTCCAGCTCGACGTCCAACTCAACGTCCATCCATCCATCCATCCATTTAATTTTTTCCAAAATATGCCACGTGGCTGCCCTTTTCTAAATCTACTTGCTGACATAGCAGTTTATGTTGTATGCGTCGTTTTATAAAAACATGGCCATGTTGCAGTTGACATTGTCACAAACATAGCTGTCCACAGTGACATGGTCGCATTTTCTGCAAAACATGTACATGTTTTCTACAAAGCACGTACATGTTTTTGGGAACATCTAACGTTTGAAAAAACACGACGCGTTTGTTGCTAAACGCCACCAAAAATGTGCTTTTCTTATAGTGTTATATGGTTCAACCACAAGGCTATGTTGATCCTCAAAATCCAAAGCATTATTGTTGTTTGAGGAAAAGCATTTATGACCTTAAGCAATCAGCCAAACAATGGAACTTGTGCATTTCAAGTTTTCTCAAGCAGTTCCGACTCATTGCAAGCAAAGTTGATTGTTGCGTGTACTCAAATCACAGAGAGTTACATGCCATTATTGGAATTTACGTTGATGATGGCATTATAGCTTCTACCAATCTTGATTACGTTGAAAGTATTATGCTTTATTTGGAAAGCACTTTCAAAGTCACTTGTTGGGACATGGACTATTTTGTTGGGTTTTCGGTTGGGTTCCAAATTAATTAATGTAAGTTCACAAGTTCTATCTTTGTGCACCAAGAACGTTATATCTAGGATGCTCTTTTCCGCTTCGGTATGCAAGATGCGCATGAAGTTTCTATTCCAATTGATACTCATGCAAAGCATTGCAAAAGTAATGATCCAAAAGACCTAGTAGTAGATGTACCGTATCGCCAAGTTGTTGGCTAACTGATATACAACACCATTATTACCAGGTCCAATAAAAAATATGTTGTAAACAAGGTATCACTGTTTCAGGAGCACCCCCAGCAAAGTCATTAGACTGTGTTTAAATGCATCATACGTTATCTCAAACGCAAGAAGCAATTTGGACTCTATTACTGTGGTCAGTCTCCTCCACCGAGATCAATTGGCTATTCCGATGCGGTTTTTTGTGGGGATCTCAATGATCACAAAAGTCATACACAGGGTTGACAAATTTGAATGTCTTGGGGCAAATCACGTCCAAAAATTGGATGTCTAGACATTCAAACGTAGCATCCACAGACGATGCAACGGACGCGACGGACATAGTGGTCACCGTTTGTCAGACGATAGCCAGTGGATGAGTGGACGGGCCGACGAGGGCGGATGGGGGTCGAGCGGACAAGGATTGGCCGGCCCACCCGCCGGACCTCTGCTTGATCCTTGTCCACCCGATCCATGTCTGCCCGCCCCCCGTCCCCCTGATCGCCCATCAGCCCCCGTCCGCACGTCCACTAGACGGGAGAACTTCAAAACTTGGTATGTCAAATGACGTCCCAGGGTCAGCATCTACGTCCGGTGGATGTCCAATGGGATGTCCGAACGTACGTAACTATGTCTTGTCAACCCTGGTCGTACAGGGTTTGTTTATTTACTTGGTTATATAGCAATTGCTTGGAGAAGCCACAAACAGGGCTGATTTATTGATTCTACGACAACAACTAAACATGTTGTTATGATTGAATCAACAAAAAAAACTATTTGGCTTTGTCGACTTTTACAAACCATTGACTGCATACAGGAGTTTCTCCTCACAGTCTATTGCAATAATCAAGCAGCAATTGCTCTAGTGAAGAATCTAGAATATCTCAAGCGTACAAAACACATTGATATGAAATACTTTGCGATCAGGACATACTATGAAGACAAATTTTTGGATTTTACATATGTCCATACTATTGAACAGATTACTGATATTTTTACAAAGCCTCTACCTTGAGATACTTTTCAATGCCTTCGACAGCTCATGGACGTTTGTACATTCTACGAGAATTAGTGGGAGTATAGAGATAAGATTTCTTCGTAGAATGCACTAGAAGAAAAACGTGTCCGTCACAACCGACTACTATGCAACTAGTGTCCTATACAACTATCTTGCAACTGTAATCCTCTCTATATGCACCAAATTTGACAACTAGGTTGTTTAGTCACAAAGTAGCCGTAGAATGAAGTATAGGGTTGCAGGATTGTAACAGAGTTGGCAATTAGAATTACTGTGAGGTATTTTACATCTAGTTTTCATCACAATTGTCGATGTGGACAACTCTACGCATCGTGGAGTCCACTGTGGCAAACCACAATCGCATATTATCTAAATTTGACTACAATTCGATTAGAAAACGACTAGAAAACAACTAGTTTGTGACTAGAAACAACTATAGTTTGACTAGAAAACAACTAGACTGCAACTAGAAAACAACTATAGTTCGACTAAAAAACGACTAGATTGCAACTAGAAACAACTAGAATTTGTAAATGACAACTCTGTTACACTCTTGTAACCCTACACTATTACAGAGCTTCTCTGTAACTAGATTGCAACTAGAGAATGACTAGAAAACAACTAGAATTTTCTAAAATTCTTTTGGTTGTTTTGTAGTCATTTTCTAATTTGTTTCCCAATTATTTGTCTTATAGCATTAATAGCAATTGTCCCATATCAATTGTCAAGAGTACCATTAGGTTAGACATATAAAACTTGTAAATTGTTGTATTCTTATATAATGAACTCTCTTAGTAGAATTTTAAGATTTCTATTAGGTGTAGATTTCTACAAATTGTAAAAATCCAAAAAAATTTTAATTACATAATTTCCTAAACCAATGAAAATTTTTAAATCTAAATATCTAAAATCTAAAATAGAATTTAGATTTGTAATATCCAAAATCTACAAATCATTAAGATTAGAATTTTAAAATCTACAAATCTACAAGTTGCAAACAAGTTACAAACAAGTCGCAAATGAGTCGCCAACAAGTTGCAATGGAGTCACAGATAAGTCGCAAACAAGTCGCACAGTTCATTGATTGAATGACCGATGTCACGTGGCAGCGAGTACATATAAGCGACCACGTCAGAAAAGGCCGTCAACAAAGTTCAAACTACGCTGCTGGATGAAAAACAGATTCACTTCATTTTGCGACTTTAATTTTTCATGCGGCTTGTCCACTCCAACTACGGACCTCTAGATTGTCACATGTTGCAAATTAGTCACACAACTCAAAAAGCAATTGCTCTTTGCAGTCGCAGAACCCCTCATTTTCTTCTGGTGATGTGAATGGATCTCTGGACCACTATTGGTGGTGGATGAAATCCATCCATATTCTATCTAGGGTTTCATTTATAGATTGTTCCTTAGACTACTAGTCTAGGTTTTGTGTCAATGTAGTTTAGTTCGGTTGTTGCTTTTAGAGAGTGTCTGCAAGCCAGAGAGAGAGAATGTGCGAACACATTAAGTCTTTGTGAGATAGCTTAAGAGTCGCAACACGACTCTGTACTGTTTGCATCACTGAATAAGGAGAGTTTCACGTTACAGAATGAGTTTACATCTAATAACCACCAACTCCAAAGTTGCAGCCATTATATTCTTTATTCTTTAAACCCTCAGAATTTGGATCATGCTCTTAGAATCAATCAAGAAGTGAAGATCATACCCCTATTTCTAGCAAAAACACTCTAGCGTCGGGGAAAACCAAATCAAAGCTAGGAAATTCCCTACAGTTAACGGGATTGTCTTTAGCCGCAAGTGTTCTGTTCATCGTGGCATTTCCACAATTGCTTTGAACAATCTTTGCGTGTCATATGAGTGGATGTATATAGAAATTAAAGATGATTTTGTGGGTTTTTTTATTTTTTATTTTTAAGAGGAGGCTTGGAAAATCTAGTTGAAGGTATTTATTTTGGCAATTTCTATGTAATGCACTACTTGTATTCAATGCAAAATGTATACTTGGAACAAAGTAAGGTACCTTACTAAATTCTTAACAATTGGCATTGTACAATTCCATAACTAATATATACTGGCATTTTTGGCATTTTTCAATTCCATAACCAAATTCTTAACAATTTTGTATTTTGAATCATTTTCTACTTCTTTCTACTTACTATTTTTTTCCTATATGCTATACAATTCCAAATTATCTAAAAAAATTCAAGCATGTAGTGAACTTGTTGTAAAGAATGAACTCAAAGAAGCACCATCATTTGGGACATTTTTTCTTACAAATGTGACCTTGTGAAGTGCAACTACCATGTTTTTTATAGGGCCTCAAAAAGGATTTTTGTCATTTCAAATGCTAATATCTTGTAATCTATACAGTAGAATTTTTTGAAATTTTTTCCACACCTTTTGAGACTAGCGTGCTACAAGATCCTATGGTTACATGTGTTCTAAAATCATTTTCTTTTCCTAAAATTTAGTACTTGAATTATAAATGGCAATTTCGGAACATTTTTGGTGAAAACATAGTCAAAATCCCGTAATTAGGGATTAATTTATTATTCTAAGTTGTATTTTATAATACATGTCTTTACAATTTTGGAAATTTGGACTATTCCATAGTCCTTAAAAGATTAAAAGAAACAAGTATGTTTCACTTCAAATGGGTGTCTAAGGTTGATTGAAAAAAGCACTTGTTGATTTTGTTGCATTTTCACATTATTCATGCCAATTTTTTTGGAATACTTTAAAATTAGAAAAATAATTTTGATTTTAAAAAAATTATGGCCAATGTATATTCTTTTAAAAAGATTGTTCCTTAGGATAATAAAGCATTGAAAAATCCTCTATGTAAGAGAATTGAAAAAGTAAAAAATCTCAAGAAAGTATATACTCTAATGTTTTAATTTGTATAATATAGGAAAAATTAATTAATTAAAAAAAATTTGTCAATTTGTAACAATTCTATAGAGATGGTCATTTACCAAAAGTACCACCAAAGTAATATTTTACATGTTTCAAAATGCAGCAATTAGTAGAAAGAAGCTCACTTTGTAGACTTCCATACAATATATAATTAACTACTTTTAGAATTCTTTAGACAGTAGCTACAAATCTATTAGAAGACCAACCTCTCTAAATTTCAGCTCCAAATTTGTTTTTTTGGGTACTAAATTGCACTACACCCTCCAGGTAGGCATTCAAAATTTGTGACATTCAAAATTTCAAAATTCAAAATTCAAAATTTGTAGGCATTCAAAATTTGTGACATTCAAAATTTGGAGGCTATCAATTTTGGGTAGTAAAACATTTTTGAAAAATGAAAAAGAAATTAGCCAACATGTAAAACAGTCTTGAATACCTTATGTATTAAATCTTGAGTTATTTGGAGCCAGATGCAAAATTATGACCAAAACATGCTTTAGCAAGCAAGGTATGACAAAAAAATTGTACAAGTGTTTTTTACAATCACCCTACTTGAAAATTCCTTACAGAGAATTAAGATAAAAATATATGCTAATAAATAACCATAAGTGAAATTTAACATTCTAAACTTAAAACCATTTATTTAAAGAAAAATAAACTTATAAACTTATCTAATATTCAATTTGTTATCAATTTTAGAAAGAATATTCAATAAAAGGGTTCAACGTTTTTTAAAACATTGGTTAGTGCAATAGTTAAGCCAAGTATATGAATGTGATCAATAGTTTGATTTTTATTACATTCTTTTGAGTTGACTTTAAAGTTTAAAATAGGTCTTTAAATTTTAGGAAATTTACAGTATTCTTTATCAATCTTTATGATAAGGAGTATTAATAAAATAAGCATGTATTGAATTTTATAGAATAGAGCATTGTGTAATTAGAAGTAGTTGCAAGAAAAAACTTTATTATTTTCCATTTCTAAGGAAGGCACTCAATGCAAAATGTACAGCCTAATTGCATGCAAAAGATATTTAATTAGGGTATGAAATATAGTACACATGTTTTAAAAAAATTCCTAAATTACTTTCTAAACTAAAATTTTAGGGCTATTTTGGAGGTACTTTGCTTTGAAAGTGATCCATTATTTACATTTTTTGTATAAAATGAATCCTACCTTTTACTCATCTATTTTCTAAGATTTTTTGTATGGTGCCTTCCTCTAGTTCCCAACTCACACTTTATGCCAAAGTGTTTATCAAGCAAAACTTTGAGAAGAACAATTCAAAGTTGCTGAAATTGATAACAAAGGTAGGTAGGAAATCCTAATCTTTTACCCAATTTAAAAAAATTGAATTAGTAGGGACTATTTGATTTTTGAAAATATATAACACATGCACTTTTAGAGGTGAGGAACACTATATATTAAGTACGTATGGAATTCCTAGTGAGATTTTGTTTTGCATTTCCCTTTTTGTTTTTGTTTTTGTTTTTGTGGTTCCTTATTTTAGTTTGTCAATTTGGTGCTTAACCCCTCACCGCCCCAAGGTCTAACCATGTCAAAAAACAACCTTGCTTTTCAAGTGATATAAGTCTAAATGTGAGTAAGGTATGAAAATCTCAACCGTATAATCTTATATTGTGCATGTTGTAGATGGTGCAAATCAAATTTGGGGTCATTTGACCGTATAGATTGAAAGATTATAATGTTCTAGTGTTGAAAAAGATGCTGAAATTTCCCTAAAAACACATTTGAAGGTGAAATTTGATTTTTAAACCTACTCAAATGAAAAAACTTTAAACTACAAAGTGATTCAAAACCAAAAGACAAACACTTTGTTGGGAAAAAATATCATGCAATTGACTCATTGCGTTTGCAAAATTGTTTTGAAATGTAAAAAAATAGTGGAAAAAGTAGCAAAAAAATACATCTAAGACTAAACCTACCTCTACTAAAATGATTCTTAGTCAATCATAACTTCTTGATATGAAATTCTTACCACCAAGAATTAGATTAGTATGCGCAACTTTTCCAACAAAAACTATTGAAAACAACCCCTATTTGAAGAAGTTATAAGCCACCAAAGTTTACTGTAATGCAAAAATGTTTGGATTTTGAACTTCGAATTGCTCCCAAGCATTCAAAACAAATTGTATTGACATGAAAATTTTACCACAATAAGTATACTTTATAGGAAACAAAACCCAATAAATTTTATTGAAGACTAACATTTGACGAAAAAGATACAAACCCCCAAAGTTGCAGCCATCTCAGTGCAATGTGGTGAACTCAAATTGAACCTGCAAAGTTCGAATGGCTTTTCAAAAACTCAGTAAATCTTGGATAGATCTAAAACTTTTACTACAAAAAATAGACTAGTATGTGCGACTTTACCAACAAGTTTTATTAAATTTGGACATCGGGTGCAAAAGTTACAGCACTTTGAAGTTAACTGCTAGACTGTGTGAGCACACTTTTGGTCCCCTTGGGTGGTGAAGGTTAACCCTGGAACGCTGCTACTGCCATTATGTGGTACCTAGATGACAATCCAATGAACTGTAAAATTATTGGAAGCATTTTTTCATCCCTATTTTTCTTGTTGACTTTTCATATTGAGTTATGAAGAGTATTCAATTGAGTTTGTATTGATTTTGTATTGAGTTTTTCTTCACGTGAATGAAAAGTTCCAAAGTTAGTAAAAAAAATGGATCACAAAATATACTATTTTAGTGTATATTAGAAAGTTGTTGCTCCTTATTCTAAGTCTGAAATTTCTCTAGAAAAAAAGATATTTTTTTAGTTTGAGCCCAACTAATAAAACAAAGGTCATCTACTCTAGTTTCTAATCCAATTTGAATTTTGAATTTTTTTGTAATATTGAATATTTTATTCCAATTTGAATTTTGGATGTATTGGATGTATTTTCAATGTTTGTTGAATTCTAATTATATAATGATATGGAAATTGAGTTTACACTATGATGTTTGTCATTGTGAATATACGCACATGGTGAAATTTTCAATTTTTTTGAAATAATTTTCTATTTGATGTGATTTTTCTTCATTTTTTCTTCAAAGTTTTTAAAATGACTAAATTTTCTAAAAAAACACTAAATTTTTTGTTAAGTAAAGAAGATATGTAATTCCATCTTTGATAAAAATATATAATTTTTTTTGTTCATAATTATCTAATTGCAAAATGAAAGCAAATTGACTAATGGGTAGTGAGGCTTGAAATCAGTGGTTATGGATTTGTCATTTAGGGGTTAAGCAAGTGGCTATGTTAATGAAGTATTGATGTGAGGTAATGCGGTATAGGAGGAAGATGGAATATATGCCATATTTTTTTTCTTTTAAACTTTTGAAAGTCTGAAATTAATAATTAAAAAATGGTCCATAAGAAACTATGCAAAACATTGAAAGATTTAAGCAAAGCATTCAAAAATAACCATTTAGATCCTAGAGATCTCCAAATTAATGTTTTGTTTAGAATTCACAAAATAATCTAGAAGTAGATAAATGTGGCATATGTGTGTTTGATATTGTAGAATGATGTCCAACTTGAGTGTGGAAAACCATTTTAGAATACATAAAGTCTGAATGTTGTCTTCTAGACAATTTCTGGCATTACAAAAAATCTCAAGTCTCCAAAGGGTCACTCCAGAGCAACTGAAAGGACCCCATGATAACATTTAAATTTGTTTAAGGACTGTTTTTTTTCTTATAGTTGCTCACCTCGCACCATGACATCGGATGATTGTCAGTGATTCAAAATTTGAGTAAAATATATTATATAATCAAGGTTTAGGTATTGTAGTTCACTTTAACCCTAATTATTGCATACCTTGTATTCTAATCAAGTTTTGAAAAAAAAGAAGTATATGTCAAAATTAGTCCAATGGCGTCCACCATCAAGAGTTTTCTTAACCCTAAAGTAACAAAGAGGACAGAAAGTGTCCTCACACAATTTCAAGTCCAGTTCAAAGTGATGTAACTTTTGCATCCAAGGTCCAAATTCAATAAAACTTGTTGGGAAAGTTGCGTTCTCCTTTCTAGTTTGTGTGGTAAAATTTTCAGATTAATCCAAGCTTTACTGATTTTTTGGAAGTCAATCAAAGTTCACAACTTCAATTTGAGTTCACCAAATTGTATTTTAGGGCTGCAACTTCGGGGCCTTGTATCTCCTTCATCCATTTTTCATTTTCAATAAAAAAAAAATTGGGTTTTGTTCCCCTTGAAGTATAGTTATTGTGGTAAAGTTTTCATGTCAATCCAAGTTGTTTTGAATGTTTGGGAGCAATTCGAAGTTCCAAATCCTGCCATTTTTGGAGTATAGTGAACTTCGGCGGCTTGTTTCTTCTTCATACAGAGTCCATTTTCAATAAAAAAATTTGGAAAAATTGGGCATACTAGTCTATTTTGTGTGGCTAAAATTTCATGTTAATCCAAGAATTGATGAGTGACAGAGAAGCATTCTAGTAGAAGGAGGTTCAGCTTTAGATCTGTTTATTGCAATTTTTCTTGTTGATTTTGACATTTCAAAGCCGTTCTGTAGACACAATGAGTCAATTGAATGAATTTTTTTTCCACCAATGAGTTTGTATACTAGTTTTGAATCATTTTGTAGTGTAAAGTTTTTTCATTTGAGTAGGTTTAGAAATCAAATTTCACTTCCAAATGTATTTTTGGGAAAATTTGAGCATCCATTTTCAACACTAAAACATTATGATCTTGCAATCTATTTGGCCAATTGACTTCAAATTTTGTACATGTCATCTACAAGACTACAACATGTACACTACAAGATTGTACGATTGAGATTTGTATAACTTGAAGACATTTAGATCCATAAAGCTTCAAAAGCAATGATGTTTTTGAATCCCAGAAATTGAATGTCACTTTGGGGTTAATGACAATGTAATCGTCATAATTTATTGACAATAGGTGTAAATGAAGGATGAAGTGGTTGTTTTTATAGAAGAATCAATCGTCCATGGTGAATTCTTGAAGGGTATGGGATATTTTGAAGAGTGTTCACTCATTGTCAAATGCAAAAATTGTGTTCAATGTCGAATTTCAAACCCCATTTAGGCATAGTAGAAATCTTTCTTTTCAAAAATCTTTGAACTAATTAAATTTAGATAATCAATCTATTTTTTTTCTACAAAAATCCTTTTGAGGTTTAGAGACTCCAATAAAAATTTATGGACAAAATTCTAAAAGGGGTTGGATGAAAAATTTTCTTTGACATTTAAACACCCTCTCCGAATTTTGTCCATAAATTTTTATTGGAGTCTCTAAACCTCAAACAAATTTTTGAAGATGAAAATTATATTGATTCTAAAACTTTTTTAAGTTCAAAGATTTTTGAAAAAAATATTCTACTATGTCTAAATGGATCTCGGAAGAAAGTGAACCAAGTTGCAACATAGATAAAAGCAAATTGGATGAATCTCTCGGGGAGGTCACTTAGAGTGTCCATTTGAAACCACGTGCGATCAAAACTTTGGACCCCCTATTTACTTCTTGAATTTTAAATAAAACAAAATTAAAAAAATATGAATAGATTTTCCTACTTTGAAAGTTTATGTTTTGAATTATTGATGTTTTTATTTGTTAATGATAATTAGTTACAAATTTTTGAAGTAAAAAGATACACTGTAGAACTGAAAAATAACTTTCACACCCCTATATTATATAAGAAAAAATTGTCTAAAAAATAAACAAAAAATTCTGAAAAATAACTCTCTATTGAAAGTTCATTTTGAGTTGAATATTGATTCAATGGTCATCTAAATGTGTTCTCTATAATTATTTGAGTTGAAAAACATGCCATTTTAGCCCATTTTCAACCTCTTCTAGAAATCATTTCATATTTTATTTGAGTTGAAAAATTTGGCAATAGAAACCTATAGTCATTATTAAACAATGCTCAAAATTTTAGGTTGAAATTATAGTTTATTAGAAACCACTTGTTCGCACGTGGTTTGTTGTAGTAGAGCTAAGTGACCTCCCCGAGATGAATCTGTGGCAGGAAGACCAAGGTGTTTGAGTGAAAAAGTAAAGAAGAAAAAAAAAGATTAAAAAAAAAATCAATTGAGAGATTTTTAACCCTTGTGGAGTTGTGGCAGTGTGGCCTTTAAGAGTGGAGTGAATTTTTTTGTATGATTAGTCCAATGGTGAGGAATTTTGTAGTTGCCTAGTTGAAAGATATATCTTAAATTCTTAATACTTTGTGGTTGTGATTTTTTAGTTGGATTTTTTTAATAGCAATCCTATTTGAAATAGTCTCCTTGAGCAAACTTTTCTAAGCCTTGGATTTCCTAAATCAGATCTTCAAGCCTTCAGTCTATAGTACCTATTCTAAAGAATTTGGACAAAA
Source organism: Antitrichia curtipendula (assembly GCA_951230915.1). Classification (NCBI taxonomy): domain Eukaryota; kingdom Viridiplantae; phylum Streptophyta; class Bryopsida; order Hypnales; family Leucodontaceae; genus Antitrichia; species Antitrichia curtipendula. The sequence goes on from OX579635.1 coordinate 39,520,917, forward strand.
TTATATTCTATGAAAAAACTAGAAGTCAATTCATGAGGAAATTCTAAAAATGACTCATTCTATGCGGTAATATGGTATAGTTGTCTTCAAAGTGTGCGTTTTTTTTACATTCTAAAGATATTAAATTTTTTTATTTTGGTAATTCTTTATGTTCATTACCATTTCAAAAGAGTTACTTCAAATGGTCAATTTTCATTGTTCTTTTTCAATTGCCTTCCTATTTTTACAAATTGAAACGTCAAAGTACCTGTTTTCCAGTTTTCTTAGGAATTTGCACTTAATTTCTTAGTTCATCTACTTATTATATTCTCAATCTCTTTAAGTAACTACTAAGGCATTAACCCTAGTTTTTTAATTTTTAAAATATTGATTTCCGGCAGTGTAGAAGAAATCATGCAAAACGCAAAGTAGAGTACCAAAACGCAATAAATAATACACTCAAGGACGGCAAGGATCGCAAGCCTCATGCAAACCCAATTAATGATTCAGTCGAGTGACATACTGATAGAGCAAATGTTTTAGTTGACAATTGAATCAGGTATTTCAATGTCTACTATAAATATTATTAAAAAAGAACTCAGAAGATTGCAATAGAATCTCCGAGACAAATTGATTCGTGCACGCACAATTTCAAGCTCAGTGTAAGTCGCGAACACTAACAATATGTTTTTCAACTACTATAGAAGAACAAGATCGAACTGCTATCCGCTATAACTAGACTTCATCACAGTATTCCGGACCACCAATACGTCGAGCAATACGTACTACCGGCCTCGCGACACAACACTGATGTCCAGTACACTAGCGAATCGATCTGCAGCTAGCATGAGCAAGGACGAATCCACTAGCTTATTCAAATAATAATCAATTAATAGCTACAAAATAATGCAATAATTCTAAAATGAATAAATGAATGTGTGAGCCCTTTGGCAGCCAACTAATTGCATGACATCAGAAAGTCTGTCTTGGCTGACTAGCTTATTAATCCGAGAAAAGAACCGATATATTGTTAGTAGTCTCTACCAGCAGTTGCAGGGAGATTAATGATCTTCACTTTCCATGAAGTCATTCAGCTAGCACCCAACTTCCACTTCAAGAGCGGCAGAACGTCCCCCGCCATTGCCGCAGACTGGGCAGGGGAAGCTGCGGCACACGTGGCCGCCGTCTCCGAACAAGATCACGCCAGTCTGCTGGCGGCCATGTAGAAGCTGCTGCACTGCACCATGAGCATAGATTTCCAACATTTGTGGTGTCACCACTGCTGTGCTGGACAGGACTCCACGTTGAGACCTTCCGGGGTTGCAAACGGGGCAAGGAAACCTCGTGCAGCGATGCCCATCTCCCATGGACGCTATCTTTGGAGATGGCCTCAAGTGCTTTGCCTGCTCAGACTCGGTGTGGAAGTCCGTGATTGTGAAGCCACTAAAGGCAGCTTCCATTTTGCATTGGGAGCACGTCGAGCACTGGCCATGGGCTGATCCCAAGCAGCATGCGACATCGGCCTTGTCAGCCAGCTTTTTGTGAGACAGGCTCATTATAGCGGAGTGTTCCATGAGCTGACGAGAAGCTTGATCGATGTGTCGAAGAGAATAGATCGAGTTCGTATCTAGAGTTCAAAGCAGAATTGTAAGAGGACTGAAGCGATGGGTGAACTGAGAAGCCTGGCACTTTCAATTGGAACGAGTTGCTTGCTGTGAATGTTGTAATTATCTGTTCCTGGACCAGAGATTTATAGTAACTGTCGCAACAAGGGCTCCGCCACTTGTCGCCCTTAAGTGAACGCACTGTCTGATCAAGCTAGAGATAGACCTGGAGGTTGGAGAGTTCTGGAGAGCTTGCCCTTCTTCAGCATTTTCACGGGTTGCATTTGGAGCATTCAACATGCTCTCGAGCACGAGTTAATTTGCCGTCACGCCGTCATGCATTCCGACATTCCACAAGAAGGATTATTACACGTTGCACCGCCGAATGAATGTCAGTGAATGTCTAGCTAGCGCGCTTACGTGGAAATTCTTCTGAATCAGATGTGGCGGTAAATTGAAATCTGAGTGATCGATTGCCCCCCTGAGGCTGAGGCATGCAGACAGATCTCTTGAAGTAGTTCATTTGGCTACTGCAAGAAGCATCGAATTTCATTTTGTCTAAGTTTGCTAAATGTAGCTGGCTAAACTTGATGCTGACCCCGTTCTGGGACGGTCAGAATGATCACGGCACTTGCCTCATCGATCATGATCTGAATGTTGGATTGGCGGTTTTAAGTCGTCTGTACCGTTAATTAGTTTCCTCAAGGAACTAAAACCACCATCACAGTCTCCGAAAGTAGTAATGCACAGGTGACCAAATGTCGGTACCCGTACGTCGGTAAAATCCCTGATTTGGTCAAGTGTTTTGGAGATGCCACCGGGTTTCAAATACGAACTTTCCCTAACTGACGCAAAACCTTACGTACTCCACCAATTGACTAGATGAATGCGATTGGTTCTTTAGTTCCTTAGTGTCTGCAGAGGATTGGCTGTGTCATAGGAGTGAGTACAGTGTCGGGAAACGTCGGCTTCCAGGAGTTCCAGCTGGACACATTTACACGTCAATGTGAGCTGAGCTGGAGATGCATATTACGGGCATGGCACGGAGACAGACATTACACCGACACACCGACAGACCAACTGACCGTCTTCTCCTGTTCTCCAGACTCACTTTCGATCAGCGTTCGGGATATTTTTGGAGTTTTGCCAACTATTTTACTTTGATTCTCACTACAGTAGTGTAGCCCCTGGCCGTTGGCCCAATTTTCGTCCTGATTTTGTCATGCTTTTGTTTTCATGTCAATATTGGAATAACTTATATAGTTTAGTAAAGTTTAATTATTGTGAAGACGTTTGCTTAAATGTTCAAAAACTTTCACATCATAATTATGACTAAACACTATGAAACAAAATTCACGTACCCCTCCTGGCAAACAAATTTCTAACAGTACAAACTAAGAATGCAATCACATGACGTACAATCCAATAGATTCATAATTTAGGATAAATGGAGAATTTTGTTAAAATGGTGCCATTCCACAACTTTGTCACTTTCACGGTTTAGACCACACGGTTTGAAATTGGCTTATGGAATATGCTATTTAAATGAATTTCCTATGATAAATCTAAGATTCAAAAATAACTCAAAATTCCATAATTTTCAATTTTTCACACTATATGTTTAAACACCAAAAAATAAAGACCATGCACCCCTCCTCATAAAGAATTTTTCAATTGCAACATGAATGCAATTAAGAGACGCACGGTTCAAAGATTTATAATTCAAGATAATTTAAATCCAAAAAGAATTTAGAAATTCATAACTTTCACACTATATGTCTAAGCACCTCGAAACAAAGTCCATGCACCTTTCTTCATATAGAGCTTTCTAGCAGAACTACGAATGCAAATAGGGGAGTGAAGGGATGCACAATTTCAGATCTCATTGTAATAAATAAGCAAAATAAAAGGCATATATATATTGAGTCTATTTTTTTTTCTATTTTTATTCTAAATAGAAATTTTATAGATTTTTTTACTAGTTTTTTGTTCTCCAAAATTTTCAAACTACAACTAGGATTTTTTCCAATTATACCAACTAACCATTTAACAATGAACTAACTGATAGTTCTTCCCAATAATCAATTGGTTCCAACCATTTGACAAGTTTTTTTTCCCTTTACCCGCATTGATTACTCTTAATCTCTAAAGAGCTAAGGATTTGGGACCAAATACAAATGTGTTATGAAATATAATCTCCATTAATTTTTTTGATGTTTGCATCAAAGAGGACAACATAAAGCATGAAGAAAAGTAAGTAACCATATGGTTAGAATTTTAAAATTATTTACAGATTATTTTTATTCAAATTAACTTTGAATATTTAACTTCAAAAAAATTCACTAGAAATATATTTTCCATCTTTAGGATTTGAAAAATCTATAATCAATTAAAATTTTAGGTTTTAATTAATTTGAGTAAAAAAGCACAAGATTTAGTGATAAAAGCATCTATACTTTTTCTAAATAATAAAATTTCCAACACTAAATAAATACTAAATACTTTGCACTATTATCCTTATAATTTTTATTTGACCCTAGAAATCTTAGTTTTGAATATATATATATATATAAGACAACTCAATCTATTTTGTACTGAAAATATACAATTTTGAAAGAAATATTTTTTTCTACCCAAAAATGCCACCCGAAGTTAGGCAATAACCATAAAATGATTGATTAGGCTTTTAGAGGCTAACCCTGAAGTGAGAATTGACATTTGATGAGTGGATAATAAGAATACTATAGGAGCTATATAATTTGGATGAATGAAGTATATTTAAGTATGCTGAAAAATCAAATCCTTGTTTATGAGATTATTTTGTAGTCTTCACTCTTCAGTTCAGGACTTCAAGTATGTGACTATTGAAGTATGTAACTAGGGTTGATCATTTAATGAGCACTTCGTGGTTTTATGCAAGCTTGTGAATCAATTTTTGGAAGAATGGCAAGAAAATAAAAATTTCTAAAAATGAAGATCTTTTGTTTGGATTCTTTTGAAAGCATAATTTATTTTTTCTAGGACTTTCAGTCAAAGCTACATTCACCCTTCTACCAGATTCTCAAGAATTTAACCTAATATATTTTTAAACCTTATATCCTACTTTGATGCAACTATAGTCCAACGTGTCAATTGTTGGGAGATAGATATTTCTATATTTAACCTCAAAAGGTCCAGGGCCAGTATTTTGTCCAAAACCATTCGAAATTACCAATTCTGTTGTGTTCATTTAAGAAACAAAAAAAATAATTAAAATAAAATCTAACAATAGGATCTTGTAATTTACTTGTCTAAGATCATGTGGTAAAAATTTCATGAAATTTGACCGCACAGATTGAGAGATATTAGCATTCAAAGTTGGAAAAAAAAGTTTTTTTGAACACTAATTTGCAATTTTAGATGACTTCTCCTACCATTTGTAGAAAAAATTTGCACTATGGATTTTGGATTTAAAAAAAATTGTATTGAAAAATTGAATTGAAAGTCTATGAACTTTTAATGAATAAACACCGAGAATGAACAAACATTGAGAAATTGTTAAGCAGAAGTAGGTCCAAGATTGAAATGGCATATGAAATCCGCCACTTTGCCTGAACATCTAAGACAGGTATAGATGTAAAACCGCCAAAGTTATGGAATGCCGCCATTTTAATGAAATTCACGTTCCAGCTGCCATTTAAGCTCAATACACAACCAACCTTGCTGAGAATTTATTCGATTGATTTCAAGTAAGATATAAAGAATCTGTACAATCGTTCAAGAATCTCAATTGATTCGAATTCTCAAGCATTCAAGCTCGATCAGTGTGACCTATAACTATGCATACACTATCTGCTTTTAACTGTCTACTATCATCGAGTATCCCCAAGACCCCAATGGACTATAGTTCACAACACAACATACTCCTAATCCTGTAAGTAAATGGCTCCAATACTACCTGCACAATATGTACAAATGCTCATGTAATAGTTACATGTATAACCAGATGGTCTAGTCAATAAACCTACGTACCTTGCCATGCATTTATAATTTATATATCGATCTGAGGTTTCCATAATTAGTTCGATATGAGAATTATAAATCGTCCTGCAAGTGACTTGAACAACCTTTAGTTTCGACGACAATCTGAAGAAGAACTAACAGTCTAGCATCCAACTTCCACTTCAAGGGCAGCAGAGCGACCTTTGTGACAAATTGGGCAAGGGAACTTTCGGCAAGTGTGGCCACCATCTCCGAAGAACATCACGCCAGCCTGCAGCGGCACTGCACCATGAGCATACGACTCCAGCATTTGTGGGGTCACCACTGCTGCTCTGGACAGGCCTCCACTTGGAGGCCTACCGGGGTTGCAAACTGGGAAAGGAAACTTCTTGCAGCGATGCCCATCTCCCATGCACGCTATCTTTGGAGAGGGACTCAAGCGCTTCGCCGGTTCAGACTTGTCGGGGAAGTGCAAGATTGTGAAGCCGCCAAAAGCAGCTTCCATTTTGCACTCGGAGCACGAGCATTGCGGTGATCCCAAGCAGCATGTGACTTCGGCCTTGTCAGCCAGCTTCTGGTGAGACAGGTTCAGCATGGCGGAGTATTCCATGAGAAGAGGCTCGTGCAGTAGATCTAGACTAGAAGCAGGATTGGGGAGGAAGCGAGATTCTTTGAAAGGAGTTGCAAGTTGGGATTGTGAGTATTTTTTTCAATACCTGGATGATGGATTAATAGCAACTCAGCTTGCGAGTCGATCCACAAATAATTGTCGGAATCTGGAGAAGGTGATCGATGCACGGAGGTCACGTCATTTGGTGAGTTCTGGAGAGCTAGTCGTCCTTCTCCAATATTTTTCACCTGCTCTGGGCGGAGCATAAATCATGCTGTTGAGCATGATCGAGTTGGTCGTCATTCAGACATTTCATCACAAGGATTCACGTACGGCCACCAGCTAGTCTGCAATCTGAATTGCATGATATCTAGGCTTACGTGGAAGTCAGATCTTTAGCTTGAGTTCAAGGATGCCGGTAATATATCAGTTGACATCTTGGTGATGTACTGTAGAACAATGAATGCTTTGACGCAGACGACAGACATGATGTTTTCTTGAAGTACGTAGTTGATTCGGACTCTGGAGTAGCTAGTGCAAGGAAAAAGTATTTTGGTCTCTGTTTGCTCAAGCGAGCTAGCTCTCCGGCCGACTAAAGCCCTAGTCACCAGGAGAGGGAATGACAGGCAATTACCTTTTCAATGAACATTCAGGAAGAATTAATCATTTTCCAGACAGTTTCAGTTACACCTTTTCAACACACCAGGTAATCAGATTCTATCTTTTGATTAATTCCTCTAGTGTGGAAAACGGAGCATATCCGCCCCGATTTCCTTAGCTGAGGTGAGTCAGATGAGTTCCACCTGTCGCCAAATCTAAAGCAACGCTTTTAGGCAGTGTGTCTGAGCGTGTCTGAGCGTGTCTGAGCAGAGAATGCATTTACTTTGTTAGTGGTTGATCATCTCACACCAAGGATTTTGGGGGGAATAGGAATGATGCCGCGTCACAGACCTCAGACACGACAAATTAAGCCGACTTTTTATTTATACCGACACATAGTGGAACCGCCGGTCTAGCTCCTCCGCTTATCACATCCAAACTCTTTCCTTGATCTGCAACTCAGAGTCGCTGTTTAACTTGTCAAAGGAAATCTGGAGCTCTACGAATCTGAGTGAGCAAATGGTTATTTGTGATTTTCCCGCACGTCATCTAATTACGTACCACCAATTGCCTGCAACTAGTGTGTAATAAGTTCCGCCTGTTAGGCTTTTACGTTGTTGGCGCTGGCGGTATTGAGGGCAACGACTTAACTGAAACGCTTGACCTGTCAATTGTCACGAGGATTGCCGTCCATTCAGCGACAAGTTGGGCGGGAACTGGCGGAGGTCGGATCGGAGTCTGCGTCGCCGGAGATGAACATCGATCGTAGAAGACGGCAATGGCAACTCGTTGAGATTGAACCAGCTGTGTGGCCACCAATCCACCATTTAATCAAGCATGATATTTACCAATTGAAAATGAGTGGAAGCTTAGAAATGTTCTTGAATTTAATTTTAAATATGGTTGTGAAATAGAAAATTTGAATGAAAAATACTCAATATTTGTATAATTATGGATTCAAACATATTGGGCTTGCAATTTCAATAATTTGATTAAACAATTTGGAAATTTTCAAAATTTTACTTAAAATAGTATAGAAACAAAGCTTGTGAGCTTGCCATGCTTCATTTTCTTAGTTTAACACAAGTAGACCCAAAGGTTTTGGATGATACACAGATGTGTTATGAAATATATGTTTCATAATTTTTTTGATAATTGTAGATGTTCATAGACAACCTTGTCGTGATGCGTCACGAATCCTGACATCCCTAATTCTAAAGTGACATCCCTAACCCTAATCCTAAAATTTCAGAAAATTTTGAACTTTAGCTTCATTTTTTTTTACAAATATAAATGGAATATCAATTGTACTACTACTATTGAACATATTAGTCTAATGTACAACCTTCTATGTAAAGAATTTTGTAAAATTCCTTCAAATTTTTAAAATATTCCGTCATGACGTTGTTCGAGCAAAACGTCACGTCACATCCTGACGTCACGTCCGTCCAGACGTGACGTGACACGGACAACCCTGACATCTACATCAAAGAAGACAATGTGAAAGTTTGAAAAAGAATACATTATTTCTACAAATAGAATTTCAAAACTATTTATAGATTTTTTTCAAAGGAATTTTTAGGATTTGATTTCAATAATCCACCATGAATACAATTTCAATATTTATCAATTGAAAATTTTCTATAATTGATTAAAAGTGTAAGTTCAATTGACTTGCGAAAAAACTCAAAAAGATATAAGATTTAGTGACAATAATATCAACACTTTCTTCAAATAGTCTCGGGGAGGTCACTTCCCCTTATGTTTTATGACCACGTGCGTTAACTACCTATTTGTTTGGAGGCTATTTACTTAGTAATCATGATTTTAAAGGACCCTTTTAGTAGAAAAAAAGCTACTTGGTCTTAATTTTAAGCACCCTATAGGTAATTATAAATGAAAATCTAACTTAATTTTTGGCACACTATAGTATTTATAAACTTTATGAATTTTGTTTTGTTTGATAATGAAGGATTTTTGGGTGAATGTTGGGCATAAAATCTTGGCCACGCACGATGTCTACTCTAGCCAAACTGGAACCCTATAATTTAGGTGAGTAGGTGAACATAATTAGACCGTCATATTAATTACCTCTTAAAGACGACCCTATATTACTATGGAATTATAATTGCATTCCACAACCTATTTTGGCACTACAAATGATATTAAAATGCAATATGCTAATTTTTGTAGATGAAGGCATGTGTATGCTACATGTCAAAAAATTATTTGTAATTTTTTTGATAAAATTTGAAATTATTGAGGTTTTTAAAAAAAAAGTGAAGAAAATCATGACCTTAAATTAGGTTGTTTGTTTTTTGTTTTTGTTTTTTTTGTTTTATTTATTTAATACATTAAGATTTAAAAAATGGTAAGGCGTTTGGTGGCATTGTTGGTATTGCTAGAAAGCTCTTGGTAAGGAGGGGTGCATGGACTTTGTTTTGTGGTGTTTGGACCTACAATGTGAAAATTATTGAATTTCAAAATTTTTATGAATTCAAAAATTGAATTAAATTATTTTTTATTTTGGAAAAAACATAACTTTCACATTACATGTCCAAACGCCACAAATAAAGCCCTTGCACTCCTTTGTGCATAGAGCTTTCTATTCATGGGAATTTTGTGGCGTTTGGACCTATGGTGCGGAAGTTATAGATTTTTTTAAATTAAAAAATTGAATTAAATCATGTTTTATTTTGGAAAAAAAATAACTTTCACATCGCGTATTCAAACGCCTCAAATCAAAGCCCTTGCATTCCTCCTTGCAAAGAGCTTTCTATTCAAGCCAATTTCATGGCATTTGGACCTACAATTCAAAAGTAATGAATTTTTTTAAATTAATTAATTGAATTAAATTATCTTTTATTTTAAAAAAAACTTAACTTTTACATGGCATGTCCAAATGCCACAAAACAAGTCTTTGCACTTTTTTGTGCATGAAGGTTTCTATTCATGCCACTTTTGTGGCATTTGGACCTACGGTGCAAAAATAATGGATTTAAAATAATAAAATTTAAATTAAATTATTTTTTATTTTACATAGCATGTCCAAATGCCACAAAATAAAACCCTTGCACTCTTTTATGCATAAAGCTTTCTATTTATAATAAAATAGCAACCTCTTGCACAAAGTCCTTCAACTATTTCATGTATAAAATATATTTAATTTCAATTATTTTTTTTCAAATAAAAAAATTGCTTTTACTTTTAGTTTATAATAGTTCATATTCATATTAAATTCAAAATGAGCTAAAAAATCTGATTTTTTGTCATAGGCATACATTATAGTGTAGAACGTCATGATGTTAACCAAATTTCCGTGTCAATTTATAATTAGAAAATTAGTAAACTATGGTTATATTCATGAGATTCACATTGCAATAAAACACTCAATTTTAGGAATTTTCCATAATTTCAAATTTGAGTAGAAACTAGACTTGGTTTGCTTCATTTTATTAGTTGGATTCAAATTCAAAAGAGACCATTTTCATGGCTAAATTTGAGATTCAAAACAAGGAGCTAGGAAGTACCAAAATACACTAAGAAAGCATCTTTGATGATTCATTTTTAACACATCTTCTTGTATAAAGCGTTAAAGAGTTAAAACATAATATTTTTCATTCATCCTTTAGAAGGACTAAGGATTATACTCATCCTAAAATTAATTTTTTTTCTTCTATGATTTTGTTCCCACTAATTTATATCTACTTTTTTTTAAATCAAAAGATTTTCAGTACCCTATTTTATATATAATGATGTTTCAAGAATTAAATCCAGGCTAAAATAGATCTACATCATTTATAAATTTTTGCTCCAGTGAATAAAATTCACCCTATAATTTAACTCACGTGGTTTTCTACTTTTCGCAAAGTGACCTCCCCGAGCAAATAGTAAACTTTTCAACATTATATTCCTTACTATTTCAGTTTGACCATAGCGGTCGTAGTTATGAATAAACAAATAAAAGGAGTTCAGCCTTCCGAAAATGCACCGATCCAAAAGAGGGTCGATGCATTTTCAGGAGGTTGGTTAGTACAATATGCCCACAACATTCACATTTACAACAATTAAAACATGATGATCCAGAAAAATAGAGAGAGGAGTGAGAACAAGCCACCATTCACAAGGCAACAAACAAGACAACAAACAAGGCAAGAAATGAATACAAATCACAAGAAGCTGTCAACACAACGGTGTCCCTTGTTGATGCACATCTTCATACATTGAAGATGCATTGCTTGCACTAGGACCCATGGCTGAATTAGGCAAATAAGTAGAAGGATTAGCATAAAGATACTTGTATTTTGTTTCATGCTTCCACAAGGGTATGGCATCATGTATTGTACCATCATACTCATCTTTCGGTCCCTCTAAAGCAACTCTAAGCAAAGCCTCTAGGTTTTTGCTTCACAATCGGTTCCTAACACGAGTTTTAATTAAATTCTGAATGCTGAAAGCTCTCTCACAGGTAGCTGTGCAAACACATTGTATTCTACCTATATCAACAAGAATAAGCAAATTTGGATACCGAATTTGTAGGGCATGATTCCAAGTGATCATGCCCTACAAATCTTGTAAGGTTTTGTCCCTCCATTCCGTGGTACATTGCAATTTGAAAGATAGAAACTCCCGCTTACAAGCATGCACGTCAAGAAGGGGTGGGAAGGTAAAACCTGAAATCAATGGGACCGATCCTCTCCATACAACTGCAGCAGTCTGTCCAACTTGGAGACCCCCCAACTCTGCAATCTGACTTGCTTGGATGGCATATTAGAAGGGTTAAGTACTTTGAAACAAGAAATCAGGTCATTGTCTTGAAATCGCGCTTCCAAACCTTCACAGACCGCTTCAACAAATGAACGCTGAAATTGGAGAGCTTCCTCCAAGTCGGTTCTTAGTCTAGACCTAGACATTGTAATATCATGAAACATGTTCCCCGTATCTGGCTTGGAAGCTTTCTCAGATGACCTCCAAAAGGGCCATACTCAGGAAGCACATGAAACCTTGTGCTCTCATTAAAAGTGTCAGCATTCAAATCTGTGTTTTCCACAATGAACAACATTCAAATTTGAGCTATCTCTGTGCGCACTATGCTGCCTACAGAGGTAACATCTACAAATTTACATTGAAAGACTTTAGACAACATAGCCAAGGACTTCAAAATGTTAGCCAAAAAGAACAAAATGTAAATAACCTTGAACTGGGACAACTTTCCAAAAATTGATGCAGCCTTATCTGCATCGCTGTCCTTCACATCACGGGAAAAACACAAGATAGAGTCTAACAAGTCACACAAAGTACTCACCGCCTGCCAACAAGACAGCCACCGAATTTTGTGGTACTACTTCATGCATCAAAGAGCTCCTCTTGCAAGGCAGTCAAAGCATGCTTCCGCTTAGCCGATTTGTGGAAAAACGCAGCAACTGAATTCAACAAGGAATCAATCTCACCTGAAATGACCTTGCAGGTGGGCGACTTTGCAGCATCGAGGGCCGCCAAATTTGTGCGGTGCGCCACATAGTGAATAGTGAGCAGGTAAGGGTTTACCTCTTTTTTTAGCCGTGCAGCCACTCCGTTGCAACAACCCGTCATTGTGCTAGCGCCATCGCTGTCGAAGCCCAAGAACTTCTGCAAGTCCAAGTTCCACAATCACAGAGCTTCAATCAAGACTTGGTAGATGATACCAGCATCCTTCTTCCCACCTGCAATTGACAATAAGCCCAGGAAAACACTCACCAGCAGACCCTCCTCAATGATACTGGCAAAAACCACAAGGTGCCATGTGACGCTAATATCAGTAGATTCATCTATCATCACACCAAAAAACGGTGAATTTTGAACACAATTGAAGATTTGCTTCTGAATCACAATTGAAATGCACATCATCAGATTAGCACATGCTTTCTCGTCCTGATACAAAGATAAGGTCATGGGGGCTTTAACACTTACCAACAATTTACATAAAGATGGGAATTTTGAATAGGGTAAAGAATTCTTCCCCAAGAAGTATGCAGCCCGCAGCAAAGACGCCAAGGCCTCATCGCACGCTCTCTGGTCGCTCAGAATGGCTTTCTCCATCACCTTTCCGCCACTCTGCAATGCCCACGCCAAGCGTTTGTGCTCATTGGAGCGGGAGTGATCTTGAAAAGTACTTACCTTCAGGTTTTTGGATCCGTCTTTGGCATACGATGATTGCCCGCCCTTGTCCCTGCAAACCTTGCAAAACACCCTCCCGGCATTAGCATCAAATTGCAGCCATTTGAATTGCACGAGCCACTGGTCCTTCCATTGACTTTGAGCAATCTCTACTTCTGAAGGAGGAGCACTTTGATCCACCCCCGAATGGGGAATGCTGCCACATGAGCGTGGAGCGTAGAGCGTAGAGCGTAGAGCAGGGATTTAAAGTAATTTTTTGTAAACTTTTAGAGTTGAGAAATGTGAAGACCTATGACCGCGATTGTTGAGGACCTAAAACTGTGCAAGAAATAGGTGCATACAATTTGAGTGGATGTCAAGCCAAAATAATTCAATTAATATAATTTGACTCTTTGAGTCCTCTATATTGTATGTAATGTCCATATTGAACTTGTTACGCAATAGAAGTATAAAGATTACCTTAGTTTGAATTGGAAATCAATGAAATAAAAACAAGCATCGATTGTATGAGTCTTCCTACTAAAATCTAAGTTATGGTGAATTAATGAAACTAAAACCTAGTAGATGAAGATAAAAGAGAAAGTCTATAGGTTTGTCAATACTATGTACTAATGATATATATGGCAATAAATATTAAAAGTATATATATATATCCTTAAATGAAGTTGTTTGTTTTATTTTGTTTGTTTATTTTGTTTGTTGCTTTGAGATCTCCAGAATTGTGCACCCTCTATTACATTCTTAATACTGTGAGAAAGTTCTCTATGAAAAGGGGGTGCACGGACTTTATTTTATGGCGTTTGGACTCACAATAGAAAAGATGTTGAATTTTAAAGTTTTTATGAATTAAAAAATTAGAAAATTACTTTTATTTTTATTTCATTATATTGTAGCAATGACACACGGCTACACTAGTATAGTGTTAAATGGCATTTATATTATGTACAGATAATTAAAAGTCAATTGTAAATCAAGTATTTTTTGAAGGTGTCCTAAGTAAGTTGCTCATTAGGTTCCTTTCATTATGATTTCACTCTTTAGTCAAAAGCTTGTTGAATTCTTAAAATTTTAGCATTCCATATGTTTTGATATAATGTATCCCATGAATCAATTTGCCTTTATACAATTAGTCTCAATGGTTTGCATAGTAAAGGGAACCACTCTTTACACTAACGAAGTCTTAAAGCACAACTCAAGCTACTATTTATTAGATTATAGAGATTTAAAAACAAGGTACATGCAAAATATTTTTTATATACTTTTGTCACTTATAATATCTTATAAAAAAATTGCTTTGATAGGTTTAAATAACTTGGATCCTATCAAATATAGCAAAGTTGACTTGTTTGGTTTAAATTCTTGTGGTGTAGGTTGTTTTTACCTTGTGTATATGGATTTTTTCCTCAACAAAAAACATGTCACAATCACTTAAATAGATTTGATTCCATTTAGAAATATTTGAGTCTCAAATGTTTGGTTCAATCTTTTATACATTATGCACATTGATAATATTAATAAGTAATAACCTCATTTATTATAAACTAAATTATATCTCTACAATTCTTTAGCCATGATATAGATTTGGATGACATATGACTAATTTAATTCCATCATCAATTACCTTTATTTTTATTGACTACTAGATCATTGACCATATTATTTGATTGAATATGGTCTTTTTGTGAAATTGAAGGTGAGGTATGATTGAAGTTAACAATAAAAATTGAAGATTTATTGCATCTTGACTAAGACTATTTTAAAGTTTGAAGCATTTATTAACTACAAGATATAAATCTAAGTCTTTGAAGCAACTAAAATTTAATTTTTTCGTAAAACAAACAAAAATCAACTTGTAGATTCAAAATCCAATTCAATAACAAGAAGGTCAATATTGACTACAAGAAAGGAACCTTGGCATCCAAAAGACTTTTGTCAAAAACTACATCATTTTAAAGAACATTAAAATAAATTCTCCAAGCCATTCTAGCATAGTCAAAGTCCAATCTGTTAAATTCTTTCACCAAATCTCAAGCACTAAGATAAATGAACTCAATGATTTGGTCTTACTACAGTGGAGTCCAATAACCTTACAAATTGCCTATTGTACCATTCAAAAAAATTTGTATAACATAAAATAGAATTAGCATTTTTTGTCTTGCATGATTAAGATTTGGTTTGTACGCAATTCCAATCAAGTATACTAATTTTCAATTTCAAAAAAATAAAATTCCATTTTTAATGAATTATTTCATTTGTTTCATTTCATATTCATGATTTTTTATAATAATTGATTAAAAAACATTGGTGATGAATTTTAAAGAATTGATTGCATAAATATGTAGGAAACACCCATACATACGTCTTTCCTTCAACAAGCATCTCCATAAAAGTTTCAAAATTCCCTCTATAGAATTTTTAATGTTCCTCTATCAAAAATCCAAAATGCCTACATTTTGTAAATGAATATTCCTATATGAATTAGATTTTGGCAAATCAATTGTACCGTTATGCCTAATTGTAAAAAATTAGTTGCAGTGTGAAGGTCAAATTTACAAAATTTAGGCATGTCACCCTAAGAATCAAATATCTATAGAGGGAATTCTAAAATTCTTTTGGAGATGCTTGTTGAAGGAAATATGTGAGTATGGATGTTTCCTAAATATTCATGCAATCAAATTAAAAAAAGTTCATCACCAATGTTTTTCAATCAGTTATCATATAAAACCATAAAAATTGAATGAAATAAATCAAACCAAAAATTTGTCCATAATGAAATTTTGGTTTTTGAAATTGAGAATTGATATGCTTGATTGGAATTGTATAAGAATTAAATATTACTTATGCAAGACAAAAATGTCAATTGTATATTTGTATACTATATAATGTAAAAAAGTTTGATTGCAATAGGCAATTTGTACAAATATTGGACCTGATTGTTCAACTGCACTTTTTGCACTAAAGCTCCATCTCAAGTGTTAGATCCATTTTTATACCATTTCAAATAATCTTTCATTAATTTAAATTTCGTAGAAAAATATACAATTCTATAGCCTTTTCGATATTGTCATTGGTGCTCATTGAACTCTACTTTGCACCAATAGGTATACTTAACAAGTTGTCAACCACAAGAATTCTACTCAAAATTTATAAAAAAAATTAATAATAATTTTATTTTTCTTTGAATGTTCACTTCATCAACACAATACCAATTTATCTTAGATCTTCTAAGAGATTTCAAATTCTATTGATCATATAAAACTAATATTTTTATATATAATAATATTATACCAACATGTACCTTTATATCATTGTCAGCCTCCAACATTTTTTTACTTTAATAATCTTTTTTACTAACTCTTATTGCAATCCTTTGTGAATAATTTGTCAACAAGTATCTTTGGAGCTTGCAATTTTTAAAAAAAGATTTAAAAAAAAGATTTAAATAATATTTTTGTAAATTAGATTTTTGAATACAACTCTAAGGACTCAAAATGCAATTACAAAGTTCAATTTTTTTTTTTCAATTTTAGGTATTATATATATGCATATATTTATTTTATTATCACTTCAAAAAAAATTGCAACAAGAGCTTAGACTTAGTAGAGACCTAGTTGGCATTAGCAATATCCCTATGGAGACTAACCTTGGAACTTTTTGCAAAATAATATTTGCTTTGTTTTGTTTTCTTAAATTTATAATAGAATTGTAGCTATACTTGGGGGCCCTTTGAGACCTCATCGGCACCGACGGTATTCCAAGGGGTCCCTAGGTGCAGCTGGAGAAAGGGAAAAAAAAAAAAAAGTTATTTTTATTTTTATTTTTATTTTTTAAAATTTCAGCTGCACCTAGGGATCCCTTGGAATACCGTCGGTGCCGACAAGGTCTCAAAGGGCCTTGAAGTACAGCTGCAACTTTCAAATTTAATTTTTTAATTTTTAATTTTAATTTAAAAAAAATTTGCAGCTGTACCCAAGCCCCCCCAAGACTACCG
Source organism: Antitrichia curtipendula (assembly GCA_951230915.1). Taxonomy (NCBI): domain Eukaryota; kingdom Viridiplantae; phylum Streptophyta; class Bryopsida; order Hypnales; family Leucodontaceae; genus Antitrichia; species Antitrichia curtipendula. Next base: position 39,537,838 of record OX579635.1, read on the forward strand.
TCGGTAACGACACTATTCCCATGGGACCCAAGGTGCAGTTGTTGTTTTCTAAAAAATATTTCTAAAATTTATTTTTCAAGATTATTTAGTTGTTTTCGTAAAAATACTACACAACATTTAGAGACTTGAGGTGTAATTGCTATTCTTTCTTCTTTTTTTGAAACAAATAGTGAGATTTTGAAAAAAATAAGAATACAATTGAGACTAATATTCTAGGAAGGATCACTAGATTGAAGATTGGAGGAAAGAATTTCTGCCTAGAGATATAAAGCCTGCTACTATAGAATACCCTATTTGAATACAAAATATTGCTAATTTCAGTTTGTATGAAGGCATGATGGTCATTACCACACTCATTAGTGAAGCTAAAAATGTGAATTTTACTAGCCATTCTTGTATAAATTGTGTCCCTTTAAGCAAAGAGGGAGATTTTAATGGAGTTGATAGTTTTACCAATGATGAATAATCTGCATCTAGCACACCAAATTTGCCTTAAGATAGGAATCTTTAGAAGGTCCTAAGTTGCATTTAGGGCATGAATGCCAAGAAAATATGTACCAACATTGTCACACTTTCTAGGAGGAATGTCAATGAAAGGTTTCCTTTAGGAAAGTGTAAGTGTTGTTTTGAAGTAAATAAATTAAATATAAAATCAAATATTGTTTATGGAGGCTTTATAATTTTTTCTTGAAAAATGTTGTTGGTTCCAAGTCTCATAGTGCACTATTTGGCACTTGCAACATCTTTACTTGCAATATTAGTATTCAAAGATAAAGTATATTGATTTTTGAAATTTTTGTGTTGCAATGCCATGTCTCTTTAGTATACCTTTTTGAACCAATAGAAATCCTTACAAATGATTGCAACATTTTTTTTCCTATTTTGCAGTCTCCTAAAGTAGCTTGTCAATATGGACACTTTTCCTTCTTTGAAAGATTGGAGATGAGCAATTTTATTGTAAGTTTATTTTAAATTTTAATTATTTAATACATATGAATGAGTTTTTGTTGTCTCTAGTATAAGTTAAAGTAAGACTCTAGAGTGCCAAAAGAAAAAACATTTTATAAAGAAGATGTAAAAAAACTGATTGTTTTACATTTTTTTGAATTTAGGGGGTCTCCAACAATAACTACATTAGATGTTTTTTGGGAGGTCTAGAGGGCCGTTTTAGGCCTGTTCCCCCTACTGTTCCTGTCCAATGAAAGAATGGCTCGCTGTTAGAAAAATAAAAAATTCTAAAAAAAGTAAAAACAGTAAAAAAATAGTTCTTAAAATGATAAAAGAAGTTGGAAAAAAATTCTTTTTTTATTTTTATTTATTTTTTAGATGATCAAAGTTTGGCCACATTAGATTGCAGCAATGGCACTGCTCTCTTGTTCCTGCAGCTATGATAACTCAGAGCCCTCTAGACCCCAAAAATCTCCTCTAATGGGAATGTTAAATTGTTGATAGGTACTATGTGGCTACAATGCTTTAGAAGTGCTATTTTAGAGAATTGTATTTTTGTTTTATAAAAATTTGATATCTTTGTGACCCACAAAATACATTTTGGTGCCAACAAGTATTCATTTGGAGTTAAATAGTTGAAACAATTACTTTCTATTAGATGATATTTTTTAATATTACTTTTTAGTATTAGATGAAAGTTTGTTTTTTCTTTAAAACAATGTTTATATCTATGAAACATATGGAAGATGTTGACTAACCCAAAGTCTTGAAAGATGTAAGGATGATGCCAAAATTTTCATCATTATCAATGACTTTTAACCTCAATCTTGCTAACTAAGCTAACATTGATTAATTCTTTCCATGGCCTTTGGTGTATTTTGATGAATACAGATGATTTATTTTAGAAACTTAAAAAGGTATTTAAAAGTTAAAAAACTTAGATTAATTTAGAAAGTAAGCCTATATAAGCCTTTATAGTTTAAAGTGGGTCAGATTTATCTAAATTCAAGCATATCCAAGTATCCAACTGCGTCAAAGTCAGACGTCCAAGTTCATCCATTTCATCTAAAATCTTATTAATCCAGCATATGCATTGAAACCTAAACAAATGCCAAAGACCATGACAAAATTGCCCAAACTTCTTGAATCTCATCCTACTCCATTCAAAGTCTATCTAAAATCAAGAAATATATATTAAGTAGTTATGTACATGATATCAACATACTTTGCAACAATATATTTATAGTTTAAAACGAAACAAAATACCAATACATATTGAATGTGGGATCATTTCTAAAATATTTTTGTACCTATTTTTAACAAATGCTAACAAAGATGTTGGAAAAGAGAATCCAATGGACAAATTTAAAGTAATTTATTATATTTAAAGTGATATGTTGCCTCAATGCAAGAGTTGATCTTTACATTTATGTTTCTACAGAAAACTTTGATGAGCTTAAACATATTTTTGAAAGCAACTTGTTGAGTTGTTGAAGTAACAAAGTAGTTCATCATTACTACCTCAATTCCACTAAAAAACTCCAATGAAATTGGTTTAGGGTTTGTACCACTAAACCACTCCATATATTGATTTTGATCATTGAGCAAGAAAACTAGAATTCAAATCACGTGTGTATCTACTCCACCCTCTGTATCACATGGCTTTAATGATCAACAATCAAAATTGGTAAATGAAACCTTTTTAGTGGTACAATTTCTAAACCAATTTGGAGGTTCTTAGTGGGACTAAAGGAATATATCCGCTAACTCTAACTTTTTGTGAATGGTAAATATAGAGGTTGTCAATTTTATACCTCATATTTATAATTTTTTTCTATTTTAGATAAAAAGAGACACTACTTTATTCTTGTCTTTTATGGTTTTGTCCATTTTGTGCTTAAATATTTTTTTATTGCATTAAATGGATGTGATTCATAATTAGAGCACCTTTTTTTTTTATCAAGAAACAAATATACCAATATATCATGACTAAAAAAATTTGTGTGTATAAAATCACATTCAATAATTGCAATAGTTAGTTTTATTTTTTTAATCTAAAAAACCATCCAACATGGGTTTAGGGTTCACTGTGACATTCTCGGAATTTTTCATTTACATTCATTGTTTGCATTGAAAAATTGATTGCCACATAGACCACTAGAAGACTAGGTTCAAGTTTTTATTTTAGATATTACGAAATACCTTATTTTCCACGGTCTTAGGGCATCAACAATCCACGGTCATAGGTACAATTTATTAGAAAAATCTCAAAATATTTTCAAATTTGCCCAAAAAATTGGTCACCTTTTAGTTACAAAAATAATTTTCAACAAACATTTAGTTTCCCGCTTGGGTTTCCAGCTCTACGCTCTATGCTCGCATACTAGCTTCGTTGACCCCCAAATCAACAATTCCAGCAGAAGAATTGTTCTCAAACCCCAAAGACAGAAGATGAACAACCTCTATTTCCCTCGACTTTGCAAAGTAATGGTCCCTCAAGGACCTCTGGCGTTTAGCCATTGATCAACAAGCGGAGCACAAGAGCAATTGAGGCAGCGAGGCATCCAACAATTGAATGACTACCACTCCGTCAATTTCTTCTCGTGAAGTTGTGAAATGTGAACTCGTGATCTTGTCAAGATTCAAGAAGACCTTGCAAATTTGCAACCAAATTCACGCAATCACACTATGAACACACAACGAGCAAGTGAGCAACAATGAACAGGGAGGCAACCAACAAATGAAGTGAGAGTTTGAGACAGCATTCAGAGTTTCACATCAATTGAGCAAAATTGCAGAAAGCATGAAACTCACTAAACCCTAAACCCTGAGTGAGTGAGAGTTTCAAGTTTCAAGTCAGAGTGATTGTGACGGAGTGATGGACCATCAAGGCCTGCATCAACGGTAAAGCCAGCCAGGTAAGTGAGGTAAATAACTTAATCCCTAACCCCAATTAACTACTAAATTAATAACCCCAGCCTCCATTTTCCCAAGCCCCCAGTCCCCCACTCCCCTAGCTAGTTTTAGGGCCTTAGGCAGTTAGGCCTTTAGGGTATTATGTTATTAATGTAATTTGTAGTTTATACTCTGTACATCTAGATTAAAAAAAATGCTTTTTGATGAAAAAGAATGAAAAAAAAATGAAAAAGAATGAAAAAATAATAATAATGAAAAAGAATGAAAAAAAATTGAATTTCAGAGTTCAATAATCATATCTAATTCAAATTAAAAAATCAAATCAAATTGTGAATTTTTAATGTAATTGCCACTTATTTGATGTTCTAAAACCACCTTCACTTGCCTTATTTTTCTTCTTCTTAACAACTAAGAAGTCATTAAAATACTATTACATATTCATTTAGTTCTTTATAAATCAATCTTTCTATAAATATTATAAGAGATGTATATTAGTATTAATATATTATTTTGCAGAATAATTATTAATAGTTATACATCCTACTTAAATATATTGTATAGAAGTTGATAGAAAAGAAAAAGAACAAACATCTAAGTAATATATAACAATCTTCATAGAAATATGAAGAAGAAAATGATTGACAAATGAAAATAAAATATATTAGAAGCATGTTCTTTTTATACTAGCCTAGAAGCTTGATACACAAAGTAATAATAGAAATATTTTTATTTTTATAAATTCTAAAATAAAATAGAAAAAAATAGAAAAATAATAAACATAAAAGAAAAATAATAAAAATAAATTATAGTAGTTAATACAATTTTTTTTTGCTTTTAGTTAACATTGATTTGTTGAAAATAGGTGATATGTTGTCACTACTTTTCTTCACACGTAGTCAAAATTCAATAATTTAAAACATGTAGAAGCCAAAAATTAGCTTTGAAATTTTCAATTCTTGCCAACATACATCTATTATTAAGATGGATATGTCGCCTCCCTACTTTCTTCATCAATTTCTATATATAGCCATAACTCACTAATGTTTATCTGCTTAGTGCCATTTCTATCTCCCAAAGACGGATAGAAGTAGCCACCTCGTTGAAAGTTCATCGAAAATTATCGCCACTTTTTAGAAAAAGCTAAATCACTAAAAAAAACGTTGGTTAGTACCTAGTTTACTATATAAAAAATTTCCTACAAAGTATAATCTTGGCCGGCTAAAATCCGGCTTTATGTATTTTGAATCGGTAATTTTCTGAAATGTTCTTACAATGGATGGCAAAAAGCCAACATTTTATTTTTTTAACCGGTCCATTTCCGAATAACTTTTTTTTCATCTGGAACCTCTGCCGAAACTTTTCTATCTCAACCGGAAATTCTAAAAATCAACCGGCTAGGTTGTAAGGGTTTGCCGGTACTCCCCGTTCATTGCACCAAATTCGGGAGAGAAATCAATTTCGATCAGTCATTGTCCATAATGCATTAGCACGCTTTCATTCCAGACAATCTCATGAATTTCACATTGAAAATTGTTTGTCTATTGCTTCATAGCATGACGCTGGATCTCAAAAAGAAGAATCACTGACAAACTGAGATCAATTTAACGTACAACTCTCTCTCTCTCTAGACAGTCACAGGAAGAAACAAATATGCAGTTTAAACATGAAATCCACAGTAGATGCGCCGACAAAATTATCCATAGTGGAGCTTGTTTCTTTGGACTCTAGAGTTGCCACTCCCACTTTTCTGAACTTAATTTGCTGTCCTCATATTCGTGCATATTGCTGCAAGACTGAGCCCCCCCCAAATGGCCTCTCAGTGCCGAGAGGGGTCTCTGGGGTCTCTTGGTTTGGAAATTTTAAAAAATAATTTGTTGAAATCCCAATATCTTTGCAGTGTAATTTTTTTTTCAGTTTTTCCAGAAAAGGCAGTGTTTTTATGCATTACAGTTTGTATAAATCAATTTTTGTGTTTTCAATTTTTGTGTTTTCAATTTTTGTAAGAAGTCATTACTCATTAGAAAACATAGATGTAAGCTTAAATAGGGACGCAATTTGGAATAGTGACCATAATAACATATCTGCCTACCTCAGAATCCTTTTCCATCCTCATGCAATCCTAGAGATCATTAACTATTCCAAAAAAAGAATAGAACGAAAATGGAATATTGGATACATTAACCCCTAAATGTTTTTGACTATGTTTTCACCAAAAACGCTCCATAACTGCCATTTCTAATACTAGTGCCAAATTTTAGAAAAAAATAATTTTTGGACACATGTAACCATATGATCTTGTAGTAAACTTGTTTAAGAAGACGTGGAAAAAATTTCAGAATTTTCCACCATGTGGATTGCAAGATAGTAGCGTTTGAATTGACAAAGATCCTTTTTTTGTCCCTGCAAAAAAAACGGGCAGCTGCCCTTCACAAGGTCACATTTTTATGAATAAATGTCCAAAATGTTGGTTACTCTTTGGATTTATTCTTGAAGGCAAGTTGGCTACATGCTTGAAAAATTTCAGATCATTTGGAATTGTACAACATATAGGAAAAAAATAGTAAGTAGGAAGAGGTAGAGAATGATTCTAAACACTAAATTGTGAAGAATTTATTTATGGAATTGAAAAATGCCAATCCCAACAGTTGTAATGTTGTAATAAACAATCTACACCCAATGTTTTATTTTTTTTCAAAAATATTGAAAATTGAGTTAAATAAAGGACTTCAAAGTTTATTTTAGAGTTGAGATTCCATAACTTCCCTTAAACTAAGAATCCTCATAACTTTTGACTCATAGATCTAAATGGAATGATTCAAAGCTTCCCGTATACATATAAATCTAAAGAACCAATTTCAAATTTTTATTTTCTTAAAAAGTGATTTTTAAAGAAGTTTTTTTGCTGCCCGTGCTGCCCGCCAAGGACTGAAAATGACATATCATGCAATAACTTTTTAACCATGTTGTCAGAAGTTATGAAAATTGTTGGGCCTTAAAGCTACTCCTCGGGCACGTGTTGTATGAAAATTTCAAAGAAAAAAAATATAAATTCCATTCGTAGTGAGCTGCCCAAAATCGCTATGTTGCCAAAAAACACACTTTGGTCCTTTAGGGGTTAATAACAAACGTGACAAACTTTAGAAGTCAAAGGAAATATTCATCAATAATGAGAATGGATTTACAAGATTGTTGTAAGGTAGGAGGCTCATAAACCGACCGGGCTGTAAAACCGATCATGGTCCAGAGGTACATTTTACTTTCTTCCATGTACCAACAGCGTACATTTCAAGGGGTGGTCGCTTTTAGTGACCATTGGATTTCAACTTCAAAAATTCATAACTAATTCCACAAACTTAAGGTCCAAAAAATATAAAACGACTTGGGTTAGATGCAAATTCCATTTTTCTTCCTACTAAAATTTACTGAAAATTGTTTCAAGCAGTTTAGCTTCCCCGAAATGGCAAACAGCTCTTAGATGGTCGGTTTATGAGACTCCTACCTTATATCACAACTAAGAAGCGCCAAAAAAATTCAAGGAGAATTCTAGAGGCATTGATAATAATGACAATATCAGACATCAAACATCATCAGGATTGCACGTATTGAGAAGTTAGTATAATATGTCCGCTAATGTACTATCTCTCACCTGTCATTCAAACTATCATGTGTGAGCTTAACCCTTCATTGCCTAAGGGGACCAAAGTGTCCTCACATAGTTTCAAGTCAAATTCAAAGTGCAGTAATTTTTGCATCCGGTGTCCAAATTCAATAAAACTTGGAAATTTTGTGCTCTCTCTTCCAATTTGTGTGGTAAATTTTCGATTCAATTCAATATGTATTGATTTTCTATAAGTCCATTGAATTTCAGAGGTTCAATTTGAGTTCACCAAACTATATTTGATGGCTGGAACTTTGGGGGCTTGTATCTCCTTCATCCAATGTGTGTTTTCAATAAACTTTGTTGGGTTATGTTCCCCTTGCAGTCTAGTTATTGTGTAAAATTTTCTTGTCAATGTAAGTTGTTTTGAATGTTTGAGAGCAATTCAAAGTTCAAGATTTTGACATTTTTGGATTACGGTGAACTTTGGCAACTTGCTTCTTCTTCATACAAATGAATGTCCATTTTCAATAAAAGTTTTTTGGAAAGTTGAGCACACTAGATTAGTTTGTGTGGCTAAAATATCTTATCAATCCAAGAAGTTATGAGTGACTGAGAGACACTTTAGTAGGAGGATTAGCTTTAGATGTGTATTTTGCAACTCTTTTTTGCTATTCTTTGACATTTCAAAGCCATTTTTCAAACATAATGAATCATTTGAATGATATTCTTTTTTACCATTGCGTTTTTATATTGATTTTGAATCACTTTATAGTTTAAAGTTTTTTCATATGAGTAAGTTTAGAAATCAAATTTCACCACTAAATGTGTTGCTAAGAAGATTTCAATATCTTTTTTCTACACTAAAATATTATAATTTTGTAATCTAGATGTCTAAAATGACTCTAAATTTGATTTATGTCATCTACAAGATGTACAATACCCACCAAGAAGTTTACATTCAAATCTTCGAACTCCAAGTGTCATTGAAAATGAAGTGCAACTTTGATTGATCATATCTTCTACTTCAGATTTCTAAACTTTATGAAACTACCACCTATATATTGGAAAACAGGTTAACTACATTGTGAACCACCATATAGTGTGAAGCTAACTACATTGTTGAATTCAAAAGATATTGAAGGAATCAACTTATCAACGAGAATCTTTGAAGTCCAATTACTTCATAAAATAAGGATCGAAAGAATTTAGAATTTAACCTTCAAATGAGCAAGGAGATCACTTACAATTGTAATTCACTATATTGGTTCACATTTTATAAAATGAAAAATATAAACAATGTTTGTAAATTTACAAGTCCAAAAGTGTTAGTGCTTCGGATTAAATCATAACTACATATTAGGGAGTTTTTCGTTAGATAGTGATAGGAGCTTAAGGAATTTAGGGTGAAAATCTTTAAAATGCAATTAGGAGAAAACAAAGGAAAATTTTTATAAAAAAATAGGGGTTTAAAACTAAAAAGACTCCAAGTAAGATTTGATAAAGTAACCAAATTAGACAACTAGTAAAATGTTTGAGAAAAGGAAAACAAAATCCAACAAATGAATTATGATATTAGAGGAACCAATAAAATAAAATAAATAAATAAATAAATAAATAAATAAATAAATAAATAAATAAATAAATAAATAAATAAATAAATAAATAAATAAATAAATAAATAAATAAATAAATAAATAAATAAATAAATAAATAAATAAATAAATAAATAAATAAATAAATAAATAAATAAATAAATAAATAAATAAATAAATAAATAAATAAATAAATAAATAAATAAATAAATAAATAAATAAATAAATAAATAAATAAATAAATAAATAAATAAATAAATAAATAAATAAATAAATAAATAAATAAATAAATAAATAAATAAATAAATAAATAAATAAATAAATAAATAAATAAATAAATAAATAAATAAATAAATAAATAAATAAATAAATAAATAAATAAATAAATAAATAAATAAATAAATAAATAAATAAATAAATAAATAAATAAATAAATAAATAAATAAATAAATAAATAAATAAATAAATAAATAAATAAATAAATAAATAAATAAATAAATAAATAAATAAATAAATAAATAAATAAATAAATAAATAAATAAATAAATAAAATAAATAAATAAATAAATAAATAAATAAATAAATAAATAAATAAATAAATAAATAAATAAATAAATAAATAAATAAATAAATAAATAAATAAATAAATAAATAAATAAATAAATAAATAAATAAATAAATAAATAAATAAATAAATAAATAAATAAATAAATAAAATAGCGCAATTTACATCAAATTAATGCAATTTTCACTAATTTGGCACATATTACAATAAATTAGCATTTTTATAGTAAAGCAGTGATGGATGAACGGAATTAGGGAAAAGAATCCATTAAGAGGTGGGATATTAACAAAATTAGGGTTGCAAGCTCTCTCTCTCTTTCCTCTCTTGAAAGCTTTTGGGTGTATGTTTTTTTTTAGGATTGTTGAGGATGTTGGATGTTTTTGAACATGAATTGTGAGAAACTAAGAATGGAAACCATCTAGAAAAATTGGTCAAAGTAGGTCCACTTGTTGGTGAAAAATGAGTGAAGAAAATTAGAGTTTATTTAGGTTAGATGGAAAACTGGATTGGAAAATTAGTTTTTTTTTAAATTGGAAGGGAACTGCCAACTTTGACGGGCAATTGCGGAAGATTGGCAAGGCGGATGGAGCTGAAATTTAGAAAGGTGGTGTGCCTTAAAGTCAGATTTTCAAAAACCTATGACTCAACCAGCTTGGAGCTAATGGTAGACGTTTTTGTGGAGAGAAGTCAGCTACCGCCTTCAAATGGAACCGCCTACTTTGGCAGGCTATTGCGAAAGATCGACAAGTTAGATGGAGCTGGAAATTAGAGAGGTGGTGCACCTTGAAGTCAGTTTTTTGTAGAGACTAAGCTCGTCTCAATTGAAGCAAGGACGAGGCAATGGTGGCCCATTTTGTGAAGTGAGGTCAGTTGCCCTTAGCGATGATTGGTTGCCCTACTCGTAATTCCTTGTTCTTGTTGAGTGACATTGAATTTTAAATGTAATGCTTATTACAATGTATGGATATTTTTGCATGTTTGAGTAAATGATTTACTATGGTTGCATGAAATCTTCTTGAGGGAAAGGGGAATGATGTTCTATTATTAAACCTTGGAACTTAGGTTGAATTGCAAATGCATTTGAGGTCCATGCATGTTGAATTTGGATGTGTGGAGGATTGGTAGTGTGCTGGAATTTTAGGTTAGATCTCAATTAGGGCCCATTTTGAGGCCCTCAAGGTGATTTTTAGGAGAAATTTGTTGTAGGAAGAAACCTTGGAGACTTAAAAGGAATTGCTAATTCATTTAGGACAATGCATGTGAAATTGTGGTGTTTGTGGATGGATGTGTGTTCTGTAATTCTCCTTTAGGGCTTAGTTTGGGCCCTTTTGGTTCCCACAAGGCCAATTTAGTTGGAATCTTGGCCTAGGAGGTTGTCTCAACTTCTTAGAACATGTGTTAGAATGGTTATAGGATTTTAGGACATGGAATTGGGTGATTTAGGGGTGCTGCCTCACATTACATTTGCTTAGAGTCGTTTAGGTCAAAATTTACCACAAAATACTTATTTTGGAATCCATTGCTTAAAAGACAATCTAAGTACAATCCCATTCACTCTCTGCCGGCCAACTCTTGGGTGTTTTTTGCCACACATGGTGGGAAACACTCACATACATGCTTGGTGTCATTTAGATGCTAATTGAATCTACTTGTCTAGGAAGAATTGAATTGCATTGATTGCACTTTAAGTTGTGTTTGAAGTGCCTATACAATGAAGGCAACATCAATGCTTCTTGTACCAATACAATTCAATTTTTTGTCAATCAGAGCTTCATATATGAAACTCCAACAACCTCTCAATGCAAAACATGTTTGGGCCAATAAATGTGGTAGCTTGTAGATACATTGTAGGTGAGCTTTGGTGAGAAGTGTACTTTAAAGATAGAAATAGATTGTGAGAGATTGTAGGTATTCTTGATTGTAAAAAGTGACTTCAGTGGTGGTATAAAGGTGTGCTCTAGAGATATGAATACTAGCATCTAATTGGAAGAATGTGATATGGATAGACAAATCTTCATTCAAAATCAGAAAAAAATCAAGGCAAGTGAAGGTGTAGAAAAGAAACCCAAAGGATTTTCTTTGGATAAATAGTGTTGTCTTTTTAATTTGGTTGTTCATTAATGATGGTATGGAGTGCATCCATTGGTTTTGATAAAATCCCTCTCCTTAGAATGCCACCTAATATATGGAGAAGTAGGGACTTTGTTGATGTAGTCTATGAATGCCAATTGAGTGACTTTGTACTTCTCCACGATCACCTTGAGACACTTATACTTATGGAACATAGTGCTATGGTGCACCGTAGCAAGGAATCAAGTGATTTGCAAGCACATGGCAAGATAATGTTTTTGTGGCCTGCAAACTCTCCTAACTTAAATTCCATTGAAAACCTATGAAAGATCGTGAAAAACACTGTCCAATATGAGGTGCTACTACCAAGCAAAGAAGAATTACTCAACACCATTCAAAGTGCATGGGAAGAGGTGTCTTTAGAGATGATTGAAGACAGTTCTCCTTCCTAGCATGCCTCACCATATGAAGGCTGTAATAAAAGCTAATGGTGGTAGCACTAGATGGTAGATAGTATGCCAAAAAATGCTATTTTTATATATAATTCTATAAGTGTTATTTTGTAAATTCTTAATACATCAATAAAGTAGACTTCATTATTTTTCCAATACACTTTGCGGTTTGTGATTTGGTTCATTTTTGAGCATGTGGTGGCAATTTGAAATTTGAGGTAAGGTAGAAGGCTTGAAAACAGTTTGGGCATTAAGAACTGCCCCTACATAAGTGCCCCAAACAACAAGTGTTTATTGAATTTGGACATCGGATGCAAAAATTACAGCATTTTGAAATGGACTTGAAACTATGTGAATAAACCTTGGGACACTTAAAGGTTGCAATAAATTTTGATTTACAATGGGGAGTGAGTTGAATGGAAACGTATAGTGGATCATTCTTAAATTCACTAGCTCCATTCAAAGGCATGTTTTGATTGCACCTATAAGCATTAATAGGGACCTAGGCACCTTTGACTTTGAAAAATCATATCTTATTCATTCCAAGTAAAAAAATTAAAATTAAAAATTTAATTGTTGTATTCTTCATCTCTCTTTCTTCCACAAAAATGTAAAAAATCTTTGGGTCCACCCATTTCTGCACATGGGTCTTTCTTCCCTCAAATGAGCACTTTCTGAGCCTTCTACCTTATATGCTCTAACTCTATTAATTGACGGACTGCTGTGAACTTCTTGGTGAGTATTGGTCAGTACAAGATTGTACGGCTGAGATTTTTATACCTTTGTGACAATTTAAACTATAACACTTAAAAGCAATGATGTTCTTAAACTCCAAAAGGCCTTGGGCCTTCAGGGATTAAGGTATGATCTGCAATTTCTCGCTTGACAAAACCATCCAATGAACAGAGTTTCAAATGCTATCTATTGTGAGATTATTCAAAAATATTGTTGTGACTCCAATTGTGAGAAATATTGATAAAATTTCAGCTTAATAACTGCAACTTTGGTGATGGACAAACTATGCACTCAAAAGTGGTTGCACCAGCCAGCCAGTATATAGCCTTCTCTAATACAAAGATGCCAGACAGACTATGCACTATGCACTGAAAAGAGGTTGTCACTACCTGTTTGGGTATTCCGGTCAATGAAGGCCGTTGATTGTGTTAAAAAAAATCAGACCCCCTTGGGACACCATCGATTCAAAAAGACAATTTGGAATACGATATAGATATGGATACAGATGCGATATTGATATGGATACATGTACAACTACATGTACATATACAGCTATGGATATATATATTGATATGGGATATATCCCATATCGATTGCCAACCCCAACCCCACCTCAAAATTACAAAAGAGTGGGAGGGTGGGAGGTTGAAAAATAATTTTTAATTTTTTAATTTTTTTAATTTTTTTGAGCTCACCAAGGGGGGTAATTGAAAAAATAAATAAATTCAAATTTTTTCAATTTTTTTTTGAGTCCATAGTGACATCCACCCCTATGCACTCAAAACACTCAAAAGAGGCAGTAACTGCCTTCCTCAATATGGACAGACAATGTTTTAAGTTAATCTACATTACAATACACTGAGTTCATATATCAACTAATCACAACGCTCAACTATTTTGACACGTAAGCCATTAGCCAACAGCAAGATAGACATTTGGCGTTTTTTCACAACACAGTCGGGCTCCAGCTGGAACCTGAAGAACCGGCATAAAAGAGCAAGACACATCCGCAGCTGCAGCATGGCCGAGTCCTTTCCAAGGCAAATCCGAGGTCCTGCCTGCATTGTCACGTCCACGACCCACCCCAAGATCGTCAAAGAGCCACACCAAGCAGGAACCAAACTACAGGAACATGGTCCTTGAAAATGCAAAAACGTACTGCACCGGTGAGGCAACTCAAATCAGGAGCCCAGGGCTCTGTGGACTGAAAATAGAGCATGTTGAGGTCAGAACCCATTCCAAACACAAAGTTTGGGAAAGCCCATTCAGCAGGCAACAGTCTTCTTGACTGTGGTGAACATTTCACAGCACTCATTCCCAAACTTGTGTCTGACTGGAGTGCGTCGTTCTACCTCAAAGGATGTCTCATGCTTGTCCACAACTTATGATGCTTTACATTGACCTCATGGAGAGTGATACAGTTTTGAGAAATTCAATTAGCGGCAAAAGAAGACGGATCTTGAGAAATAGAGTGCCAAAATGGAAACCAGGAGGGAGGTGGTTATGGTTTAAAACCCAGCTCTTCAGTCCTCTGAAATGGCAGCTTGCCTCCAGTGGAGTGTAAGACCTCATTGAGATTTTGAAAGCAAAGTTTGTTATATCCATTCAACCGACATTTCGTTAAAATGGCGGTATTCCACAAACATGGCGCTTTTCAGTTTAAATCGTGTGGTCTAAATCTATATTAGTCTTACACTTTAGGGCTGAAGACGAAGGAATTGAATGGAAAAATGGCGCATTTCATGTGCCATTTTAACGAAATTTTCCAAATACAGTTATACTAAGAACTAATGTACTGTACATCAGTTCATTACAACAAACTCTGAGGTTTGCAAATGATTGAAGTGACAGTTAATTAATGACTGGTTGACTTACTTGGAAAACAGGAAATTTGAAGAGGGACTCAGGCTGGACAACCCCGTCTGCAAGCCACCTCTCTGGCTTGAACTCTGTTGCGTCCGGGCCCCATAAAGAAGGCATTCGCCCCATCGCATACGGTGCGTAATTAACCATGTTGCCTTTCTTTACTGCTGTCCCATCAGGAAGTACGTCATCCGCCGCTGCACTTTTCACATCCTGCACACATTCACAAGTCCAGGGGATGGATGTCGGAGTTCAAGGCTTGTGGTGGGAGAATGAAGCAGTTAGTTTGAAATCCGGGTTAATTTTTGAAGTCTCTGCACAAGCGCTAGAATTATAATTGATATGAGACTCAAATTGGGGGGGGGGGGAAGCGCGTGGGGATGGGAAAGATTTCAAGAGAAATGACAGAATTACACGTTACTTTGATATTGCAATCTGTGACATCTCCTGATATTCGTTTCTGTGGTTGTACTCTACACTTTTAGATACTGGTCCACAAGATCAAGCACTCCCCTTCTGTATGGAATCTCAATGAGGCCTATTAATGAGAAGAGATGGAATAAAAGCGGTATCCACTACTCCTCTCTTTGCAGTTTCGAAATATAACACTCAATTTCCCAAGAACTGCTTACTTCGCCAGCCATGGTGGTTCAACCTAGATTGTGACAGCTCCATTGAAATAATACAAATAACTCAAATCTGAAGCATGTTTGTGGAAAAACCACTGCTTGCAGACAGGCCCCGTGTCCGGGTTCCACAAGCATGCTTCAGATTTAAGTTCCATGGCGCATAATCTTCCACGCCCACCCAAACTCATAACCAAACATTATGAAATTCCAAACATTGAAATTCCAAAAATTGTGCCTAGGCCTACGACTGTGGCGACTGGTCCTTGCAAAAGAGGGTCCTACTCAACCACAGAACAGGGATAATCTTTACACTACTGGACCTACGGGCAAGTAGGAAATACACACAGAGAACAGAATTCGGACTCCAAAAATCATAACATCTGCTCATATTGATCTAAAAATACGTTAATTCAATATTCTCAGCAAGCTAAATAAGTAATAATATAGACCATCCTCACCCAAGGGTCCTAACCCTCCACAGGATACATGATATTAGTCAATTAATGCGTGACCAACTTAAAAGTACATCAGGGTGCAGAGATTCAGTTACCATTGGTACAGCAGGATACAGGCGCAAGGTCTCCATGATGCACGCATGAAGGTAATGCAACTTGAGAAGGCTATCAAATGTGAGTATCTCAGAGAACCGCAAAATTCGTTGGTTGAAGTCATCCTCCCCACCTAATGTCTCGGACTCAGATTTGCTGTTGGTATTCACTGTTTGTAACTCGGTTTCTAGATCCAGAAGCTCCTGGAAAATTTTGTCAGCAACATGAGGGTGCAACATGATCATGTACACAAACCATGATAAAGTGACAGCGGTGGTGTCTCTTCCAGCGATTATAAAATTCAGTAGCGTATCACGGAAGTTCTTGTCTGTGAACCGATGCTCTCCTCCTTCTTCGTTCAAGAGCATGAACCTGGTGAAGAGGTCGCTCTTCCCCTGCATGATGGGACTGTATGTCAGGATGAGAATCACGGAAATTTTGGAACATACGTAAGGTAGAAATTTCTAAAATATTTCGCAGAACATATGTCATAAACCCAATCTCATTTTACATTAAGCAAAGGTTTTTGTTATCTGTTTGAGCACCACACTGTGACACACAGAGTCGCATTTACATGTTAAGAGTGTACCAAGTATGGTCAAAATCATTACTCCGGAAAATTTCAAGGCGTTTACATGTATCAATCAAACCAATCACCCTCTCCTTCACATGCTGAGGCCTGTAATATCACAATTGCACAGACTAACCTTCAAGGTCAAAGTGCAATAACAAAAATAAGTTTTACAAGGATAAGATTTTAGTTATTAGTAAGTTTAAACTGTCA
The DNA here is from genome assembly GCA_951230915.1 of Antitrichia curtipendula. Lineage (NCBI taxonomy): Eukaryota > Viridiplantae > Streptophyta > Bryopsida > Hypnales > Leucodontaceae > Antitrichia > Antitrichia curtipendula. The sequence continues at coordinate 39,554,541 of OX579635.1, forward strand.
TTTGCATTTGCATTTTCTTTCGTGTCTATGGACAATTTGGATTTCTCTGGTGGATATTGAAGATTCCAATCTTTCTTCTTCACATGTTTGCAAGTCTCAGATACGTTCATCAGAAACCTCACATCAAATACTAACGGGAAGACTCTAGTCAGCTCTGAAAGAGAAAATCTCGAAAGCAAATCACTTACCGAAGTATGAAGATCCTCTTTCCCGAGACCTTTTGTGCTCACGGTCAGCTCCGATTTTCTGGCGTGGATGACACTGTAGGTGAAATCATTGACCACCTTTGCACTGGCCACCACAGCAGCCTCATTGCCCACTTTGAGAACTCGCTGCAGCTTCCAGAAGGGGTTCACAAACCTTTTGGAAGTGATCTCATTTGTGATATCAAACGCCTTGGCGAACGGCACTTCCGGCAGCCCCGGCTTTAGCGTGTCAATCTCGCACCCGAACGCTATTTTGAAGATAGAATCCAAAGTAAACCTCATGAACAAGTCCTGTAATGGTAACGTGCATATTGCAATCATAAATTTTTGTTGGATTTCTGACAGGGAAATAGTGTTAAGAAAATTCTTGGAATCGTAAGCAAGAGGGTGGTCCTTCAAACTCAATTGCAATGGTTTTCGAAAGAGAGTGGTTTCGAAACGCGTTTGCAATGATTCTTCCCATGCCAATGCATGTCCTCCCAAGTCTTGAGAATATACATAAAGCTGTGTATCTTTAGAATGTTAGCACAATTTAAGTAACATTCTTGATATAGTTTATGAATATTCTTTGAGTGTACTTCTAAAACTGACCGTACATATTCTGTAGTTAGGAGATTTTTAGCTGATTATTAATTTATTTCATTATGATGCCTAATCCATATTTTCTCCTAGTTTAAATATAGCACAGGTGACCCCCAAGTTAAGCTCACTCAAAGGTATGATCGAGAAACTGACCTGCATGTCAAGTGGCTGCTGCGTCCTGCAAGCGCTGGTGATGATAAACGCCGCTTTCACGGAGTAATCTCGAAAGATCACAGTGCTGAAATCTCGCAGCTTTCGGGAAGCAAATTCAAAGCTTGCCGTCTTGCGCTGCTGCTTCCAACTCTCCCCATCCACGTTGAAAATGCCATCTCCCAGAAATATATCAAAATTTTCGTGGAATGTTTCTCCCTGAATTAATTAGCAACAATTCAACAACGAATTCAACAACTTGGAAACTCGTCTCCGTGCACTCAGGCAAATAAAGTCTGTGAACTTACACAGTGTGACGCTAACGATGCATATGCAATTCCAAAGTTGCTCACTACGGAATTGCGTCTATGGACTCTTGAATTTCTCTAGTGCAGCTAGCAAGTTCGAACAATTACACGTAACAACGTTGGAAAAAAGTTGAAATGAAAACTAAAGAGTAACACATGCGACGCAGTTTATCTTCTCACAGTAGGTAGACCAGTGAAACTACCTAAAAAAGAAGAACTTGCATCATACTCAAAATTGCTATCAATGTCACTAATGAGTCCTAAAACGTGCAAAAGGCCACTGAAAATGCAGAAAATTCAATCGACTAACCTTCGGGTAGTTAGCAAAGTTAGTCTTGAGAATGTATTCCACATTAGCAGGGTCAGCCGTGAAGATGTAGTTCACACTCGCCGTTTTGCAGCCAAAAGTGAGCCCGTCTCGGAGGAAATAAAACACCGCCCAGTCATGTAACTGGTGAAAATTTCGGAGCATTTCCACCGTCGCCCCTAGCAATTGTGATCAAATAAACCAAAATTATATCTACCGGACTAAAATTACGAACCCCACCCGATCAAAGTCTCAAAACAATTACACGACAGAAACAAAAATCCATTTCCTGCGGAACCAAGGGATCGCTTCAATGCCCCCAACTATAGCCTGCACAACCCAAAGGTGAAAGAGGAGAAATAATTTATACAGTGTGGGATCGAAACGGATCGAAACGAATGGTACCTAGAATGGGCAATTGCGCAGGCCCTTTGCGTCCTCTGTGCAGCACCCAGTGATCTGCAATCGCCCACAGAAGGTAAGCCAAGACGGCGCTGAAAACGACAGAAACCACCGTGAGGCTGCTCATCCTCTCCACAAGCCATGATCCCCAGTCTTTCATTGCCTTCTTACACAGCCGTTACTCTGCAAATTAAAGGAAGTCAAGATCTCTCTCAAAACACAAAATAGCGCAGCCTGGCTCCGCAATCTGTCGCACGCTCAGGGCTGAAGGTTCCTCGGAAGTGAAGCTCTGTGAATTAATGAAAATTTGCAGGTTCTACTTTTAATTAGTGGAATTAGTTTAAGCAAGACGAAAAGCCGTTGATTCTGTGTGAACAAGAGCTCTGGGCAACTGGTTTGTGAGGTGGGAGGTCTATAAAGAGCTCAGGCTATAAATCAAACGAGGTCCTCACTGTCATGATGGACTGAAGTTTCTAAGAGGAAGTGACAACTGAAAATTTGCAGTTGGTAGTAGTGTACTTTGACCCTTACATAACGGCGTGGACGTTTTTCGGCAGAATAATGATATTCGGACCGTCTGGATAATTGAACGCAGAAGAACCTTCTTTTATTTGGCGTACATGAAGTTGTGCACCATCATGCAAAGCACATACGGTAGAACCACCCATTGCCAACCAGGGATCCATGCCCACCCTGTAAGGTAACATGCTCTTAAAGTGACCATTTATGGCCCTTTCCCCCTTTTTCACAGGCTTCCGTGGACAGAAATGTTTTTAGATCAGTTTTCAGAGAAAGAGAAATAGATGTGGAATCTAGCACAAGTGATTTTGTATTTTTTCAAGCATTTTTGAACTATTTATGAATTTTCAAAGATTTGGGGCATAGGCACCTAAGTATTTAAAACCATAGGTCTTCCCAAATCTGTCCACTTGCAACTTGTAAAGAGATGAGCGGAAATGATTGGCTCTTGCAATAGAAAAATAAATTTTCCTCCATGCATTCAACTGCTAAACTGGTCCATTTAAGGATCACCCCATCTCCATTCTCCACCTGAAAATAGGGGTGGTTTGAAGAAGATGGGCGCTTTTAGAGCACACTACCTTATGGTGTATCTATTTCCAATCAAATTCCAATTAAAGCTTGGAATTCCTTTTCTTCTTCTTTTCAAAGTTGGCACTAATAAAATCATGACACATGTCCTAAAGCAATGAGCAAGAAAGTAGGAAATAGTGAGTAAGAAAGTAGTTCTTGAATGATCGAAATTGGAAGACTCTATACATCAGGTATGGGTTGAGGCCAACTTTAGGCTTCTAAAATTTGTAGAAATTTCTATTCAAAGCATAAGATTACCAAAAAAATTACAATCCCCATGATTTCTATCTTTCTACATGACATAAATTTTATGTTGCCTTACACTGCTCCAGAACATGCGTGGAATCACTTAAGTAGTTGACTATGGGTGGTTCTACCATAACATTCAGTATTCTTCACTCGGGGAGGTCACTTCCCCTTGTGTTTTGTAACCACGTGCGTTAACCACCTATTTGTTTGGAGGCTATTTACTTAGTAATCATGATTTTAAAGGACCCTTTTAGTAGAAAAAAAGCTACTTGGTCTTAATTTTAAGCACCCTATAGGTAATTATAAATGAAAATCTAACTTAATTTTTGGCACGCTATAGTATTTATAAACTTTATGAATTTTGTTTTGTTTGATAATGAAGGATTTTTGGATGAATGTTGGGCATAAAAATATGCAAAATATATAAAAAAATTAGGATCAAACTTAACCCTTAACTTTATGAACGACCAGAATGTGGTCAATTTATTTTTTGAAGTGCTTTTTCTATTATTAAAATATTTAAATGAAGTTGTACTTGAAGTGATGCTTTGAAGAATCGAGTTGGCCATCTTTATATGCGGTTAGATTTACATAATAAGCTATTGGTTTGTTTTTTTTAAATCCCAAAGCATAGGTGGTTGGATGCTTGAACAAAAAAGTCAATAAATTAGGGGGATTTGGCCAATGTAAGCATAGCACATGAAAGGATAAGCCTAGCTTGTAAATGGTGTTTTGACCTTTGAAATGCACATTTTGATTCAATTTTCACTCTTTTAATAAATAAAAATTTCACATTATGTCTTTTGGGCTATCCTTTAATTTCATCAATTGTTTCTTATCATTGGAATTCTCATCGCTTTATTATCTAATTGACATTTCATATTAAACTCACTAAATTATTTAATTTGAAAATGTTGGTGTATCAAGGTCATAAACTTATGTTTTATAGGCCCAAAAATTATGAAATTTGTTATTATGAACTCCCAACTTGTAAACATTCCAATTTATAACAAGTTGCCAATTTTCTACAATGTTTCACATTATTTGAAGGCAATTAAAGTAGAAACTTTTAATGATAACTATGCCAACAATCAAATCTTTATTTAAATCTCATCATATATATTTCATTCATCCTTTAGAAAGACTAAGGATTATACTCATCCTAAAATTAATTTTTTTTCTTCTATGATTTTATTCACACTAATTTATATCTACTTTTTTTTAAATCAAAAGATTTTTCAATACCCTATTTTATATATAATGATGTTTCAAGAATTAAATCCAGGCTAAAATAGATCTACATCATTTATAAATTTTTTCTCCAATGAATAAAATTCACCCTATATTTTAACTCACGTGGTTTTCTACTTTTCGCAGAGTGACCTCCCCGAGATTCTTCAAAGAGGTTGCCTTTCCTCTCTAGAGGCCTCACCTACGAAAAACATCCACATGGGAATCATGGGTGAAAGCATGCTACGGCCTACCACTTTTGATGTCACGGTGTAACATTTGAGAAACTAATTTATTTTAAGTGTACATAAATGAGGAGAATTGCATGTATAAATTTGGTGTGATGATTGACATTATGAATGTATTATAGGGTCTAAGCGCATTTTTCAATTTGTACTCAATATCTAGTTTTATTCACTAATATACATGTTTTTTATTTTATTTTATATTTTTACTTTTAAGTATAAATTTTAATATTTGAATTGGTTGGAGGAAGAAACTAGTAAGATTTTACAAGTGGGCCTAATTTTCTTATCATTTAATTCCTTCTACAAGATATATTGTGGAATTAAACAATAAATGGACTAAACGATATAATAAATAAAAACAAATAATTTTTTTTAAAAGTTAACTTCAAGACAAATTAAACAATATAAAAATTTGGCCCACTTGTAGAATCTTGTTAGCTTTTTTCACCAAAAATCCAAAGTGTTAAAAAACTTTATTTACATTTTTTATTGAATGTGCCAAAGTAGGTAGGCCGTAGCATGCTTTCCCCCTCATATCAATACATCTACGGTGTATTCTTTTCTCTTTGCTAAATCTTGGATCAGCTAAACAGATCAACAAATAAATGTTAAAATGGTTTGCCAAGAATCCTTTGACAAAAAATACCAATTTTATTTAACTCTTTGCCATTAAAAAAGGAAATTTGATGGCCTACTAAAAGTTTTACTTCAATTAACTTTGTGGGACTGAGTTTGGAGATGTCATTTTTATATTCAAATCAATTGTCCATCATGAATCCTCAAAGGGTATGGGATAATTTGAAAATGAGATCTTGACCGCTCATTGTCAAAATGTGAAAATTATGTTTAATGAAGAATTTCAAACCTTATTTAGTCATAGTAGAATAATTTTTTTCAAAAGACTTTGAAGAAAAAAAAAGTTGGTAAATCAATCTAAATTTCATCTCCAAAAATCCGTTTGAGATTTAAAGCCTCCACTCAAAAGTTATGAACAAAATTTTGAAAGGATGTTTGAAAATGTCAAAGAAAATGTCCCTTCCAACCACTCTTTGAAATTTGTTCATAACTTTCGATTGGACGCTCAAAATACAAGACGGATTTTTGGAGATGAAACTTAACTTAACCCCTAAAGGACCATTTGTCCCCTCGGGGGACAATTTGGGTTTGAGTAGGTTCCTACAAACTCAATTTTTAGTGAAATCTTTTGAAATCTTTCGAGAATGTGTGATTTTGCAAGAGCTTTGCAGACATATAATTTTTATTTCAATTGGTGCCTAGGGAAAAAAGTTATGGCACAATAAGCCAAAAATGGAGGTTTGGTAGGCACCACAAAAAAATAAAAATATATAGAAATTAAAATTTTTTTTCCTAAAACTATATATTTTTGTCTACATTTGAAGCTTTGATTCATTCTATTTGAACTAGTGATAGAAAGTTATGGACAATCTTAGTTTTTCGGGCAATCCAAGCATCTTCTTGAAAAAATAACTTATAGGATTCATTTTTTAATGCAATTTTTACAATTTTCCAAAAAAAATTGTTAGACAGGGTTGTGTTTGCTTGCTAGAAAAATCTCACCGTTGGGATTATTGTATTTCAATTTCTTCTTAGAGCTATTAACGATTTAGTTTTTTCCTCAATCTTGAACCTATTTCTACTTAACAATTTTTTAATGAGTAAAATTAAGTTAGTTTTTTCTTGAATTTTTTTTCCTAGATTCTCAACTCAATTTTTCAACATAAAAATTTAGAAAATAAAAATTTATAGTACAAACAATTTAAGTTAAGAAGATTCAAAGCCAAAAATTCTAGTCAAGCAAGGTGCAAAAAAACTTGTTTTCTTCACTTTGGATGCAAATATTTTGCAATCTATGTGGTCAAAAATTTTGAAATTTTTTGCATACATTCTTGTACTAGTCTATTATAAGATCCTATAGTTAGATATGCAAAAAGAACAATTTTTCAAATTTTGTGCTCTTTGCAATAAAAGTGGCAGTTTTGAGTGTGTTTTTGATGGAGAAAAGGCCTCGGTTCTTTAGGGGTTAATTTCACAACTTTTTTTAGTTCAAAGTTTCTTAAGAAAATTTATTATACTATGCCTAAATGAGGTTTAAAATTCTGTTTCAAACACAACTCCTACTTTGAACTTAACTATGAGTTGTTGAGAAACTACAAATCCTAATTTACATATTCTTCATGGGTTGTTCTATCTCCTACCACCCCATGTGGATATAAAGAGATTCTATTCTCACTAGAAAACACAAATTATGAATAGCTTTCAATTCATTATGAGGTAATTCAAGCATTAGGATTATTGATTTCAATCATTGGGATTATTGATTTCAACCATTTGATTGTCTTTTTGCTTAAAGTTGTTGTTTTGTTTTTATTTTCATTTGAAAGTACTTAGTTTGTCATAAAATTTAGTGTGCAGTTCTGACCTAGTAAAGTAGTAATTGACACAGTCACCCATTTGTGTTCTGATAGTTTGTGATGTTTGTCCCATTAGCTATTGATTGAGTGTAGAATATTTCACATCATTCTGTCCGTGGGAAGGCAGTCGCTCTGACTGCTGCTGAATGTTATGCAAAAATTAGCCTCATTTAATGAATTTATATTTTGAGGGACTTCAAAATTCTGAAAAGACAAGGTGAGGCCTACATTGGCCTTTTTGCAATTTCCATATGTAGGTAGCTTGTTAATTGACTTCTAAAACTTTTGACATTCATATTTTATTTTGTGGGGTGAGTGGGTACATTGTTACATCACTGTGATATATAGTTGCCATGTCTAGAGCAAATTGAGTGTCCAAAGTAGCTTAATATGACATTTGACATTCCTTGCTACTGTTCGTAGTCATCTTTTGTGACAAAGAGACTTGAACATTGAATTACAAAATTGCAAGGAATCAACCTGAATTGCACTATGCATCACAACACTCTAACAAATACAAATACATATTATGTCTACTTGGCTATAGTTGATGTTATTTATATATGAAGAACGTGATTCTAGATAAATTATATTTTAGTACATTGGGTTCAGATTTATCACAAAACGCCTCCAAAGTAAAAGTTTACTTCTTTGTTGTAACATAGAATTTCATTTTTATGTCAGTAGCCTCCAAAGATGATGACAGCATGATTCATCAACCAATAGTCTATTGCAAAAAATATTACTATGTATTTCATTGCCCTTGATAACATAGACTTTGACACTTCGATAACAATGAAATTCTAATCAATGCTCCTTGATAACACAAAAATTGGCACTTCCACAAACATGATGTTAAATTGTCCATTCAAAGTAGGTCGCATTGATGTGGCTTGATGTGGCCCATGACCTTGACCATAGGATCCGGCCCAAAATGCGGGTGGCTAAGCACAGCTGCAAGACCGCAACTCCAATGGAACTGAAGACAACAATGACCACCCACATTTGTCAGCAAATCTTTTAGTTCAGCAATGGTTACTACAATAGATTTTCATTGTTCTACGGATCCTACACAAAATGGACGCTCAGTTGTTTTAGGGTCTATAATGGCAGATTAGGGTTTAGATGTCTTCTTTTTGCCGACCAATTTGACTGAGCTATGAGCAATTAAGCTCCTACTAATTCTAATTTACATATCCCACATGGGTTGTTTTACCTCCTATCACCCCATCTATACACAAAGAGCTTATCTTCTCGATTGTAAATGCAAAAAAAGAAATGGCTTTTGAAGCAAAGTGAAATAGATGTTGAATTCAGTAAGTGGTATAAACAAAATTTTGTAAATGGTATGAATTTTCTTTTGGAAATCTCAATAATTTTTTGTTGAAAGTTGTAAGCATTTCTTCTTTAAAAACGTCATTAAGTTTTCTTGTTTTTCAAAAAACATTTTAGTAGCCAATACTCACAACAATGTTTTTTGAACCCGAACAACTTTTTGAAATTTTACTAAAACATCATTTTGTGGGACAATTCTGGCAACATTTTTGGAAATTCTTGTAGGATGTACAAGCAGTGCCCCCCTTCCCCAATTTATTTATTTATTTATAATGGGGTCATGAAACATAATTGGAACATGTCATAATTAGTAGAACATATTCTTCAACTTTAACTGACCAACATACTAAAGACAAGCAATGTAAAAGACAAAATTTTGAAGCAAATGATCATTACTTAAGTTGAAACAATATATGAATGCATAGAATCATCTAAAAGTTTGTCCAAATCAGATCTCAACATTAATATTCTGCACTAATTTGAGGTAACTTTTTTGGCCTACAAGTGCAACATGACTTCTTGGACTTTAGCTCCAAAAAAATACAATGTTGCTTTAGTGAATCCTCTACATTTATAGATGTAGTATAAACGTTGTTGGTCTTTTGCAACAACAATACAATTGTCATCAACTTCCTCATGTCTTTCATGTCATCTTGTGTTCTTCACCAAACTCACTTTCACCCATACTCCAGGAAAATATAAGAGACACCACAAAGAAAATGTAGTAACATTTTGAAAGAGGAAGTGTTTACAATTTTCAATAGAAAGTTATTGAGACTTCCAAAAGAAAATTCATACCACTTACAAAATTTTGTTCATCCCACTTATTGAATTCAGCATCTACCTCACTTTGCTACAAAAGTCATTCTTTTTTTGCATTTACAATTGAGAAGACAAACTCTTTATGCACATATAAGGTGATAGGAGATCAAACAATCTATGTGGAACATACAAATTAGAATTAGTAGGAGCTCAATTACTCATAGCTAAGTCAAATTGGTCAACAAAAAAAAGACATATGAATCCAAACCAAGGATTTTTTTATTTTACTTTTTTGTGCCAAATTGCACTAGAAAAAAATAATTTGGTTAAAATTTGGCAAATAATCGTGAAGTTTTTTTTCATAAGACTTTGAATTAAAAAAAAATCTTGAATGAAATCTCCAAATTGTGGATGAAAATAGAATTATAGATTTGTGATATGTGTTAATGTGATATTTTTTATCTAATATGTAGATGAATGTTGAAATTTGGAGCACCACTATAACACTTTATATTGCCTCTTTGGCAGTTTTTTAAATATAAAATAAGAACCCATGACCCTAACCCGCCGCCCTAAACCCTAAAACAATTAAAGTGTCCATTTTGTGCAGGCCCCGTAGAACAATGAAAATCTACTACAACATATATTGCCATGAAGTACATGGTATGTGGGTGGTCGTTGTTGTCCTCAATTCCATTGAGTTTGCGGTCTTGCAACTGCTCCCAACCTCCCCCCTACACTGGACCAAGTTCCATGGTTAAGGTCATGGGCTACATCAAGTCACATCAATGTAGCTTCAATTCAAATGGACAATTTAATGTCTTAACTTCTACAAAAATGAAAGTCTAATCAATGCTGCAAATACTATGGTAATGCCACAACAACATCAAAGTATTGAAGTGTCTATAGTAGTGCCTACCTCTTTTGATGCATAGTGAGAAACTATGTTAGAATTGAGAAAACCTAAAATCAAATACAAACAATTACATGTGTCATTTTTTAATTGAATGTTAAACTTTAAGAACAAAGTAATTCTTAAAGGATACAGTAGTAGTTTTTAAAAGAAAACTTCAAAATTTTCATTTAAGCAAAGTACACCACAAACAAATGTATTAAAAAGATCCCATAGTTGTTTAAAAATTCTAGTGAAAAAACCATAAGTGGAACAACATGAGATTATTGTTTAAAATCTATTGCATTTGCAATGAAAATTACAAAACTATCAAAAGACAATGTAAACTTTCATCCTTAAATGGCATGCACATAATATAACTTAACATGTAAAATCCACCACTAGCACGATGCAAATGACACTTATTCATTGCAACAAATTGGTGCTTGAATTTGAGGTAATATTACAAGCTTCTGTACCTTACAACTGAGAGTCTCATACACAATCTATATATTTGACAAGCATGTTTTGTAGACCATTTTGTTGGAGCACAAAAGAAATTGACCTAAGTACTCAAACTTAATATAAAATCAATGAGTACAATTATCTACAATTGATGTTAAATTCCTAAAGAATCATAGAATTGAATCCAACAAGATTTGTGTGTGGCTTAGTTGATCACATCACTAACTAATTGGTCACTATCATTTCTACTGTTGTTGATGTTGTTGTCATCGCTACACCGCTCTTGTTTGTGTCATGTTTACTAAAAAAACATGAATACCACTGACAAATTAATGTAAAGATAAAGAAATTAGGTCCAACTCAACTTCATATCTTTCACAATTTCAAGTTACATGGTCCAGAATCAAACCAACACCTCTAAAGAATCCACCTTCTTTCAAATATGTTCAAACCTAACTAAGTTGTGAACAAAATCAATGTCAAGCAAGTAAAAATATTGCCTCTAAATTTGGATCGAACAAGATGGCGAAGACTAGAAAATCTTTACAAAAAAATTGAATAATCAAAGGGTAACAACTGTAAAATATGAAGAGATGTAGAAATTCCATGAGAAATAAGATAAGATTGAGTTGTAGGCAAGTAGAAGCTTAAACATTGCCATTGCTCAAAACTAGCCATCCAAAAGTATCTCAAAATTATCAAGCAAAGGACCACAAGTTTTTGACTTGAGTACATCTCAGTTAGAACTTTTTGAATTCACTTTGATAGCTCCATGGCCTAACTCTTCTCACAACAAAAATCAAATCAAAACATGGAACAAAGATCACAGAAATGACCAAAGATTTGTACAGAAAATCCAATTATATTTGCAAAATAGCCATCCACATTCCAAACCATGAGCAAAGCCATCTACCATTGAACAAAGCACGCAATTGTTATGAAGGGGTACCTCAAAATTGCCAAACAAAACACCGCTCTGCTACTCCATTTCCAAGTTCTTTGCACAGTTTTTTCTTGTAGGCTAGCAACGTAGTAGTAGTAGCTTCACCTTTGATGCAATTTTGGAGCGAGATGGATATTAGAGCATGCAATTCTAATCTCGTAACATCAACAATAAACCTAATATCTCATTGTGATGCGATGGACAGCCATTGATTTTTTCCAGTTCTAGTTGCAAATCAATGACATTGCAAGGCGAGCAATTTAAAAAAATAGATATCAACAATGGAGGTGACTGACGACTATTTTTTTTTTTCAATAATGCAAATCAGTGGTTGAGGGAGAGGTTTCAATTAGTTCCATCTAAAATTGACAGCCGACAATTTTTTGAGTAGGGGGCAAACCTGGGCAAAGTTGCAAGCATCTTTTCAGGAGATAGATGGCACAACAATGTCAAAGTATCAAAATGATATAAGAATCAATTTATTAGACATACATTACAAGTTTGTAAAGAACATTATTTTCTTGTTATAAGTTCTTTGTCATTCTTTGTTTGGCTAGACTATTTAGCAAGTATTGCAAATACATAAAACATCAATTACAAGTCAACAATTGGTATAACCTATTATATGGTTATGGTGACAAAATTTTCTTTCTTAGATTTAAAAAATCCTAAACTTCCTTGGTATCCCACTCAAATTCTATAAATATGTAAACTTGTCTAAAGATTCTTACCATCACTCAGTTTTGGCACTTTGACATTGCTAACTTGTTTTAAAGTATCATAGATTCTAAAAATACACTAAAAATTGACTTCAAGGATGGACGGATTGTCTAAGCAAAGGCATTAAAGTGTTCAACACTTACCATATTTAAGTTTGCAAAACAGATGGAAATAGTAGGCTAAAGGGCTTGCTGTGATGAAGAAAAATTTCCAAACTATGGGCCATTCTGCAACTTCAACTACTTGAACTTCTAATCTACATTGTTGATTCTTCAACTAAAAGCACTAACAAACTATGTCTTCAAGCATCCTTGCCATATATATTCCTTTCTAGTTCAATAACAATGGCAACAATTCAAGAAGTGGCCTTATTGGTACATATATAATAATATATAAACAAACGCCAAGATCAAATTGCGAGGAAATTAATGTCAATGAAATGAGTGAAATTTTTTATCTCAATAAAACTAAACTTAACAAAATTAACCACAATGAAACCGACTGTACCCTCTGCCAATGTGTAGAAATCACATTCAACATTTAAGATAGACAAAGTCGTGTTGAATGTGTAGATGGTGCGCTTAATAAATAAGATTTAAATTCTAATGCAATTTCAAGTGCTAACTGAAAGATGGAATAGCCTCATGTTCAACAATTGCAGGGGGAAGACAAATGTAGGGCGGAGAAGAGAACAACAGCGCGGGCCAAAACATCTATGCCCACTACTAGCCAAATTGCTCAATTGCTGCAATTTCCAAGATCTATTCATTGGCGTGAATGGTATCTTCTTCCACGATTAGCCTCCAAAATTTTGCACTATTCACAGCCATATTTTTGGCTACAATGACCTACTTGTCACTTAAGGATTAATATTATAGTTTTCATGATGCAAATTGTTATATAGACCTGGACAACCTTGTTGAAGAATAACTCTCACGATTCAACTACCACTATAAAAAAAAACATGTTTTTTTCTAGTGTCTTGATTTTGTATGGGAATGTTGTGTATTGAAAATGTTTAAGTAGATGTCCAAAAAAACGCGTCAAGATTGACATGCAAAAAGCGTCAAAAATCTTGCCAAACATTTGATGTTTTTAAGCAAACATCCATGGAAATATGGGTCAATTGTGTACTAAAAGTTTACCATGTGACTACCATGTTAGAGCCATGTGGATGCAAAAAGACATGTAGAAATTTTTTCATTGTCTTGTCCATGATGTGGAATGTGACACAGCATATGATGTGGTGATAGAAAAAGTGATGTGGCATCCAACGAGGATGATGTGGCATGCTTAGTCAACACACTTTTATGCCGTCTAAGAATTTTAATATTTTTTTTCAAGACGTCAACTCAAACATCCAAACATTTCTTAAAACATCAACTTGGATGTCCAAACGTTTTTTAAGACATTTTTTGAAGGGAGAACAAACACATTCAGACATTTTTTTAACTATTTTTTTAAACGTCAACTTAGATGTCTAGACGTTTTGCGATGACAACTTTCACATATTCAACATGACAATATTATAGATAATTACTCATGTCCTATACTCCTATATGATGCACATGCTTGCATTTCCGTAGAATGTCCATGCAAAGATAATGTCCAATATAATATGCCCCATAGTACACTATACACCATATATAGTATTTGGCAACTATATCACATCACTTCAAAAGTCATTTACTATGAGTATATATAGATGAGAAGACAAGTTAATCATACAAGTGGTGGGGGGTAGGAGGTAAGACAAACCATATGGAATATGTAAAACGCATAAATTGTGTTATAAGTAGAGATTTAGACCTCATTTAGGTATAGTAGCATAACTTTTTTCACAAAAATCTAAACTATAAAAAGTTGGAAAATGTAGCTAATATTCATCTCCAAAACTCCATTTTAGATTTTGAGCCTCAAATTAAAAGTTATGGATGAATTTTAGAGCAGGACTGGAAAAATATTTTTTTTGACATTTTTTCCATCCTCTTTGAATTTTTTTTCCATCCTTGTTGTGCATGGCATGCATGAAAATGTCTTATAGAAAAAACGGGCGTCTTCAAGTGGATTAAATGTTGGTTGAATTGTTCATTTCTATTGCCTCTAGAAACATCAAGTTGCATGGCAACGTTGCGGAAGACATGTCTTTCCTTGTTATATTACCATACAATTATGATGTTTCAATGGATATGTTGTTGTTCACGACATTTGTATAGACGTCAGGTAGGACATCAAAAGTATAGAATGGATTGTCCACCTCAAAGTTTCTCAGATCAGTAATTCAATCTTCCAAACATTTATTAGGGGACAAAACTAGTGGTTTGGGATGTTGTACATAACAAGCATGTGACTATGTAGGGATGTTCACCTAAACCGGATGCATCATTTTCTCTATTGCATGTAAAAACTATGATTGTCCATAATTTTTTCATTATTAGTTCGAATACAATTAATCAAATATTTCCATACCTTCTTCAGACCTTTGATCATCTGTCATTCTTATGTTTCATGCAACATCCATATCTTTTATCAGACGTACAAAAGAAAATTGTATCTGTTCACAATTAAGAAGACATTTGTTATAAGTATGTAGATTTCTATTCATTGTTGTTGTCTATGGTTTACATCTAAATGCTACATGGTAGAGTTTGATGTTGTGGAAAACATCAAACTCCAGTGGATATCTAAAATGACATCCTTAGTCAACGTCTAAGCATCTATTCAATGTAGTGGAATACACGTTGGATAGTTTGCACAAAAGGTGGCATTTGCATAAAGCTAAAGACGATGTTCATTTCAATGATGATGTTTCCAAAAACATCCTTTAATATTTGTGTTGATGACCCAACCTCATTGGATGCCATGTCACTCAGTTAACACATCAAGTGCCATGTCTTTCTTTTTTTGCTAAGTCTACCATGTGGCTACCCTTTTCCTTTTTTTCCACCTTGAAAAAGCATTTTATTTCTAAATTGTAGTAATTTTTACTAATTTATTTGTAGTCAAAATGGATTTGCTTGCTAATGTGGCAATCTATGTTTTTTTTAGATGATCTAGAGAACATCAATATGTTTTTAGTCATGTCAAATAAAACATCAATGTTAATAATAGCATCACCTTATTTTACTATAATCTACTACCGAAAACCGCAACATCCACAAAAATCTACATTTTTTGTACCATTCAATCCATTTGTTTGACATTTGGGTGTTTTATTAGACATGGGATTGGACATTGTGTGTTTGGGGGTTGGACACCCTCCAAAACACAAGTTTCTTATAGTCTACTAGACACATGATAATTCACACCTCTCAATTGAATGAGCATCCAATCAATCTTTCAGATGAACTTTGTTACCCCTTAAAGGACCAAGCTGCGTTTTTTTGCAACATAGAAACTTTGGGCAGATACATGTGACTAGACATTTCCATATTTTTGTCCCAAATTTTA
This sequence comes from Antitrichia curtipendula, assembly GCA_951230915.1. Taxonomy (NCBI): domain Eukaryota; kingdom Viridiplantae; phylum Streptophyta; class Bryopsida; order Hypnales; family Leucodontaceae; genus Antitrichia; species Antitrichia curtipendula. The sequence continues at coordinate 39,570,314 of OX579635.1, forward strand.
ATAGAAGGTGTGGACAAGGAATATCTTTCATGTGCACTAAGTTTCAAGACATTTGAAAATATGAATCAAAAGGTATGGCCTGATATGTGGTTTGTTTCTCAACTCAAGCAATCCGGGCAAATTTGGAAAAATCACTTTTTTCAAAAATAAAAACTTGAAATTGTTATTTTAAATTTACATCTACATAGAAAGCTTTGAACATTCCATTTTGATCAATGAGTCAAAAGTTATGAGGTGTTTTAAATTGTTGGCAGTTATGGATTTTCTACTCTAAAATGAAGTTTGAAGTCCTTTATTTTATTCAATTTTCAATATTTTTGGAAAAATATAAAAATGTAAGATGTAGATTTTTTATTATAGCATTTCAAAAATTTGGATTGATAATTTTCAATTCCATAAATAAATTGTTAACAATTTTGTATTTTGAATCACTCTCTACATCTTTTTACTTATTATTTTTTTCCTATATGTTGTACAACTCTAAATGATCTGAAAAATTTCAAGCATGTAGCCAACTTGCCTTGAAGAATTAATCCAAAGAATCACTACCACTTTGGACATTTTTTCTTACAAATGGTGACATTGTGAAGTGTAGCTGCCCGAGGTTTTGCACAAACCAAAAAATGATTTTTGTCTCTTCAAATGCTAATATCTTGCAATCTACATGGTGGAAATTTCTGAAATATTTTTCACATCTTCTCAATCTAGCGTACTACAAGATCCTTTGGTTACATGTGTCCAAAAATGATATTTTTCAAAAATTTGGTACTTATACTAAAAATGGCAAGTTTTGAGCGTTTTTGGTGATAACATAGTCAAGGAACTTTAGAGGTTAATATTATAAAAAAAAAACATATGAGTTCTAGAAATTCTTTTGTAATTAATTTCACTCTTTTTTCTTGATCAATACACAAGATTATTATCTTAACTAGTTAGTTGTGTCAACATGGTATTAGAGCACAGTCCGAGGAGCATAATCGAACTTCTTTGTTAGTTATTGCATACTAGTGAAGCACTGCTCCTATAGTTGCAACATAATGTGAGAATAGAATCGTATATAGTAAGTGGTAAAGATTTGCTCCTACTTTACAAAGCAAGAAAGAATCTAGTACAAGAAACAAGCTCAAACACTGATAAAAGCTCAAACGTTGCTTTCAAAGAGGGAGACAAATTAAAAGGTTTGTCCAATTACTATGTATAAAGGTTCAAAATAAGAGCTATTTTAAGAGTCGAGGGCCAATGGGACATTACAAAAAATAAACAAACACCTACTACATTTTCAGATATAATTGATAAAGAACGGTTGGCTAAGGCCTATCTCAAGAATAAGAAAGTTACTACAAGTAGATTGATCATCTTTTTTGTATTTGATGATTTCATTAATATGATTGTAAGATTTTCAGGTCCTACATCAGCATAGAAAGCTTTGAAAGATGTTACAATCCTCATTGTAAGGTGTGCCTGTGCTATCTTGTTAAGCAAAGTGAGAGACTTGGGATTTTTTGAGTGCTTGACCCTAAACACAACATTTGAAAAAGTGTACTAGCCGTATTATTCTTGTAGTATTTCCATCAATATAAAATATGTTTTATGTGGACAAGATGATCCTCTCGGAACCTTTAATACTCCCAAATCTTAGGGGAAGGTGTCTTGGATGTTTTGTGTGACCTATATAAGGAAAAAAATTGTCAACTCTTGGAAAGAGTACTATGTAGAGGGATGGTCTCATTTTTCACTCTTAAATAGTAGCATGGTCAGTCATAGTAGCTACAAGCGGTGAGGTTGGTAGTAGAGCTTGACTATTGTTTTCATGCTACTTTAAAGTGCTCTTGTTCACTCCTTGATATTAGTTGGATAGTGTCCTACTTAACGCTAGGCATTGATGTGAGTCATGATTAATAAATTCCAAGGTGAGTCCCGAAATGAGGTTATTCAAGTATAGTGGAAAGTTGACTTCCTCTCACAACTAGCTACAAATGAAAAATTTGGATCCCTAAAACCAATGCATATGCAAAGTTGTTTCTTCCACTCACGTGCATGCTTGGGGACTTAGATTGTGGTGCATTGTGTCTTGTGGCGTGGCGCATCTAGGAATCTAAAATCCACATTGAGAATAATAACTTGCATTAAGAATTGGTCATGGTGTATTGGACACCAACTAATACACATTGGTGAATTTATAGTTGAGCCTCCCAAAATATTGTGCATTTTGTTTCTCGCAAAATAGCATATTGGACCTTATTGTGTGGCGTATACCAAACTTGTAGTGCTAAAGCATCAGAACTCCTAGTTACATATTAGGTCTTGTGGCATCCTTTTTATAATTACAGAGTATGCCACCAGAAGAGAGTTTGGGACGTTGTTGGAAGAATAATACAATTCCAAGGTTGTATAAAAGTATTACATTGTTTCTCAACTAATGATTGCAAACTATGAGATATAAATCTAAGGTGGGAAAAAGGTACAATTTGAGATGAAAATTCTTATTGTCACTCATAGGCTTCATTCTAAACCATCAGAAAAAAATTGAAAGGCAATAGTCAATAGTCATTAATCCTTTTCTAGTAATTATTTACTTACTGAGTCAAAAATATTTCAAATTTTTTTTAATTCAAAAATTTAACATTTATTTTTTATTTATGTAACAATACTATTAAATAAGTTTGGACAAAGATTTTGAAGTATTTTTTATATACATATTAGAGTAATGCTTAACATAAGGTAAAAGACCTTATTTATGTTGTTTGATTATTTGTAGCCACTATGTACTAATAAAGTACTTTTGAAAATTAGAATTGTACACTATTGACACAAATAGAGTGGCTTTTAAATTATAGTACAACTAAGGTCTTTGATTTTAGTTTTCTCGTGGTGATAGGCTTATCTTAAATCCTAAATTTTTTTTTATATAAAGTAGTTTGATCTAAACCAGTTCAGATTAAGTATCTTTTAATATAATTTGGAAAAAATATAAAATCTTAACCTTAAATGAACTAAAGTAGAAATGAATGCAATTGGTTTGAAAATTTGTAATGAAAGATTGTATGAATAAATTAATTTTTTTTAAATTGAGATAATAAGAACACCTACTATTGACACTAGGCTACCCATAATTGGACATCCTTCATCTACAAAGTTTTGCATTGGCTGCTTCAAAAATTTCTATTCATTACTTTTGAGAATTGGTGTGAATTTGACAAAACTCTTTATTAGAATTGGATCATTGCCCTTAGGCCAAAGGATATTGGTGCAAAAAGGAATTAAAGAGATTTGAAGTATTGTTCCAACTTCTAACTTAGGATCTTAGAATAACCTTGTGTAAACACATCTACACTAATTTTCAAAGTTAAATTGTCTACAATACTATAATCTCTAACGTCATATGGTTCAAAAGTAGGTTGGAAATAAATCTTCTCCTTCCAAATTAAAGAAAATTGTCATTTAATATAGAAGAAAAACCCACATTGTTTGACAATCAATTTTGTTACACAAACAACTTTGATAGCCACATACATCAATAGTCCTTGTTATTGTAAACAATTTATAAACATAGACTTGATAAGAGATTAATAAAAAAATGCGGCATTATAGAGATTTGAGGCTTTGTAAAACTTCAGTTTGAATAATAATGATAATTGTGATGTATTATTATTTTTATAATTATACTAAAATAATGCTAACTTTATAATTAATTAATATTAATTAAATAATATAATTTTAAAAAATAATTAAAATATTGAAAATAAATTCCACTAATTAATTTTCTAAAGTGAAATAAATATTATCTATTTTTTACTTTGATGGTATTTCTTAACATCATTATTTTTTACTTTGATGGTATTTTTTAACATTTATTAAAATCTGTCTAATTAAAAATATTATATCTAATCTGTAGATTTCTCAAATTCAATACAGTACTCAAATAGCAAATTCAACTAGAATTAAATAAAAAACTTAAACAATCTAATTTTCTCTAACAATCTAATTCTCTCTATTTCAAGAAACCAAAACAGCAATCGTGGGTCACAACTCTAGGATACTTTCATTTACCTCGCCTAACGATGATGAAGTTGAATATTGTGGATACACACGAAGGATTAGGGTGGTACAGATCCACAAGAGCCAAAATCGAGCCTCCTATTTCGTACTTCATAGCATCATATAAGGTCTAGTCTTTGACCCAGGGCGTTGGCAATGGAGTAATGGTCTATCACTAATGGAATATTCAACATCTGTAGGTCGTTCTCTTATCACCCACAATGCCCAACCAAAGACCACCATCATGTCAAAATGGACCGGACACCTCCCACCCACCTTCACTCCCAATTGGAAAGATGTGTGGCACAAGGCTCGATCTCTTAAAGACGCAGCTTTCATGTGGTCTGTCTGGCACAAAGCTATTGCCGTTCACTCATGGAGAGCTCGCATCGCCCCCGACATCGACACCAATTGCAACTGTTGCCCACTAGGTCTTGAAGAAACACCTATGTATCGCTTTTTTGTTTGCCCACAAGCCCAAGAGGTATGGAACTACGCTCAGTTGATTATACATCACATATCAAGATCTCAACCTATCATGGGGCCTCACATTGGGTTTGATGCCATTTAGTATATCTTTGGTTCCAGTATTCCAGATCGATTCACTAGCTTCCATACCATCTAATCTTTACTTAGAGGTTCCTCCATGTGGCTCATTTGGACCGCTCGCAACAACATTGTTTTTTCTAGGAGTACTTGGCCCCCAAATCTACTACAAGATAAACATTAGAATGTCCTTTTGGACTCAGGCAGAGCAACTCAACTCAAGGCCCAGACTAATTCTTGACAACACCCCCACCAACATGATATCTTTTGATCCAAGTTTAATAGTATTTGGCTCCAATCTCTTGTGCTAGCTTTCCGGAGTGGAACAACCATCGTTTGGAGTAGAAAAGGACCTACCATTTGTTCCTTCTCTTAGTTCATTTTGGTTCTTGGTCCATCCTTTGCTTTTTTTTTTTTTTTTTGTTTGGCTCTTCTCTCTTCATTTGCCAACCTCAGCTTAACTGTTGTTCATTGGTTTTTTTAATGCAATGGTACTTTCCATTTGTTAAAAAAAAAAAAAAATCTAATTTTTTTTAATAATTTTGGAATTAGATAGCTAAATTTACAAATAATTACAAATATATTTTATTACAAATCTAAAGAATCCATTCAAAGTCTATTGAATCAATATACCATAGTCATTTTTCAAATTTCAACAAAAATTAACTATTTTTAAAAAATATCACGATTTAAAATTTTATAATGGTAATTGCTGAAATCCTAAAATTGAGTACATTGATTGCCAAAATCAATAGAATATGTCAATTCTAAAATTTAAGAATCTTATTAAATTCAATGAGAATTAAATAAACAAGTTGTGAAAAAAATCTAATTTTAATAAAAAAACTTAGTGAAAAGTCCAAACCCTATTTACCATCAAAAATAATTTTAACGAAAACATGAAAGAATTCTTCATTGATATTTAGTGAAAATGAATGATATAGAGGTTGTTTTCTAATGAAATCAATTGTCCATTCCAAAGATATGGGATAATTTGAAGATGAGAGCTTAACCGCTCATTGCTAAAAAGTAATAATCGTGTTCAAAGTAAAATTACAAACCGAATTTTGGCTTAATAAAATAACATTTAAAAAAAAACTGAATTTACAAAAGTTAAAAAGAAAATCTCACTTATATCTTAAAAAATATGTTTATAATTATAAGCCTCCAATTAGATGTTAAGGATAAATTTTAGGAAGATATGAAAAAAAAATATTTTTAAATATTCTTTTGAAGTTTATCCATAACTTTTGATTAATGGTTCTAAGTTTCAAAATGAATTTCCACATTCATTTAGTTTAAAGTGTTTTGAAAATTAAATATTCTACACTGTCTAAATAAGGATTGAAATTGCACTTTGTATACAATTTCTACTTATGACTTTACTTACAATTATAAATGATTGACCTTTTACTAATCCTCCATATGAATTGATATATTTCTTACCATCAAATTTATGAAAAAAAAAATTATCTTTGTAATATTCACCTTCATGATGAGAAGGATGCTTAGGTGCTAAATTTGTATAATCATCCACATACTATAAAGAGTGCAGAAAAACAATCATTTTTTGCATTATGTGATGAAGAAAACAATCATTTTTGCAACAATTCTTAAAAGTATGTTACAATTGCCAAACGTGAAGTTCACCTATGCTGTACGATAAGATTCATAGAGTAATGATTTACAATTCATATTGCATAATAATTTAAGAGTAGGAAACCTCGGTTAATAGGTTAATGAGGGGATCAGCTTGAAAATCAACCCTTTGCATTACCGTATGGATCATTGGCTTAAGAAATACTAAATACACTCATTCGACGTAAAACTACTATGAAAGAGCTTCCCTTTTTACAATATCATTCCAAGAATATATACGCAACTTTTATCCGACTAAAGTACTTTCGTGTCGACGTTCAAGGGTTCACCAGATGCAACTTTCATATACAAATTTATATTATTTGAAATTTTCGTCACTTAGAAATTTTCCAACTTGAAATAGATAATTCAGAACCTCTGTGCTTCAATCTTCATTTTTTTTTTCTGACCAAATAAGAAGTTTAAATGATTCTGTTTGAAATATCTCACGCGGTATTGGAAGATCATGCTCTGGAAGTTAAATGCTCTACATAACAGGTTACAAGGGGCTTCTCTCTTCAATCTCCACAAGCAGCTTCAGTCAACGTACACCACACGCTCCTTCGCTCCAAAGCCAAAGAAAAGAAACAGCATACTAATCATTGTCATTCCAAGGGAGTTGAACCCTTCCAACCACTTTAAGAAATGGTCAATGTTGCCTGTCGACAAGAACGCTACCGACTGACATGTTTCAGGTAAAACGCTACAACACAACGTACCATACTCTTGGAATTCCAATAAGTAAACATCCAGCTTCGCAGAGGATCAACAGGGCACTCCTCCCTTCGTCAATCATGCTCAAAGGCAGTCCGGACAACTACGTTAGCCCTGCACAAACATGTTCAAATTCACTGTCATCAACTATTCTTCTGCAAATTCCTTTCATGCACTTTCTCCAATTTAATCAATCTTTTCGTATATCTCCTACATAAAAATCTTGCACAGAAGAGTATGTCACTTCCCAAACAGGCTCTTAAGCGTAAATATAACATGCTGTTCTCCTCGCTACAGTACTGAGAATGGCAAACATCCGGCACATTCGAGTATGTACAGTAAGATCAGTATGAACATTCACTGCATGCTCACCAGAAGTCTTTCGACTGTAAAGAACAGGTGCAGGTCATATTTGAACAGTGCTTCAAATCTAAACAATTAAACACGCAAGGAGTGAAAATTATTGAGAAGTACTTTTGGAATACCTAGCAAGAAATAATCCCAGCCAGGAGAAAACACTTCACACAGAATATTATCTGTTCTTGTTGCATTATCGAGTGTCATTCTCAATCTTCCAAATCAAGAAAACCTGCCTCAGATCAGTGTACTGTACGGCACCCAAGCACATTTCAGATCCAGGCACACTACAGGGCCAGATTTACCACTGCTGCTCCACGAATTGTCAAACTTCACGAAGTCTTGAACTGTTCAGAATTCGAAAATTGTTTCTCCTCAGCATCATTTTCCTGACCAAACTGTACTAAAATTCCTGTCCCATGCTTAAAACTAGAAACTCTGATACCAGCTCACGACGCAAGGAATAAACAGTTGATCACTACAACACTCCAATATCTAAAAGTAACTATGAATATCCTAGTTCTTAACTAAAAATGTATCAATATAATCGTCTTCAAACGACAAACATTTTGACATTTAAAAGGTGACAAATGCCATTACAATGCAAAAATATGCACATGAAATCAAATACTATCAGTATTGACATGTATGAAGATAAAGCCCGTCTACTTCATTGCAATTGATACATCAACAGAACTCGAAAATGGGAAAACCAGAGTCAGCCATATTCTTTTTAGCAAGCAGAAGCATGTACAACTTACACTATATATTACGACGGGAGACACCATGTCATAATGATATCAATGTAGCGCAGTACGAAGTGGTGTGTTTCTGGTGCTTGGATATCGTCTCGAGTCCATATTGTGTTGGAAGGACACTGGCTAACATGTCACAACAAACCAAAGAATCGTGTACACGGGAGAACACAAAACGAACGCAGTGCTGCAAAATCTATTCTAATGGCTGTAATGTTAAATGTAAACATTCTGCAAGTGAGGATCGAGACACTACCTTGGAACTCGGTGAAGGTGTGTCGTCATAAGCTTTGACAAGAGCAACTTCACGACACAATCAGTGATGGCGAAAAAATGAGCACCGCTTTCGGTGTGATTGCGATGAGATGCTTCAACCGAAGCATGCGGCGAAAAGTTCGTGACGGGGTCAGTCGGTCCTCGACTTATTCATTCGTATAAGGTCGCTGAGTGGCAGGGTTATAACGTACCGCTTGCGCTCCAACAGCATGTGAAGATATGCAGTTCCAACGAATAAATGCCTCATGGACGATGAGCAGGTTCCCGAACTAGGTGACATGATAACTCCAGGTCTTTCACATGCTACCCCAAGGTTCTAAGGTGCTTGGTGCACTTCATCAAACTTTTGAGACCTTAGAAAACAGCCTTCACCACGCAGACACAAATGTTGTCTCAGAGAAGCCAGATTGACGACTCCAAGGACGGTTAGCAACGAACCACCATACGCGACCAAGACGACACCAGCGGGGAGATGAATCCTCCCCACACCACATAATAATTTTTTATTAAGAGTGAGACCAGCCCCGTAAGCGCACCCATAAGGGCAAAGTCTCGCGACACAACAATCCGCCTGGAACGTTCAGTTCAACCATGGCTAGACTGCGGCCGTCAACTCTTCAAATAACAACCCTCGATGAACGAAACCTGTCCAAGTTGAATCATATCCTTCACAAATATCCGCGCTAAAATAACACGCCGCAGAGCCGCAAACTGACATGCCAGTTCCCGTAACCTGATAACGCGATTACACGACTGTAAGTGCTCCTTTCAATCAATTGTCACCTCCTAAAACGAAAAAGCGACCAAAATATATCTACTACTCATAAAAGAAATCAGAAAGCGGACACAGAACTCGGAGAGAGGTGTTAAACAAAAGCTGTAAACGAACTTCAAGTAGAGAACAGGAAACCTCACCACACGTCTCCGACGTCGTAACACCATCACATCCTTCACGGATAAAGACGCTCTGAAAGCATCGTCAGGCAAAAGCTTGTACAATGAACACCGCTCCAACTCATCCACCGCTAAACTCTGCCACGCCGCTCTCCAGAAGGCGTTCGTCTACGAAAATATCGATTTCTGCCCCACGCGAGATTAATACACAGAAAAAACTCCCGCGCAGACCCTCCATTTCAAAACGCATCATCGATGCTTCGATGACCACCGCAACAGAAGTCTGTACGCCTGCAAAACCTGACCTCGGTAAGGACAACTAAGCTAATCTCAACGATACGCAAGGCAACAGCACGATAGTCGCTTTTACAGCCAAAGTTATGGCAAAGGTAGGGAAGGTACTGTGGGCAGACACAAGGAAACTGAACGGCTCTTGAGGAAGATGACCCTATACCCGTGTCGTCTCGTGGTAGCCGTTGATCTTCATCCACCATGTGTTGCTGATGGAGATGTGAACCCGTGACGCGTCTTTGGGTCGCCGTACTTACGTTCTGGAACCTTCCTGATGCCACACCCCACCGTTGAAGTCGTGGACGGTTAGATCTTTGGTGCAACGCGTGGCCTGTTTGTTCACGCAGAGATTTTTTGTCTGTACAGATGTCTGTGATAGCGGTAACAGTGTTGTTACACGGTGACAGAGCAATTCTCATAAGAAAATAGAAAATGCGATATTTAGGCATTTATTTCCAAACTGAACTGAAGTGGGGTTTTAACCCCTAAAGGTTTTTGACTATGTTTTCACCAAAAACGCTCCATAACTGCCATTTCTAATACTAGTGCCAAATTTTAGAAAAAAAACATTTTTGGACACTTGTAGCCATAGGATCTTGTAGTAAACTTGTTTAAGAAGATGTGGAAAAAATTTCAGAATTTTCCACTGAGTGGACTGCAAGATAATTGCGTTTGAATTGACAAAAATACTTTTTTTGTCCTGCAAAAAAACGGGCAGCTGCCCTCCACAAGGTCACATTTGTATGAAAAAATGTCCAAAATGATGGTTACTCTTTGGATTTATTCTTCAAGGCAAGTTGGCTACATGCTTGAAAAATTTCAGATCATTTGGAATTGTACAACATATAGGAAAAAAATAGTAAGTAGGAAGAGGTAGAGAATGATTCAAAGCACTAAATTGTCAAGAATTTATTTATCAAATTGAAAAATGCCAATCCCAACGATTGTAATGTTGTAATAAACAATCTACACCCAATGTTTTTATTTTTTTTCAAAAATATTGAAAATCGAGTTAAATAAAGGACTTCAAAGTTTATTTTAGAGTAGAGATTCCATAACTACCCTCAAACTAAGAATCCTCATAACTTTTGACTCATTGATCGGAATGGAATGATTCAAAGCCTCCCACGTACATATAAATCTAAAGAACCAATTTCAAATTTTAGTTTTTTTTAAAAGTGATTTTTAAAGAATTTTTTTTTGCTGCCCCGGCTGCCCGCCGAACAATGAAAATGACATATCATGCAATAACTTTTTAATCATGTAGTCAAAAGTTACGAAAATTGTTGGACCTTAAAGCTACTCCTCGGGCACATCTTATGTGAAAATTTCAAAGAAAAAAAAGAAAAATTCCGGTCATAGTGTGCTGCCCAAAATCGCTATGTTGTCAAAAAACGGTGTTTGGTCCTTTAGGGGTTAAGGACAAGGTTAACCCCTAAACGTCCAGAGTCTTCTCCAGAATTGACGATTTGGGAAAAATCATTGTAAAATACTATCTAGAAAAATACTTTGGAATTGACATACGCATGAAATTTGTAGATTTTGAATTTTGGATTCCATCTAAATGATTAAATTCACCAATGCTATCACTAATAAGTTTTTATAAATTTTGAAAGAGAAATTTTAAAATTCCTTCAAATTTCAATTACACAAAAAATATTATTATTTTTGGAGTAAAACTTGTTGGAATGGATTGAATGGAGTTTCTCTTGGCATGGTGATTTTCTTTTTAAATTTGTGTTCCTTAAGTCTATGACCTCATTTTTGCAAATTTAATTTTGAACTAGAGTCAGTGCAGTTGTTGCTTGGTCGACCACTAGACATACTTCCATATTTATAATTTCTTTTAAATATATACTCTTGTAACACCAAATCCAACCAATAGATAGGACAAGAACTTGATAAAGTATCTCCGCAAAATATAATGACTTTCATCCAAGTAGCAACAAGAAAGAAATAAAAAATATGAATCTATTCACAGTTTAAAAATTGAACGTCAAAGCGCTTAACTCCTAAAGTCCCATTGTCCCCTCGGGGACAAAATGGATTTTGGGCAGGCTCCTATGGTCTCAATACTTGTTGTGATATTTTGAATTATTTTTGTGAATATAGAAAAATAAATTAGCTTTCCAAAAATATAATTTTTATTTCAATCAAAAGCCTAGGAATAAAAGTTATAGCACAAAAAGCCCTTTTTTTTGTTTGGTGGACAAAAGGAGACCTTCAAAAAACTTAAAGTAGAACATTTTAGTTTTAATTTTTTAAATAGGTTATATTTTTATGTATATGGAAAGCTTTTATTTATTCCATTTGGATTTGTTATGTGAAGGCTATAGACAATCTTGTTTTGGGGACAATCAAGGCATCTTTTGAAAAAATAACTTGTAGGGTTCATTTTTTACCTCAATTTCCACAATTTTTAAAACAAAAAGTTTCATTAGGTAAAGATTTCTTCCTAAAACAATCTCACCATTCAGATTAGTGTATTTCAATTCCATCTTAGAGCTATTAACAATTTAGATTTTCCTTCAATCTTAAACCTACTTATACTTAACAATTTTTTAAAGAGTAGAAACTAAGTTTTTTTCTTATAAGTCTTTTTTCTAGACTCTCAATTCAACTTTTTATTATAAAAAATAAAAAATAAAAAATAAAAAATTAGTAGAGCAAAAATCATATGTTATGAAGGTTCAAAGCCCAAAAAAATGTAGTTGAGCAAGGTGCAAAAAACTTGTTTCCTTCACTTTAAGCACAATTATTTTGTAATCTACAAGCTCAAAGTTTTTAAAATTTCTTCTTCACATGATTATACTAGTCTAGTACAAGATCCTATAGTCAGATATGCAAAAAAATCATTTCTAATTTATCTTTGCTCTTTACTATAGAAATGGCAGTTTGAGTGGGTTTTGATGGAAAAGAGGCCTAGGAACTTCAGGAGTTAAAGGTTAAAGCAACTAAGGTAGAAGTACCTATTTTGGACAGACCCTTGTCATGGCTTTTTAGGCTGACCTATTGTAGAAAATAATTGGATGCACTATTTATTGAAAAAAAATTCTATTTGTACCTTCTTGTTCACTCATCTCTCTTCCCTCCTTGCACAAGGAGAAGTGTCAAAGCTAACCAAAATAGGTGAGTCTATGAGACCAAAATGAGTCCAAATAGAAAATCCACATTTATATTAAATGTTAATTCTTGGAAATTTTTATTTTTTTATTTTTTTTATTTTTACTTATCTTTGTATTTGAACATATTGAGCTCAATTTCTCAACAAATTTTCCATATCATACATGCTAAAATGCGCAAGTTATTAGAAATTGATACTTGTACCTTACGTCTAATTTCAACCACTTTTTAGAACTAACCACTCTAGATTCTTGCCTAAAATGTACTCCTACTATTTATGAGAGTCTATGGTCAGTTTTGGAAACACCTCTTTTCATCATTTTGAAATTTGTAGTTTAGTATTCATACGGTGTTCAAAAAAAGTGCATTCTAAGATAATTAAGAATTCCATTTTGACTACCAATAAGATCCTACAATAATTTTTTCATTGTAATAATAGGAACCATTATCAATTGTTTATTTGTGCAATTTTAGGTGTAGTTACCTTATTGCATTTACAACTGTTAAAATACCATAAGCATTTTAAGCATGTTAAGTATTTGTTGAATCTCGTTGGGAGTGTAAGAGGGATTCTAGATTCTATTAGTATAACTTTTGCTCAAACGCCATGGGAATAAATTATATATTTTCAATGTATTGAATATTAGTGTATCCAAAATCCATTCTAGGGGGGTATGAATAGGGGTTATACATTTTTAAGCTAAAAATTTAGAAAGGATGATTCTAAGCACTGATTGCAATTAGGTGCAGTTACCTTGGTTATGCTTAAGTTCATTTCTAAATACATTAGAACAAAAAATAAGTGCCCAATTATTGCCACACATTAGAGTTATTGCTTAGAAAGAACCACTTTGTTACCAAGAATTAGATTGTACACATCTACTCATTTCTTTTTTAAGAGTGGCTAATGAACCTTTGACATCCATTCACAACTATGCAAAATTAATACAAAGTCATTGAGTTTAATCTCATATAACTAATCATCGCCCATCTTGGTATCCTATACAATACAATTATTACCATCAACACAATTAGGATTTCAACCAATCCATTTACGTGGCAAGTGTGTATTTCGTCTTTAGGGTTGTCTGCCTTAGGTCCATCGCAATTTGCTTTCATTTGTCATTTGTGAACCATTCTCAACAATTCATATGTTGTAAATCCAATTCCCTTCAACACAATTGTTATATGAAAATTACATTCCCTCCAAAACAAATTTTTAAATTTTAACTCACTAATCCCTAACATCGGTTGTTGTCTTTATATTGCAAGTTAAATTACTTTAGAATACAACTCTGCCATTTCAAACATATTGATAATCAATCACTATAAAAGTTGTATTCCATACAAACATAATGACAAGTCAATCCTTATGAGGTTGAAGCATTTAAGTATGAACATTTTTTAACTTATGTTTGATTTGATTTAAAGCCAATGTATGGTGTATATCCAAATTACAACATATATAAAATGAAATACCTACATTTGGACCAAAAAATATATATTAAAACTAGATATTGATGACATAAGATGTATTCAATCACAACATGAGAGCCTGAAAGAGCCTAGTGTTCATTCAATTTGATACACAAACTAACTACATTTTGAAATGACATAAGGCTTACTCATATGATGTCCAAATAATGCATGCTAAAGTGCCTTAAAATCTTCTTTCACTTGCAATTAAGATCCTATGAAACATTTCATGTTTGATAATATTAAATATGTTCTATTGCTAGTAGTGACAATTATGGATGCACTTTAGATAGAGGGGGGTGAAACAAACCCTCTAGTGAGTTGGAGGTAATTTAGTATGTGGGGAAAATTATGGAATTATTATTCCAATGAGAATTTTTTTAAACGATGAACAAAGGATATTTTTGAGGAATTTTTAGAGTACTTGTGAATTATTTATGGATTTATGAAAAGGCAAGGTAGTACTTGCATGTTGTGAGCATTTAATAAGATTGGAAAGAAATCAACGACGCATCATATACTACCACAAAAAGGATTTGAGAGTGGTGCAAAAGGATTTGAGAATGGCCCTATGTAGTTCCAAAATAGTCAATATCCATTCTTGCTAATGTATTATAAGTGAATGTCATGTTAGGCTTAACTCTAGAAGGAAGTGACTGAAGACATTTTGTATCCTTTAGATGTTCAAGCATGCTTTGCGAATATTTAAGAATGGGCGATCTTCATTTGATTTTTTGTATGCAACTTCTTTGATGCTATATTTACATGATTGACTAAAGTTTAATACATTATAGTTGCTTTTTATTTATTTATATGGGGTGGTTTATAGATAAAATGGTATACTATCTAGTGTATTTCAATACTTTGAGGGGTTTTTCTTTAAAATTTGATTTTGACATTCAAAATGATTTCTTTTGTTTTCGAGCAAGACTAACGTAATAAAGCTCTAAAGTTTAGTTTCTATGCCACTCAATTTTTTTGAAAAATTCTTTAAAATAAGCATTTCACTGAAATTAGAAGTTGAGGATCTATAAGCATATTTCTTTAAATATTGAGTGGCACAAAAAAATTCTTCACACTACAATGTTCTATATTGTAATGCATTTGTATTATAAAAAAAATTAAAAATTTCCAATATGATTTGTATTTCATATGAATTTTCTTCATTTTTTTTTAAATCCTCATGGTAATTTAAATTTTTCAAAAAAATTCTTAAAATTTCATGGCACAATTACACATGTGATTTAATCTCTGACCCCCCCCCAAAAAAATAAAAAACCACAATTTCACTCATAAATAAAGAACATTGAATGGAAGATAAAGAGTAAGGAATTTTTTGAATTTGACCACATGATCATGGACTCCATCCTTGAGGGATTAAAATTAATCTCCTGCCCATATTTGATGGCTCAGGGCAATTAGTGTGCCCTCTCTGCAAAGAGACCCTTTTCATTTATTTAAAAATAATAATAATAGCAATTCATTCAAAGCTAATCATAAGGCTTTCCATTGTGAACCTTAGGGGGGATTATTCTTGTTCTTTTAGATGCTAAGAGCATCTTACATTCAAGCACCTAGAGAAATTCTTACTTGGCCTAGGACTCACTTATTGCCCCACCCTTGACTCATAATTGCATACCATATTTCTGAGGTCACTTTTAGCAAAAAAATATTTAAATTTTTTAAAGACAAATGGTTTTGGAAATTAATAAGCCACTTTGCCGAATCTAGCCAAAATTAAGTATAAAGTAAGTCAAAATGTTGTATAAAATATTATACGACTTGATTTCAAGACATGTTTACTAGATAATGCCAAACCAAGTTCATTTTTCTAACTTTACAGCAAAGCAAAGACACTATGAAAAGTAATGAATGCATCGAATCCATGACTATCATTCCCCTACCCAATGAAGGTAAACCATTCAATTTCGAAAATTATGTGAAGGTTTGTTGTTTGTAAAAAGTAAAAACTATTTAATAATTGCCAAATAAATTATATATAAAAATTAAATTGCCGAATTAGGCCTTCTAATCTTAAATATTGACTCACCCAAAATATGCCCAACATGACCTCAAGCTAATTTATACAGCTTGCGGGCTCCTTAGAATGAGAGTCAAACCCCTTCCACTTGTAAAAATTGCTAACTCTCATTGTGCATTGATTTTTTGGGATTTTCATTCCCATCCAATCTTGTTTCATTTATTTTAGACAAGGGCATGCTGGTTGGGTGCATAAGAGCACATTGCCATATGCCGCAAGAAGGCTAGAAATTATACAAGCAAGCGCTTTCTATTGTAGTTGGAGCTCCGAGCTCCACTCCAACCTTCAATCTTTGCATTTTGGATTTGCAGAGCCGGATGACCTAGAAGAAGCGTGAATCTGGATGTTACATTGGATGTTATTATTGACATAAAAAACACAAGTTGTTTTATTGGACATCCACTAAAATTTGTCTTCTAAAATCATTAAAATGTCATATAAAACAGGGGGTTCTTATAGTAATAGGTGTTCATTGAATTGATGAAATGGTGATTTTTCACTCCAACTTCAACCCTTTGAAATCCAATTGCACGTTCTATGCAATTTCTACTACATTAGGATGCACAAGAGTAAGATTGAATCTATGACTTGGGATCAAAATTGGGCTCTAATCCATAATGGATCTATTTGTCTTACCTTACCTTTGTGTTAGCACCAAGATGTGGTTGTACAGTACCCACCAAGAAGATAACATTCAAGTTTATGAACTCAAATTGCCACTAAAAATGAAGTGCAACTTTGATTGATCATGTCTTCTACTTCAGATGTCTAAACTTCATAAAACTACCACCTATATATTGAAAAATGAGTACTACATGTTAGGTGTCACTTAGATGCTAATTGAAGCCACTTGTATAGGAAAAATTGAACTACATTATTGCACTTGAAGTTGTGTTTGTACCTCCTACACTATAAGGGGAACATCAACACTTCTTGTACTGATACAATTAAATTCTTTGTCAATCAAAGCTTCATATATGGAACTCCAATAACCTCTCAGTGCAAAACATGCTTTGGCCAAGCAATGTGGTAGCTTGTGGATACATTGTAGGTGTGCTTTGGTGAGTAAGTGTTCTTCTAGAGAGAGAAATAGATCGTGTGAGATTGTAGGTGTTCTTGATTGTGACAAGAACTTCAGTGGTGGTATGAGGTGTGCTTTAGAGTTATAAATACTAAAGGCAAGTGAAGGTATTGCAAAAGGTACACAAAGGATTTTCTTCGGATTGTTTAGCGTTGTCTTTTGAATTTGGTTGTTCAATAATGATGGTATGGTGTGTGTTCACTGGTTTTGATAAGTTCCCTCTCCTTATAGTGCCACTTGATACATGGAGAGGTAGGGACTTTGTTGATGTAGTCTATAATTATGGAGAAGTAGAAGTCACTCAATCAAAAATTACCTTGAGACACTTATATTCATGGAAGATGGTGCTATGGTGCATTAAAGCAAGGAATCAAGTGGTCGAAGGCAAGTGCATGGCAAGAGAAAACTTCTGTAGCCTGCAAACTCTCCTAACTTAACCCCAAAATGACAAAGAGGACAGAAAGTGTCCTCACACAATTTCAAGTCCAGTTCAAAGTGATGTAACTTTTGCATCCAAGGTCCAAATTCAATAAAAATTGTTGGAAAAGTTTCATTCTCCCCTCTAGTTTGAGTGGTACAAATTTTCAGATTAATCCAAGGTTTATTGATTTTTTGGAAGCCAATCGAAGTTCACAACTTCAATTTGAGTTCACCAAATTGTATTTTAGGGCTGCAACTTTGGGGCCTTGTATCTCCTTCATCCATTGCTCATTTTCAAAAAAAAAAATTGGGTTTTGTTCCCCTTGAAGTATAGTTATTGTGGTAAAGTTTTCATGTCAATCCAAGTTGTTTTGAACGTTTGGGAGCAATTCAAAGTTCCAAATCCTGCCATTTTGGGGGTATAGTGAACTTCGGCGGCTTGTTTCTTCTTCATACAGAGTCCATTTTCAATAATTCTTTTTTGAAAAATTGCGCATACTAGTCTAGTTTGTGTGGTTAAAATTTCATGTTAATCCAAGAATTAATGAGTGACAGAGAAGCATTTTAGTAGAAGGAGGTTCAGCTTTAGATCTGTTTTTTGCAATTTTTCTTGCTGATTTTTGACATTTCAAAGCCGTTTTGTAGACACAATGAGTCAATTTAATGAATTTTTTTTCCACCAATGTGTTTGTATACTAGTTTTGAATCATTTTGTAGTGCAAATTTTTTTCATTTGAGTAGGTTTAGAAATCAAATTTCACCTCCAATTGTGTTTTGGGGAAAATTTCAGCATCCATTTTCAACACTAAAACATTATGATCTTGCAATCTATGTGGCCAATTAGTTTCAAATTTTGTACATGTCATCTACAACATGTACACTACAAGATTGTACGGTTGAGATTTGTATAACTTGAATACATTTAGATCCATAAAGCTTCAAAAGCAATGATGTTTTTGAACCCCAGAAATTGAATGTCACTTTGGGGTTAAACTTCCATTGAAAACCAATGCAAGATTGTAAAAGCAAAGAAGAATTAGTCAACACCATTCAAAGGGCATGGGAAGAGGTGTCTCTAGAGATGATTGAAGTTCTCCTTGTTAACATGCTTCACCGTCTGAAGGTTGTAATCAAAGCTTATGGTGGTACTAGCATTATATGTCAAAAAATGCTATTTTTACATATAGTTTTACAAGTTTTTTTGTAAATGCTTAAGCCTTTTGTAAAGTAGATTTCATTATCTTTCCAATGCATTTTGCAATTTAGATCATTTTTGAGCATGTGATGGCAATTTCAAATTTGAAGTATGTGCTCTGACTAAGTTAATTAACTACTGTGAACATAACTACTTCTTGGTGGGTACACCCTCTCCCAACAGATGAGAGTGCAATACCTCTGCACATTATCCAGAAGTTCCATGGTTCTGTTCAGCTCCAGCTTGAAGTGGCATGCGCACACAAGTGAACTCTTGACAGAAGTACAGCATAGTTTAGAATTGCCACGTTGTTTTTTATTGAAATGTTCCAACATTCGATTTGTAGGATTGTGAAGCAGCAAAGTTGAATGAATAATGCGTCCTGGTTACCCAAACATTGACCCATGAAGGTTTTCAATGTGTAAGAAGAGCCTGACCAAGTTTATGGACTTATCAGGGAAAGACATTAGCCTGATACTAGAGAGTTTACAGTACATAAGACGAAGCTGTTACTATTGGTCAGCTGAAGAATAATGCAAGGTGTTTCAAAAATACAACACCAACAGAAACCTTATTACTCAAATAGCTATTATACCATTTGCAACTTGAGAGAGCAAATTTGGGCTTGATAGGTCAACTCTCAATTGGGTCACCTGCAAAGATGAACACAAAGCCAAAGCCAAAATTACCAGCCACAACAGGTCAATTCCATTACATATTCTGTATCCCCATTTGAATCTTCCTCTATTGGATCACAAAATGGATTGAGAAAGCATCTTTTGGTAATGACTTTGGAGAGGTCTAAAATCACGGTTACAATTAAGGTACATTTGATTGCAATTAGTCTCGTGGAGTATAATTTACTTTGTTTCCAAAAAGTTGAATGGATTCATTACCATCAAAAACCAATATCTTATTATATACCTTTAATTGATTAATAAACTGAATTATAAGGGTATTATCAGTCTAAAAGTAAATGGTGTAGTCCATGAATTATCATGCATTTGTCTATAACAGATAGGGAATTTTGTTAAAATGATGATATTTCATACGCCATTTTTCAAACGGTGCAGTCTAAACCATCTAAACCAGGTATAGATTTCAGACTGCGCAGTCTAAACCATCTAGGACTGATATAGATTTTAGACCGCATATGCTAACTGTAAAAGTGCCAAAGCTGCCGAATGACTGCTATTTTAACGAAATCCCCCATGGAGTTGCTCACTTACCATGCAAGCGCTTGACAAACCGAGAAAACTCTTTAAAATTGTGCTCTTGCATGAGGTCGCCATTTAGTCTCAAGTAAGTAAAGGCGATCAAGTGTCGGCCATCGGGGTCTTTCTGAGGTTTAGCATTCTCCAGAATTTTGTTGTATCCCTCCCGGTCAAAGCAACCCAGAGCATTTTCGCTAGCCACTGAAATGCCAGCATCCCAAGCCGCATTCAACACCTGTATCAACACCCTCAAGATGTTACAACAAAATACAAAAAACAACCAAATTATTCTGTAGCAATTTCCTTCAACATAGGCCCCTAAAGAATCAAAGATTCACAGTTATAAAACAACCAACTCAATTAAACATCATATTATGAAAGCTACAGTTTGAGTCTGATACATATTTTGTATCAACAGAATCAGTGAAGAGCACAGCACGTGTTGGTCAACAAATAAATAGAGTGGGGCAAAAGGAAGTCTCCATATGACCTAAGGTATGTAAACCCATAATCAAACACTACCCAAGATCTTACACCTACATTTGCACCAAAAAGTGTCAGAAAAACCTAGGTATTGATTCCCCAAGATATACACAATCAAAACATGAGAGTATATGAGAGCCTTTTCTAGATACACCTAAAGATTATACTTTGCAAATTCATAACATATTCATATAATGTTCAAATAATGCATGCTAAAGTGTGTTGGAATCCACTTTTAGTTGCCAATGAGATCCAACAAAAAGTTATTTAATAAATTTGTTCTCAGTTGTGATTAGTGATGATTATAGGTGCACATACCTTACATAGAATTGCTAAAAACAAGGAATTCAATTTTGGCCTTTAGGTCCATCGGGGGTTAACGGCTAAATCCATACTCTGGAGGATGTACAGAGTGGTTCTTGGCAATGTTTTGTTCAACCAGTTTTGTTCTCATTCATCTAGAGTAATATTTTGACCTTCAAAATAATATTTCAATCTTCAAAAGATAGCCTCCCTTTATGTCCAATTTGATGGAATTGAGGACAATAACATATTCATACAAAGATATAAGCTAAAAAAAGGATTCAGACGTTAAAGGATTAATGACCAGGCAAATAATTGCATCCCCAAATGCTTTGGACCTGGTGAGAATCCCACCTGCCAAACGAGTCCTTCCGGATCCGCCAACGCCTGAGGATACCCTTTCGCTTGTTGCAAAGTCCTCAACTCCACGCAAGTGAAGTTAAACGACGCGTCATGCTTGGCCAGCATCTTGGCAATGGCCGCATACCCATCCCGATTGGCAGGATTATAAAACCCAGCTGCAAGCTCCGCGGCATGGCTGGCGGTTTTGTACCACCAGTGGATTCCAGACACCTTGGCTGCAATCTTGACGCCCTCGAAGGCCAGATTGGCGAACGTCAAGACGCGGTCGCCGTGTTCGATGAGGATGTTGGAGTACCACTTGAGGAAGAAGCGGCCGTAGTAACTGTCATAGTCGCCTCCGTCGCGGTAGAAGCCCGTGTCTTGGGGACGGGAGTTGTACTCGCCGGCGTTGGCGGGAGGCAGGGCCCAGTGGGAGTGGCCTCGGGCCTCGGCTGCCTTTTGCAAATTCTCCAGAAGGTATTTGTCGTAACACTGGAGCAGCAACAAGAAAGATTAGGAAATGTCAGAACCGAGAGTAAGGGATGATTAACTCTCTCTACTTTGGCCTCATATAGACTCCCTTCGTCCTGATTGAAGTGTCTGCAGTTTAGTTGAAAACTTTCTATACCAATTTCATCAAAACAGAAATAAAATTGGACAAAAGACAGTCCCTGTATGACCTACTCAAAACTGAACACAGTGTCAAATAAACATTTTCCAGACAGGCAACAGCAAGTACCTGAAATTCGCCAGTGCCTGGATACTTCCACCCACGCGTCTCTGGGTAGGAGGGATATCTGAGCTCACCACAGGCACCAAGTCCGACTTCTATCTCGGTGATAGTTCCGTCTTCGAAGAACTCATTCATCTCTTGCCGAAAACTTCTCATGTAGTCATAATAGACCTGGAATCAAATGCAGGGGATACTTACAGTAAGCTATGTTTTTAGAAATTATGGAAAACTGAGTCATAAAGTTATTGTGCATGCTAGAATAACATCAAAAACAGAAATTCCTGAAGTTCGTTGTGAAACTTTACCTCAAGAGCTGATCGACCCTGAAGGCAGCGAATTTTATCAATACCCCAAGTGAGACACTCTGGGTTCCGGTCGCCGCTCTTGTCCATGAAGAAAATATCAGGATTCTCCTTGCCAATGTCTAGAACCCATTGAGGGATGGGTATGAATACGTCGTCGCCTACGTTACCACCACATTGATGGAATGACATAACCACCTGAAACACCCAAAGAAAAGGTTAAATTAAGCTCGCATCCATTCGATAAATACATTAACTCTTAAACTACAAATCTATACTCGGTGACATGAGGGTTTATTTTAGTTTTAACCTCCTAAAATAGATGAACATTTCATTCTGGACATACACACATATTCATAAGATGTTACAACTGATGTGAGAAAAAGAAAACTAGAAAAATGATTTGTACATTGTGAGTAATGAGAGGCCAAACTGTTGGAACAACGACCTCTCGGGATGACATTGTTGGTTAAGGTTAAGATTTTACCAAACGGTAGTAAGAGATAAATTCCTAGTAACTCAAACATCACACAGAAGTACCAGTGACCTTGTTCACACCTCCAAACTACACTCCGGGTAGTGTAAATGTAAACAGCTACTCATGACTGTGTGGGGTATACCAGTAAAGGTATTAATCACGGTAAAACCTAGAAATCATAAGACATCACCTCAGAGTCTTTTCTCTCATTTGAAATCGAGAAATTGACCTTAAACTCTAGACAGCAATCTTCATGTATAGGAAGTTTTAAGGAGACTGGAGAGAGTACCTGTAATTTAAGGCCACACTCGCGTACTAAGTTGAAGAGTTGGTGATACCCAGACCAATTATAATGCTGAGGAGCCTTGCCTTCCACTAAACCCCACCAGCAGTCCACCATAACTCCATCCACTCCAGCTCCCTTCAACGCGCTGAACTTGTGTTTCAAATCCTCATATTCTGCTACTTGGTTGTCATAATTGATGGTGCCCAGCTGCACCAGAGATATAAAACGTCGAGTTAATTAAGGAACTCTTTGGGCACATAAGTTATGATTCAGCTTGGCGAACTAATTCCATCACAAGTAATAGCATAACTAGATATGTTGGTAAGTATGTAGGGTATTTGAGCTTTTGAATTCAACAAATTCAGCTAACAGCTAATATTTAATGCTCAGAGGCCCCAAAAGAGGCCCAGAAAACAACAAAGATATATTGTTGAGAGTGTGGAGAGGCAGCAAACTTACCGGTAGCATGACATAGATAGGGATATATGGCGTCCCAGTGAAATCCCGTTCAACAGGTGCAAGATCTTCAACCTGCACACATAAAAAGTCATGCTCTACATCTGAGAATCACATCGATCCCCACGAAGTTCAACGCCACAACAAAACCATGTTTACATCGCCAAAAATTCCTCCTGGCAGGGGTGAATGCCTACCCTCAATATGACAAACCGACTCTCAGACAATAACTAATTTTAAACAACCACAAACCATACTCTACTTCCTCTCTATATTCACTGGGACTTTTGCTGCGATTTACATATACTCATCGAATCTCAAATTATAGTCTACAATTCGATTCGTAAAGTTGTTTATGGTAAAGTACTGTTAATCTGATAGATCTTTAGATCAATATTGAGATAATGATAAAAATGCGAAGTTAATGTTGATTTCATGTTAACTTAGTACTTGCCAATTTAATATCACCAACACTGAATAGGGGTATTAAGGGGACCAAAAAATAAAAGGGACTTATTGTGGAAACCTGTAGATGTTTGAAACAAGATGTACAACCCCCGAACACGAACACTTTAGTAGCTATTGATGTACAGCAAATGTAGATATTTATATAGTGTGTAGTGTCGATTAATTAATATGGGACCCTAAACCCCTATTCAGTGAAGATAATGAAAATGACTCTTACATCACACCAGCAATTAGTTAACACCATTCACGATAAACTAACATGAACTAAGTTACCACGAGGACAATGTGAATCTAATGCTAACTAAACATTAATAACACTGTCAATCATATAGGAAGGTCTCCTCTGTATCGCCCAGCAATTGACTGTGGGATTCATTGGTAATACCTCAGATAGTCGATAACAGACCAATGTAATCACTTCTTAATCGGATTACCAGACCTTCCCTTACTGAATTGTTAAGTACGAATTTGGACATACTAAAAACAAGGGTGATAGCTTGAAATCCTGGTGATAACTGAAACATGTACTGCACTAACACCAATTCAACATAAGGACTATGTAAATCTAATGCCTGCTAACATTAGAACCTTTGTCAATATAGTACGAGGCTGGTGCTCCTCTGTATTGTGCTCATTGATCGTACCCCAAATATTCGAACTTAGATCAATGTACTCACTTGTAAATCAGATAACAAGGCCATTCCTTAAATATCGTTTGGCAAGAATTGCAAGAAACTTGAAACAAGGGTGATAGCTTCAAATTCTGGTGATAGCTGAAATTTGTATTACAGTAACATCATCTAACACAAAAATAAAGTAAATCAAACACCTATTATCATTAAAAAGTTTTGTCAATAGAATAGGGGTCGCTTCTGATGCCCCCTATCTTGTCCTCAAGCGGAATTCATTGATCATACCCCAGATATTCAAACACAGATCAATGTACTCACTTGCTATTTAGATTATCGGGTCTACATTTAAGAATCGTTTCCTACGCATTGCAGGAAACTTGAAACAAGGGTGATAGCTTCAAATCCCGAATCAGGGCGAGCACCGCAAAGCGCAGAGTCTCCCAAAAGATGTCAAACAAGAAGAAATTTGCAATTACCTCGAGATCTGTCAATCCAGAAGAACCGTCAAGCTCGGCCGCCTTCTCCATCTCTACAGCCTTGCACCGCGTCCTCTGGCCCCGCACAGCCAAGCTCGGGTAGCGCTCGGGCAGCAATTGGAACGGAACGCCGCATTGCTGCTTCGGAAGCTTCACGTCCCACCAAGCGTTGCTGCGGGACCTGCTCAGTCCCGCAAGCGCGTGGGCTCTCGCAACAGCAAACGCCATAGTGGGTGGCCAATGAAACAACACAACTCAGTTGTTGCAAAGGAAACCAAAAAGCCAAAACCTGGGGCCCAGCCCTTCTTCGTCTTCTTCGTCTTCTTCCGGTCCAATTGTGCGCCACGACGACCGAGATCTCTACGGCAGGTGCGAGGGGTGACAGTCCCACGCACTTGCTCTCTACGGGCAAGTGATGAGTGAAGGATCTGTATAAGAGAGGAGTAAAGTGGGCTGAATGGGCCTACCGAGAGCTTTGATGCAATCCACACGTGGGATACCAAACTTCTCTAATATCACCTTCTCTAATATCACAATTTCTCACCGAAATGTAGGAAATGTAGGAGCCTAGTTGGAAACTCCCTCTTATTAATCTGTGATATGTCACAACAAGTTTTTTGAAGTCGACAAGCAGTATAAAATCCGTTTAAACTTTTCAGACATCTCATTCTTCTGTGTCCGTCACTTTCATATGCAGCACAGAACCATTCCTAATTCTTCAATGGAACCATTATACATGGCCGCATAAGGTGAAATCAAACAAATTTCTGATTAGTACTCAATGAGAGTTGTATTTTTCATGACACATTGATAAACCTCTACTAAACTAAGATGAAGTCCAAAATGAAATTTGAACATAAATAACACGGAAAAAGCTATTAACCCCTGAATGCCCCAGGGGCCATTTTTGAAAGATGTAATTGTTTGACTCTTATAATCTTTTCAATGGTACGATCAAAGAATGTGTCCCTTTCCCTGTATCTCAAGACATGTCTCTACTACCAATCAATATAGTCAATTAGTGTGGATCTTTTCTTAGGTGATAGTTTAATTGGAATGAGTATATAAGGGTTTGGATTTCTTGTGAATATGGGTTGGGTACTCAAGGGTTAAGGGATGAGGTTCATAAAGCACCAATTTAAGAGCTAAAAATTAATTTTGGGAGGTTAGACTTCTTAAAATATTTTTCACCAAATTTCCCTTCAAAGACAAGTGTACACAAAAAGCAACCACTTGAAATGTATGCTCCTAGAGTCCGAGCACTTTATGGACCTCCTACCTGAGAGGTTAGATTAAAGTGCAAGCTGCCTATTCCAAATATGGAGGTCATTTGGAAACATGAACTGCCGCAATGTTACACATAAAACCCACGTCCCATATAGAGCACCTGGGCTGTGATATTAGAGAGATCAGGATGCACAGTGCAAGTTGCAGAATCTTGTGACCAAAATTCTGATGTGTGAACTTGCGGGGCCCATGAGAAATATCCACCACACGTGAAGGTCTCGAGCCCATGCCCGCCTGCTTCACCTCGCACCCTCCATTTCAGCGAAGGACTGCAACACATTGGACGTCCTCAACGCCTCTGGACCTTCTGTTGCACGATAAAACCGCCACCAATGAACTTGACCTACTAAAATACTGCTCCGCCACTGCGAAAGTGCAACGTGGAGGGACACTTGTTGGAAGCAGAGAGAGTGTCGACCCGGATCAACAACGTGGCACAAAGGATGGGCCCAGTCAAGCTAACTTAACTTATTAGAACTCACAGTTTTGTGTCAGTGCGAGTCCGCACTTCACGGATTCGCATCTCGAGGATGCGAACCAGGAGCATCAACCTCTCGTCTTGCGGGTTCTATCATGTAGCAGAAGGTACTTTGTGTTGAACCGAGACTTTCAATTAAGCTAAAGAACTTGATTAAGTTAGTTGATTATACCCAGAGCTCAGTCTTTGATGCGATCGAGTTCCTGCACCAATGTCTTGGTCTCATCAACTAGGAGGTTTGTGAAACGGACAATGTGGACTCTAGCCGTGCGTGACGAAGTAGAGAGCTGCTTCTCCGGCTGAAGCTGTCTACTTCTTCGTTGCTGCTCCTGCAGAATTTTAGTTACAGCAGTAACGTGAGTTGTAACGGTCACTTCATCTTGGACAAGTCAACCAAGGGCTGCAGCAACTGCCAAGATGGACTACGACTATCACAGAAGATGAATCCAAGTGAAGGTTTAGCAAAAGCTTAGAGTAATATGCCACCTTCCTAGTTTGGCCAAGAGACGAGTCGATATCAGGAGCTGCTGTAAATGCAACACAATGCATCAAACAGAGAAGCGGGAAAGCAGACGAGAAATTCACGACAAGATGGACATGACAATAGGCAGCGGTGTTGAAAACGGTCCATACGAGTTTGTGACAAATTTTCATATTAGAAGAAGGCTTTTTAAGAGCAGAGCTCAGTCGCCGACATAAAAGTATATCCTGTAGCAATGCTCAGTCTAACCAATGGAGCACTTGGGCCACTCAAGTTCAAGATTGTGCGGCGTCCATTCGACTCTTGTGAAGCTGAAAAGCAGGGGTCACCCAAGCCCCACAACTACATTGCATTCCAGACCAGTTGAAGTTGCCCAATCTTGCCTCGCACTTCACGCATTGCAGTTTTCCCTCCACAACTCCCTCCTCCACTGCATTCAAAAATAGAATAAATGAATTGATTTTCCTGAAAGGAGGCTGAGTCGGACACATAAAACTGCACACAATTCAGGTACTACCAAGAAGTAATTAAAAACAAAGAAAGGCTGGTAATACGTGCACTCAACCCTTTCTTATGACACTTACAATTGCACATTCCATGTAGGCAGTAATAAAACGCTCAACGATATGCTCCTTAAAACATGTAGACTACCACCAGAAGAACCGAAATATGTCAATATTTGTAGTACCATAAGAAACGTCGCAAAGGTAAAAAGAGCGAACCTGTTGTCATCCATTGCATGGGTTCAACAAATATTGACGTGCACGCTGGTCGTTCGTCAGCCATTCCCCGTTTACCTCCCCTTTTTTGCCACTTGAAAGCAGCCGCCCCACCCCCAACATCATGCCCCATCACATTTTCGTCCTGTGCAACCACTCTGCGACACTTCTTGCAGCGGTATAACGTAGAACGTTCCGTTTTACTCTCGAGAGTATTGGCAAAGGGCGGTGGTCTGTTGCTGGAAGAGCCAGGATCTGAAGCATATCTTGAGCTCTCCATCATTTCTCCTTTCGCAAAAGAATCCCCTGAAGAAATACACAGATAGTCGTTATGGCAGATCAACTCAGAGTTTCTCAGTTCTCATATGTCAACTTGCGTACTGGAGCAAATACAAGTCGGAAACCTAATTCACAATCAGACGAAGTAGTAGTTCCTCTCCTTCCTTGTGAATCACAAGAAGAGAAATTATCACCATAATTCTAAATTTTACCATTCACCAGCAACTGAGCACCATTGAATGGAAAAGCATTTGAGAATGTGAAAACAAATAAACAACGAAAGACTAATATGGTTGAATACACATGGCATTGCCAATGTGTGGGCAGGTAGAACAAATAATTAAGTGGAAACAAATTCAAATAAAGATGCGTTCACAAATACCACTGACAAGACAACACCTGTCGCAGGAAGGGAAATATGGTGTATTTAGTCCCTGACAGCCAAGAAAGAGAGGACACAAATAACAGTACACATGAACCTTACCAAGAACTCCAACTTTGAACTTCTTATAGAAAGGGCTGTCTCGATCAACCTTGTTTCCCATGTTCTCGAAAATTGCCAACTGCAGCAATGCCATCCAAGACCACGAACATAAATGATAAATCTCAAAACCATGCACCACTTAGCTTCCCAATGAGCGAGAAAGAAACGAAGTCTCACAGAAAAGTAAATTGCAAGTTTTTCCATTAGAAGTTTGTGCTTATAATCACCTGCTCCATAAATCCATAATTAGGGCAAACACCAGGACTTGCTTTCCGCAATGACGATAATGCATCTGCAGAATTACAATCATCAATCAGAAAACCGTGCTTAAGACATTAAAGAAGACACTATTGTACTGAAACGAAAACCCTAAAGGACCAAGACGCCTTCGGTAATCTTCACTATTTTGAGTGACATCTTTAGTCCAATTCTTTTTATTACACATGTAGTGTTCTTCATTGTTTCTTTCTGGTAACATTAAATGTGGCCTCATCTGAATTATACTCTCCACAACATGATCAATCAAATTGGACAGTTTGAAGTCATGAACCCTTCATCCTTTAAGAGTTAACAACTCTCAATCTTGAAGAAGAGTGAAATTGTTCGCGAGAAAATTGCATCAAAGATCGACTTCAAGAGACTCCAACACCAAGTATTTAACAAACTCTCAACATTTGCTCACAAATTCTTGAGATCCACACACAGGATGACAAGAAAAAGAAAAAACAGACATAAAGTTCACCTATGTAATACAGAAGAGGAGAGATGCGGACCAGCAGCTGACAGGTGCTCCTTGTGCATTAGGTATGCAATCACTACAGCTGCGCTGCACGTTAAATACACCCCAAAATTTACAAATTGTAGCACAAAACACAAAGTCACAAAAAAAACTCACTTCATCCTTAAACCCTAAACCCCAAACCCTAATTCCCAAGTTTGAACACAAAGAATCCTAATCTAAATTGTTTGAACACAAATCCCACCCTCGACAGTGCTTGACGCACTAGAATTCACATGCTAATCGCGTAAGTCCAATTGCTCTTCACATGGCCCATACACCTGACCAAATTTGAATCCTCAGAATCCGAGGGAGGAAGCGCAAGAGTACCTGCGGGACACACCGGCGACGCAATGCACGAGGACGCCACCACGGTTCCTACCTTTCTCTATAAACTCCAAGCAATCCTGCAGACTGTCTAAGAGGTTTTGCGAATCGACGTCTTGCAACGGAACGACCAGTCTCTGCAGCTTCGCTACGCCTGCAAATTTTTCAGCAGACCAGTTCGAATATGAGGGACTCGCGGAGGAGGACGAGCCCACAAGGGACAATACTTGTGAAACTGGCGGTGTTTCGGATGACTTGACTGTCTCTGCATCTTCAAAGGAGCCGATGAACAGCCCCTCCCGCACTTGCTTCATGGTTTGCTACAAACTTTCTCAACTGCGTTCAATCTCGTAAGACTAGCAGTCTTAGGACAGATTGCTGGCGGAGCTAAATGGGTTGATCTTTGGAGCCTGGAATTGATCGTCGGAGATTTTCAACGACAAACTGTGAAGAGTTGGCTTCGATAGTGAGAACGCTAAACCCTAAGTTACCGGTAGCTTGAACACCGAAGTGATGAAAACTGGGAAGACAGATACACCGACCCGTGCTGCTTCGTGCGACGTCGGATATCAGTGCCGAAAGTTACGGGTTTGCTCAACCTGGGCAAACGAAATCTGTCTGCGACCTGAGCCCTAACGACGCAGTTACTATGGGTTTTTCCCGCAGCGTTAAACGCATATCGGCAGGTGCCTGGCAACCCCGTCTTCTCTCCTGCGCCAGAGAAGAGACGGCACAGAGCTTGTTTCCGTTCAAGTGAGCTTGGGTTTTGCATTCTTTTTGGCAACATTGATGGAGCTTCCAAGCGGCGTTTAGCTCTAAGGCCCGTTTCACAGATGGACGTCCGCTTGCAGTGGACTAAACCAGGGGTCCACTTGATTGTCCGGCTTGGTGTGGAGGGAAGTTGCCAATGTCACCGTTGATTTTGTCTGTCCGGTGAGTGGTTTCACACATGGAACCAGACGTCCATTGAAGAGTCCGGTTAAATTATATTTCTTTTACAAATAACATTAACTTCCACGGAGAGCGCGGAGAGCGCGGAGAGCGCCGCAGTGAAAAACTAGTTTCATCGGAGCTCTTCACGAAGGTTTTGTCCTCTGGACAAGTTTGGGATCACCTCCGGAGGTGACTCCAAACTTGTCCGCTACAAGTCCAAGTTCCTCGAAAATTTTGGCAGGAGCAATGCTGACTTGGATTTCTTGTCATTCGGCCATCCCTCATTTGTGAAACCCCAACTAGACGAAACATACAAAAGCAGTACGCTTTGTTCACAGGTTGTGGACGTCCATCTGTGAAACAGGCCTAATAAGCTTCGTGATGAGGAAGGTGATAGTTCTCAAGGGACTTGGGAGAGAGGTAGTTGTCGTACTTCAATTGTGAAGAGGGAGTGGAAGGAGGGGATTTTAAGATTTTTTACGGGCATGTGTGGAGAAAAGTATTGGGAGTATAATTGCAGGTCTTTCAAGCAAGCAAATTGGGAGTTTTTTGTGAGGCAACTCAGAGAATTTGGCAACAAATGCATGACAAGTGGGGCAAAATGAAGACAACATACAAGGAGGAGAATGCAAAGCAAGAAGAAACAAGAGCCCTATCTTCTACTTGAACACCATGGTATGAGATTTTTGACAATATTTTTGATGGTACAATTAGAATCAGTAATGTGTCTCATGATGTTCATCAAGAAGTTTGTTTGTAACATGTAGAAGTTTACATTGTGAGTGATGATGACGAGAGCACCTTGCCTAGTATTCCTCCTGTATCCTTTGCAACTGTTGCTTCTTTACAATCACCACGTGGATGCTTGCGTGGATGTAAAGGACAAGTGAACAAAAGTGCAAGGAAGAAGAAGTTGGATGCAGGAGATGAATTTATTGCCTCAGTCATTACCATTTTTTCCAAAGGAAATTTTAGAGGTGGAGAAGATGAAGTTATAGCTCATAGAGAAGTTGATAAACAATGAGAGAGACAGAGAGAGAGAAAGGTAAGAAAGCAACGGAAATTCACCATTTCCAAGTGGATCTAATGCAGAGAGAAACATTACTTTTCAAGTCACCCTAAGACTAGGTGCTATTTGACATTTCAAGATCATTGCCTTTTTTATACACGTCATAAATCTCTCCATATTTTATGACCACTATAAGTCCAGCCTATTCAATCGACTACTCATAACTATGTGCAAGATAGGTGATACTTGATCGGGAGGGGAGGTAGGCACTATTACAGTGTCACTCTTACACTACTTCCTTGGTGTAAATCACGATGATGTATTTTTAATGCAATGCATTCTTTTGTATATCTATGCAATACAAGTAGTACTTGATTGGGAGGGTGGGTGGGCACTCTTTTAGTAGTGCATCTACTGCAATAATCTAGTGCAGACCCCGATCTTATATGTGAGCATTTTTAACAGGATGCATTCTAATTTGCATTGTGTTTCACATATGTATTAAGCTCTTCTATACACCTAACCTTCTTCATGAATCAGTTTGGTTTCCAAGAATGCATACCGTCGGAGTATCTATAACTGAACAAATTACCGTAAAGAACTATTGTACCAAAAACAGATCCAATCGGATCATACTAGCAGTTGATTGTACAAATTCAAAGAGGGATGATATATAGCTTACACATGATATTGTGTGATCATATCTTGAGAAGACACGCTTCACTTGCACCTATGATCAGAAAACAAACACGAAGTTAGTTTGTAACCGCATGCAAGTGCACGAAGGTGTCTTAAGCGTGTCTCCGAGTTATTATCCAGGCCAAAGATATGGTCACCCAAGCATTTCACAAGCATTGAATCCATACAAAGAATTCAGCTATCACAAATATAATTCCATCTGCAATTCGACCCTACTCTCCTATACACACTCAAAACCTGTGGAATCATGTCAATATCTATGGAATTGAACGTAGCCCACGCCGCTTCTTCACGCTGATATTCTTGGGATGCTACAGGTACTCTAGAGCTTCGATGTACACATGTTCTTGTCTATGCTTAGTGAAACTTGGCGAGGAAGGACACTTCCTGACACACTAGCTCATAAATGCACAAGACAATGGGAACCTATTGCAGTACTGCATCAGCATGGGAAGATGGAAAGCCTCGCTAGCAAGAAACCATATGTGGTTGACATTTAAGCCGAGGTCAATATCCATATGGACATATCCGTCTGCAAGAACTAATTTTGTATTTGTTCAGATATCCTAATTTGTTTGTGGACATCATTCAGCCGAGAGCATTCATTTTCGTAAGCATTTTTCTTCTTTTTAATTGCATAACATATGGGATCACATAGCAACCTATTGTGTATCCCATTACATAGTCATAGTAAGTGTAATAAACGTATTAGGAGGGTCTTTAGTTTATGGAAGGACCCTAATATCCTCCATGCATTATGTAACACTTTACCATTGCTTAGCTTACATAGTCATGTAGCTTTATATTGTGTATTATATTACAAAGACATAGAGAGAAAGGAAGAGAGAGAGAGAGCATACAATACAATTCAGTACATTACACCCTTTATCAGGTAATTTCAAGAAGTACAATAATCATTTACAACCAAGTCAGAATACATTTGGTAGTAAGCACAATATCATCAAAGTACCACGATGTCATTTGAAGTTGTTTAATACTGTAGAATTTTTTTCAAGATCCTGTAATCATAAGCATTGTATACCCGTCCGAGAAGGAAGGCGGGAACATTACATGTTACGGCTGATATCATGACAACACTTTTCATCAATGCTGGATAAGCTAAGTGATGCTAAATTGTGCGATGATTTAAACAGGGAGCTTCGAGAAGAAAACTAGCTAGGTCGATGTTTCATACGGCCAAATCCACAGCTAAGGAATGCAACTACTGATCAATGAAGATCGAGCTTCAAACGCCTGTTACACAAACTTGTAGAACATTTACACATGTATATGACAAAAAATCAGGCTTCTTCCAGAGCGTAGTATCATAAATAGGAGAATTTGATAGAAGCCAAAAAAATACTACCTCGAAGCTTTTTGCGTGAAAATTGGAAGGAATGCTCCTCACCTGCACCCATGGTCACAAAACGAATATGAAGTTAGTTTCCGGTCGTGTGCGAGGTGTCTTTAGAGCATTTCCGAGTTGTTATCCTTGTCACCTATTTTAAACACAAAAATCAAAGCAAGGCAAGCATGTGACTGAAGCTGCAACTTCGTCACCATGCAAGACTACTGTAACTCTCTGTATGCAGAACATATTCCTTAGTTGAAGCCGTATGGGTTCCTTGTTGTTGAGACAACGCCATCCCACCTTCTACGCACGACTTGGTCCAAGCTCAAAGTAACGTAGTTGGCAATACGTAGAACGTAGAGCTTGCACGCTTAGTTCTTTAGGAGCATCAGGAAAGAAGGAGTCAATGGTTATGTGCAGACGTAATGTGCTATAGTGCATTTCTTCTCCCATTGGATGAATTTCCCAGTTGGTGATTTTGACATTCCAACGTGGGTCATGATCATTACTACCAAGTGATCCAGACCAGTCATTTGTGAGTATGGTATTGGTTGATCATGTACCTTTGAGTGCGTATTGTAGGGTTTTAGCAGAGGGTGTTGTGTTATGAGCTACCGTGGTGTACAGCTCTTGTCATGTGACCATAAGCTTATTGGTACTCACCAAGAAGTCAAGGTATATGAAATCCTATAAAATAACTTAAAGATTGTACTATAAAGTATATTTTATTAGTAGGACTATCAATATGGCATGCCAAGGGCCCTGCTTAGGTATGACCTAACTTGCTATAGCAACAACGATAATTAGTGAGAACATTATATTTAAATTATTGCCAATACTAAAATAAAACAAGCAATTTATTGAAGAGAGAGAAGGGAGAGAGAAGGGAGAGAGAAGGGAGAGAGAAGGGAGAGAGAAGGGAGAGAGAAGGGAGAGAGAAGGGAGAGAGAAGGGAGAGAGAAGGGAGAGAGTAGGGAGATAGTGTTGAAGGGACAATTACAAATGGCAACATTAATTGTAGAAGCATTCAAAGCCAAGGATTCTTCAGGTAGTTCTAAATAGATGTTGTATCTTGTGTATAGTCTACTTTCAAAGGTTTAGAGCATCATAATTTTATTTTCAATGTTGTATGGAAGTTGATTTGATTTGATTTGAGTTTTATTGGATTTGTTCCAAATTCCACTATATTGAACAAAATAATATTTTCAATATAATTACATGTATATGGATACTTGCATTTGAATTTAAAGCTTAGACAAAATGCAATTGAAATATCATTGTAGTCATTTACAAGTAGGATTTTCCAAAATCCATTGCCTAAATAATTTTTGCTTAAGTAGAAGAAAATTGAAGTTATCCAATTCTACCTTGGACTGTGAGTATAAAAAAGGATCGCATAGGTAGCAGAAGGGGGCGTTTTTCCAGCACTACCATCAAGGGTGGGATTCACTTCCATGTCAAATCCAATTTTTATCCCGGCTCGTGTGCAAGGACCAACTAATAGACCTGAATGTCCTTAATTGCACTTCCTTTGGAATACATGATAAGATGGAGGAGTATATAGTGTATCCACTTCATTAATAATTAAATTTATTAGTATTTGCAATACTAATTATATTAAATATCAACTACTAATCTTACCAACACTGATTGTCAATATGAATATTAATTGTCAACTAAATTTTGACCAAATTTTTTTAATTAGTATTGAGATAGTTCAATTTACACTAATTTAATATTAATTATTAGCATTAATTGTCAATTAAAATTACAATTAAAGTGAGTAGTTGAATCTATTATTGAATAGACATTATTATTTCAAAGAATTTGAAACCAAAATCTGAAAATTTCTTCAAAAATTGATTCACTATAAGAAATTGGGTGTTTTATAACTGTGAATATATGACTAGGGATGACTAGCAACTGCTTGGAGTCATATTCTTGGAGGCCAACATTTTGGGAAGAAATATGAATGCAAATATGACTACAAGTCATATTTTGACCTTGTACTTTACGGGCACATAATATACGCTTGTTGGGAACGCTAAAATATTTCATAGGAGACAACATAGAATATGTTTGGGAAACACCTAGTCATATTTGTTAGTCATATTTTTGCTTCTGTCATATTTTTATAGTAGTTACATTTATTCACTTTTGGACAAGCCCAAGGAAAATTTGGGTGAGAAACATGTTTGAAAAGCACCTAGTCATATTTTTACTTCACTCATATTTTGTAGTCACATTTCTTTGGTAGTTGTCTTTTTTTCTTTGGAGGAGTCCAACGAAAATGTGGACAATCTAAGATGGATTCCTTGTATTTTGGCCCTAGGAGCCATTCTTTGGGATTAAGGCGTGACTTTGTTTAATGTCTATTAAATAAATTATTTTTGTTGTATGTGTGTTTATTACAGAATTGACATTCAATAATTTGGGGTGGCACATATTTATATTTTAATTAATATGTTCAAAATTTTATAGGACTTAGAAGGAAAATAGAGAAGAAAAACTAGTTAACAACAAAAGACAATTTTTAAAAATTGAAGATTTAGGGGGAAATTAGAGAGAAATAAAATCCTATGGACAAAACGATGTACCAAAGTGGGACCAAGTATGAGAACCTAGGCTGAAAACCAAGCTTGCCTTGACCTACTATTAGGACTTGTTGTGAGTTTGATTGATTATGCTAATTGATTGTGATGGCTATTACAAATTGACAACTAATTAGATTGGTTGATATAAAGTAAAATCTACTGCATTTAAACTATTGATTTAGATTGAAGGTTGTGCACTTTAGAACAAACACTTGAAGCTTGGGAAAATTCTAATTCAAGGAGGAGAACAAAGAGTGTGATAAAAATCCATATTTGAGTGGTTATGGAGCAAGAGTAAGTGAGGAGTGTGATTTGTGTTTAGAATCTAAGTATTTGAAGTAGAAGTATAGGTTTCAAGTTGCAACTCAAAGCTTGGACATAGTTAGGAGACTAATTTGATCCTCTTATAGATGTTTGACCATGTATTAAACAAAAATTGTTGATTATAATATTCATAGTGACCAAATGAAGATTTAAGATCTTAAGTATATACTTAGTTAGCACTTATGAGGCTTATGCGAGGGCTTATGTCATTACAATCATTTGATTCCTAGAATAATTAGTAGCAATAGAAGTCAAAGATTGCAATTCTAAAATATCCCAAAAAATAGAAGGAAAAACATATAGAAAATAATCAAAAGAAAGTCGAGAAGGAGAAGGAAATAAAGATAGACTAAAAGAAAAGAAATAGATTGTAGATAGAATTTATATACCTTCTTGTAAAAGTTTTTATTTAAGTTGTATACAAACACAAAAAAAATGCAACAAAAATAGATCAAGATGGGCCTGATGATACAATTACAATATGCATGTTAGAGAATGGGACGTGGTGGAAATGGAATCCGAGGCATGTAGTGATTAGATGACTCACTCATGTGTTTTTTGTACTTGAGTTTTTATTCAATAGAATTTTTTTGTGACAATTGGTCCACACTTGTGTATGATTTGATTAAGCTAGTGATTGGCTTTGTAATTTGTGTTTTATTTGTTATATTTCCTATTCGATTACAAATTTCCTTGTGAACAAACCTTTGCCATTATACTATAATAAAAATTGACAATCCCGTTCAAGGTGTTATTTTTTGGTTTGACAATAGTCAAGAGCATTAGTTTTGGATTAAAAATATCAAAATTCATCCAATTCAATTTAGAAAAGAACCTTCAAATTTAGGTGACATTTAGAATCAAATCTTAAAAGTAATAAAAATTTATTTAGACCTATAGGCCAAAAAAAAAAATTGGACGAAAATTTGAAAGATAAATTAGAGACGAAACGTCATCCACCCATAGTTTTTGCTAAAGATATTCCATTGTAAAGATTTTTACTATTTTTTACTATTTTTACTATTTTAGAATAGGCATGCAACATTCTACAATTTAAGCTAAAAAGAATTTGAATTTTTCAACTTAGATTTGGAGGTCTAAAGTTTTGGCCTAGATTGGCCAAAACTATCTCAAACCACACAAAATCTCTAACTTTTACAGTTTGTATCAGTTTTAGTTAAGATGTGAACCATTTACAATTTATCATTAGTAAATACTTGTTTATTACTTAGAATGTCAATTAAACAACATAAATATCCAACTTAGGATTCAAAGCCCAACAACAAAAAAACATGATTGTGCATTTTCTATTTCAAGGATAAAATGCTCACACATGTCATGTATTGAAATTTGTTTCTTTCTTAGAAAGGTTCTTAGCAATGTCATACTAGCCACATTTATAGAGGGTTTCTATACAAAAATTTCAAAATTATTCATATGAAGATTGAAGCTCACCGTGGACACATGCGGGCTTGTATTGCAAATAAAATATGTTTGTTTGAATGTTTTTACAAGGAGGTAGACTATAAAAACATAATCCTTTTTTTCCCTTCAAATATGATTTTTAATAATGCCTCTATCAAATACTTTTGTTCCCACGTACTTTGTGCATGGACGTAGATACTTTGACAGACGCATAGCATCTGCTTGGATGTCTTTTTTTTTGCCATAATTGTAGGTGCTTAAGACCTTATAATTTTCCTTCAAGCATTTTGTGAAGTTGCAGTATTAATATGTATTCATTTTGTATCAAATTTGGTTATTAAAATAGCTTAATTGCTTAGTATAGTCATATCAATTTTGATCAGTCACATGACTAAGGCAAGTCATGTGCATGACTAGAGTTTTAAAACCTTAGCCGCCACTTCTATGTAGTCGCCATTGATTTAGGGTTTAAAATCTCAGTCGTTGTTTTTTGTAGCCACAACCTTAAATTGTAACATTTTTGCTTCTTCTTCTCTATTTATTCTTGCCTCTTAGGTTTTGCATCTTGTTGCTTTTTTAATTCTTGTTTCTTATTGCCTCTTAATTTTTTCTTTTTCTAAAATTTTTGCTCTCGCTTCTTGTAGTTTGTTAATTCTTGCTTCTTGTTGCCTATTAGTTTTTACTCCTTGCTTTTGTTTTTCTCTTGTTACTTCTTAGTTCTTGTTCCTTGCTTCTTATTTCCTCTTGTTGCTTGTTTCTTCTTGTTTCTTCTTGAATTCTTGCTTCTAGATTCTTCTTGTTCCATCTTAACTTGTACTTCTTATTGCTTCTTGTTGCATCTTAATTCTTGCTTCTTTTTGTTGTTTGTTTCATTTTGTTGCATCTTACCTCTTAGCACTTTCTCCCTTTTGCTTCTTGTTCTTTCTATCATCATTTTTATTTTTTCTTCATATTTATTTGCGATTTTTAGAGATATGGTGGTAATAGCTTTTTCTTATTATAAATTTGTGCTACATATTTTGTATTGCTTTAAAGCTTTTAAGGTTGAGCTATATTGTTCATTGTTTTTTTATTGTACTTGTAAGCAGTAGAAGTTGGAATAATGTTATTGGAGGCTACTTGCAACACCAAAGAGGCAATATCTTCACATTTTTGTAAGGAATATATAGGTCCTATGAGCATGTGGCTCACAATGCCCTTACATTTGCAAAGTGTTATTGTGATATGTTTTATGTTAGTGACTAATAAATGTCATTGAGAAGAATCACATTCTTGCGTTTTTTCTCTCAAATATGATTGTCTCTTGTACATCTCAAAAATCATACATACTTATTTTTAATTGGATAAAATCTTTTATTTAGTTGCTAACCCATGTTGATGCATGACTACAATGTGTGATGTTCATTTAGAAATTGTGACTATAATTTATGACAGAAGCTACTGTAAATCTAAGTCACTCCAATTACAAACCATGCATACAAATCTAAAAAATGCAACTCTCACTTATCTGGAATATCACTAGTTTGAGTCATGTTTCACAATATATCTTAGCCAAAATATAACTAACTATAGTCACATAATGCTCACAATCATGCCAAAAATGTAGATCTATAATTTAAAAAATATGACTATATTCAATTATAAAATTACTAGTAATATTCTATATAAACTGACACATCAAGAAAAAAAATATGACTCACAAGAATCATATTCTACATCAATAGAAAATATGACTCATGAGAGTTATTTTCTATATGAATAAAGAATATAAATCACAAGAGTCAATTTTTACATCAATATAAAATATAACTTACAATAGTCATATTCCACATTAACAAAAAAATGTGAGTCTACATAGTCATATGCCATGTAAGCTAGAATATGACTCACCATAGTCATATTCCATGTCAACCAAAAATATGACTACACAAAGTCATATGCAACGTAGGATTTTTTTTCTTTGATCAAGCAGCTCACACTATAAGAAACCTGTATTTTTTTTTACGTTTAAAATTTGGATGTCAAATTTTTTGGACATCAAATATAACATTAGGATGCTAATGACTTACAGTGTCAAGAAAAAGTCAAGCTTTTAAGGATAGTCAATGTATATCTAATGTTGGCAAAATATGATTAATTATATCCCCCAATCCATATGACTACAAATATAACTCATGTCTGAAGCAACTCGTTGTTAATTATTGGACCCATTCATATTGCGCGTCATCTATAGTGTTTTTTACAAGAATCATATGTTGAAATTTTACAGCTCATTGCAGACCTATTTTGCAGTTATAAAAACTCCGATTTTATTGTAGTGATTGTAAAGTCAATATTTGTGATTTGAATATAGTTTATTTTACTAAAAACTTTAGAATGTTAACTTCTAATTATAATGGTTTTAAATATTTTGATCTCATGTATTTTTTGAAGTAATAATTGAGGTGCCTATTTTTGTACTCAAAATTTTTTTTTAGAAAAGAAATGTACTTATACTTTTTGAACTATAAAATATTTACAAAGATTTTTTTAAATATCTATATTTTAAAATAGAAGTGAATCAACAAAATATTCTATTAACATTTGGATGGATGAAGAAACAAGTTTATATGTGCATAAGACATGTTTTCAATTGTTTAAAATTCTAATGTTAAGAAATTAAGTTATCTAAGTCAACATTTCAAAAACTAAACAAAACTTCAACATTGATGCTTGATAAAGTATGAAATTATCACCATCTAACTCTTTTCTACCTAAATGATCAAAAACCAATATATTGAGTTTTAAATTTCATGCCTAAGAAAATTGGATGGTTACAAGTATATTGAATTATCCTATTAGTAAGGCACAAAACTAATGTCACCAAATTTATTTTCTATTTTTTATTTTTTTAAGAATACAATAATTTTTTAGGTTACACTAGTTTCTATTATGAATATTCTAAAATAGAAAAATTTAAAATAGGAAAGTCATTTTGGAAACAACTTTCTCTTAGAATTTAACAATCATCAATGGTTGTGTATAACTATATGTAAAGTCCTAGTTAATATTCTGAAATAGGGATAATACTAACTATATTGGAATATTATAATTATCAATGTTGCACATAGCAATAAAATATTGATTTTGTAAAAATCTTTCAAATACATTAATCTTTCAGCTTACACTAATTATTTCATATTGCAAATAGTGTGATTTAAATAAACTTCACTGATTTGTCCTATTGAGTGGTGAAAAACTACATCACGTTGAAAATTAATGTCACCACCACAATAAAAAAAAATCGTGGAATTTGATACAACTCAATAATATTTCAAGCTACAGTACTTCAAAATAGTGTGACTTTGATAAATTAATGCGTACGCTCGTACGCAATAACAGGAGAAATTCCACACAAATCGAATGAATCGCGTGGCCGCGTATTGGAAGATACCCTTGCCGATGCCCGGTCCTCTCCCCGCGTGGGTCCCGTTCCCACCGCGCCCACCTTTCACGAGTAAAGCCCCACCACTGAACTGCCTGTGCTCTCCCTTTTCGCCGTCAAAGAGAGGCGCAGAAGGCTTCGCTCCAGCTTCCACGCTCTCCATTTGTGCGCCCACCCACCAATTCCTCTCAGTGGCCCCTCCGTTCGCCTTTTTTCTGCGCTCAAATTCCATCCCCACCTCTCGTCTCGCTTGAAAAAATCAACGACTCTGCACACACTCACCTGCAGTCCGTCAACTCAGTACAGCCAGCTTCCACTCCTCTGTTGACGTGCTTAGTTTCAGGTGCAGGGAACAGTTCTCTTCGGCTTTGGAATTTGGAGTTGGCGCTGGCATTAACTAAAGGGCGGGATCGATCGGGGTTTGGTTGTAGGCGTAAACCCGTAATTTGGGTCTCAGTGTTCAAATCTATGATCAGGTGATGGGGAGGTTGCTGAGAGGGGAGGTTTTGCTTGTGTCTGCATTGGGTGTTTAGTTCGATTTGGAGTGCGATCGAGGGTTTAGTGTGATTTTTGGAGCTGATGAAGTGCGTGATTAATTGTGGGTGGTATGGCGATGTCGTTTATGGACATGTTTGGACATGTTTGGCGTGATCCACGTATTAGTGACTTCATGGTATGTGACATAATTTCGTTATTGTATGAATGGATCCATCTTACAGTTTATTTGACAACGAAAAACAGGGTATGATTTCGTTCTCGATCAGGTGATGTTGAGATTGAAGGTTTTGGTTTTGTGTGTTTTGTGCATTGATGCTTGTTAAATTTGATTTTAAGTGTGATGGAGGGTTTACTGGGACTATTTGAGCTGATGAACTGCGGAATTTATTGAGGGTGGTATGGCTATGTCGTTTATGAACATTTTTGGGAGTGACTGCTTTTGATCTACGTATTGGCGACTTCGTGATATAGTGTGAGTTTTGCGTGGATCGATCGTTAGGTCAATGGTTTGTTCAATTCCTGAATCATAACCTAATTAAGCTGTTCCATGAGTGCACCCATTTTACTGTTCATCTGACATCGTATAAAAAACAGGATATGCTTCGTCCTCGATCAGGCGATGTCAGTGGAGTTGTTGAGAGTGAATCTTCATTTGTAGGCATTTTTGTGCATTCCATGTTACTTTATGGTGAAGGGTATAATGTGATTTCTGAGCTGTACTTTATTAACTATAGGCCGTGTGAGAGATTTGGCGATGTCATTTACGACACTTTTTTCGGCAATTGCATTTTCTTTCTAAGCAACGTCGTGGTATCATTTGAGCTTTCGTCTGCGTGAAT
Organism: Antitrichia curtipendula; assembly: GCA_951230915.1. Classification (NCBI taxonomy): domain Eukaryota; kingdom Viridiplantae; phylum Streptophyta; class Bryopsida; order Hypnales; family Leucodontaceae; genus Antitrichia; species Antitrichia curtipendula. The sequence continues at coordinate 39,613,261 of OX579635.1, forward strand.
CTGTCGTTAGATCATATGAATGATGTGTTCAATTCCTCAATCTTAATATTCCTTATGTTCTCGAGTTGTTCCGTTTGTGCACCCATCTTACTATGCATCTGGCAACCTATGAAAATATTAGGTGTGATTTGGATTCAATCAGGGTGCGTGATAATGGAACGCAAAAACGTACATCCTAATTCTGCTTGTGTTAATTCATTTGGGAGTTATGTTAGGGAGATATTGCTGTGATTGATGCCAGGGGCTCCCCTTCTTCAGAATACGTGAACTCAGCATGAAAGAGGATGTGTACGTGTCAGGATGACAGTGGATCGGATCAAATTGGATACCCTAACTCTTCCTTGAAATTAGAAGATGGGCCCAAAGTGTTATGAGCTCTTCTCAAGAGTATTATGAGTGAGGAATATATATATTTGGATCTTCTTTTGGTCCACTTCTCTGAGGCGTTTTTTTGCATGTACGTGTGCAGATTGAGCCAAGACGATTAAACTGCTCCGTCACATTGACATTGATGTAAGAACTCCTGTAGGCACAATGCAGGGAGGGTGGCTAGATTTCCGGGCGTTAGTAGTCAACATCACTGCCAATCCAGGGTCGTCACAGTCATCTTCTTCCTTTAAACTACCTGCTGATGGTGCTCCTTCCTCCAATTCGTTTTCAGCTTCAAGCTCGTCGAAGAGTCCCTTCTCAGATGTCACGCCCTTCTCAACATTGTCGGTTTACTCTCCAAACTCCAGTAGCCCTATTGCTGGAAAAGTCGCGCTTGGAAATGGAATGGCTGCTGTTCTTCATGCCGCTGGGGCATTCTTACGGCTTCTGAGCCATGGTGACGGAGCATCCAGACGACGACTGCGCAAAAGCAAAGAGAAGTTCCAAAAATCTAAGGACCTTAAGATAATCAACTGTGTACCAGATATTACTATTAGCCCTGAGACTCGTATCTTCTCCATTTCCACAAATGGCGGTCTAACATCGCTGTTTATTTCTCGGATTTCATCCGTTCTGAAAGGCGGGTGGAGCAAGCTGAAGAGCCCTGAGTCACTGCCTACTATGCTGGCTGGAATTCTTCCTCCATCGTAAGTTTCCATTAGTGATGAGGATTCTGAATGATGAAGATTTTTAGTATGTTGTCACAAGTGTATATATATTGGGGTGCAGCTTGCGAAGTTGAGTGTTATTGAATCATATGCGGAGATTTTTGCAACTTCTCTTGGATTTAATGTTTCTTCTTGGATTTCTGAGAATGTGTTTGGCATCATACCAGGTCTCTTGCTTTGTCCCAGCACGGTCAAGATGCTTTCAGAGGTGACATTAGTGATGGAGCATTCTTTGGCTTAAAGGGCTTTAACTCTCTGGGAATGGTTAAAGAGCCTAAAACAGGTTTAGAATTTCCAACGCAGCTCTCTTGCAACAGCGTCGATGGCCAAGCTCGCGATGGAAGGCCTTCGTGCCAGGTACGATTCATTTTCTGGGCAGGGGTGTTGTGACTTTGTGACCCGCTTTTGTCATTGTGCTCACGAAGTTTCCTTTAGTTTGCCAAGTCAATACATGATATTGTCGGAATGCAATATTCAAGAATTGTGGGTTTATGTTTTTACCGCTTTTATGTTGATACATTTTAAATTTACGTTTGCTTTTTAACTGTGCAGATACTGGCTGGCGTTGGAGCCCGGAGCAAAGAAATTATGAAGTTCAAATCTATAAAAATTTACGCATTTGGCCTTTGTAAGGAGTTTCTTCGGCGCTTTCATTCTTGATTGGTGCTGAGTGGTGTCAATTGACGTTTTCTTTGGTCATGTCAACACTTCCTTGCATGTAGTTGCCATTGATATCTTGGAGACTGTGAGCCTTCCTGTAGTTTCTCTGAATGGGAAGATCAGAGGATTTCATCTAGCACGGACGTGTATACATGAATGTACCTAACGTTCTGTTTGAACATGACAGATGTCCAACCTGATCACTTGCGTGGCCAGCTTGGAGAGAAGTACAAGGACTTTACTGCGGAGGAGCTCAAGAACCGACCAGACATCTTGGAAGATCTTCTCAGGTAGTGTCTAGAAGCTGAAGTACCACCGTTAGACCTCGGTTTTTTCCCTACATCAATTTTTACGTTGAATTATCTTTACCTAGTAGTCGAATTAGTGGCCGGCGATGTAGTCATCTTCTGTCTGAGGTTTGTGGGTCGATTTCTCGCATTATGCTCGAAGATGACAATTGGTAGTTCTTCCTGTTTTACAGGCCTCATGAGGTAGAGATGACTCTGCGTTTGGTGGTACATTACAAAGGCCTGAATATGGAGATGGTCCGCAAGTGAGTTCCATTCTCCTGCTTCACCGTGTCCATTTTTGTATACCGAGTTCTAGTATTACTGTGTAGACTCGATGGTAAAATAACTGTACTAGAAGAAATTGCACTATTTTTTTCATGCTCTTAAAAGGCTTTTTGAATTGCAATGTACTTTTTGATATCTTTCATCATGGACCATAAGAATGGTTGTTTAATTTTGCAGTGCTTTCCAAGATTCTCTTAGGAACAGGCTGAATAAGGTCATTTGCTAAACCTTGTTCGCCTCCTTGTGCGTTCAAATTCTCAAGCTATTTTTTCCAGACTTTTTTCCTTGAATTAACCAGGTGCATTAAGTTTTATTATATATTTTGTGACGTTGATCTAATTATTGATGTCGAAATATGTGAGGCCTACAGATAGATGGTGGGGCCAATGACGAGGGATTACAGACATTCTGCTCGTACTTGTCCGACGATATTCGTCTCTATCAGGTGTGTTCTAAACTGGTTTAATTTGATCTCTGATTTATCTATACATAATCACGTCGCTTCGTAAAGTTTTGGAGAACGAAGAGTATGCCATGGTCCTTTAACTGTGATTACTATGATGGATTTCAGGGTAGCACAATTGACATTCGGTGGCAACCAGGTGGGCGACTTCGAACGGAAAGTAAGTACCTATTGTTCTTCTCATGGTGTTGCAGATATCATTTATTGATTTTTGTTTCTCCTTGATGAGGAATTAGTTGCAGAGGGCTGAGCATCTGCGATATCCGTTCCTGCAGCGTTATTTTGAGTTACTGACGGTGGCTGACTGATGCTATGAATGCAGTTGAGGGTCGCCGTGTGGGTGTTATTCATAGCCGTCCACTTTGCCGTAAGTTTATTTTTAATCACTTGTGTCCTTCCAATTCGATTGAAATGCTTGAACCAAGATGCAGTTTTCTGTTCACATTTCAAGCCCTTTAAGGAAACTGTCTGCTGACATTCCACATGGCTTGCTTATTTACAGAGGCATTCTTTGATCTCTACATTGGGGATCCACCTGTCTCTGCAGTTGCAAAGCAGGAGATTGGGGAAAATTTGGCCCGCATTCTAGGGGAAAGAATTTAGCTGGAGGTGGAGCCAAGACGTGGCGAGATTCTTTTCAAAATTCATTTAGATTCTACCGAGCTATTCTTTGTGTATACCCTTATCTTGGTCTTTAGATATATTTCGCACATAATACATTTTTCAAGGCACTTCATTTCCCTCGTGGTGCAACTGTAACATAGTCCCGCGCTTACTAAGCCCATAAATGTTGCCCTTGTGGTGGCCTAGATAGTGGACACTTCGGTTATCGTATCAAAAGAGACCATGTTCCCGCTTTTTCACTTCTCTGTAAATGTTGCAAGCCTCGAGTGGCTGGTACGTTTCTTATATATGTTCCTCTTTGAGAGGAAACTAGGCGATGACTGCTTCCGTAGTTGAGCTCATATGCTCACTCTTTCTTCTGAATGGTTTGCTTGCATTTTGTGCGGGTATTAATTTCTAGTGTCGTTCTCACTGCCCTTTTGGGCATCCATCCGTGATCTGAAGTGAAGACTCTTAATTCACACCTTTGCAATATCATTAAATAATTCTATTCAAAAATATACCTGAATACTTGTATTACACAATCCACACTTGATTCTCTGTGCCTCCATACTTTCTCATACTTGGTATTCCATATTGGTATCTAGGTTAATATTTTAATTATCCTCTCAGCATTGGTGTGCACACCCGAACAACATTAAAAAGAAAAGAGTATTGCGAATTTTGTGTCAACCAATCGGGTGGTTGAAACATCCCAATGTTGGTTTTATGTTGGTTTTTCAACAAAAGTTTCACTAGAGGGTATGCTTTACTCCTAGAAAACAAAAAAATGCAGAATATATCCTTGTTCAGAATATGGTCCTTTGATTCAAAATAAATAAAGAACCTGTGCAATCAAGGCAAGGTCTCAGCTCGTGGATTACTGTAACGATTCCAATCCTTGAGCTCGTGCAAATCCAGAAGAAAGTGTTGCATGTACGTAGAGCAGATTAGTCGTTTATTCAAACTCATATACTGGTATATGGAATCAAAAGAAAAAATATAATTGAATAAAGAAATGAAAAAAAGAATCTCAGAGACAATTTATTATTGAACAAGCTCAGTTAGTCTCTCAGGGACATACAGCTTGACTGCTTTTAGAAAAGAATTGACTGCTATCAGTCTCACTAAGGTAAACCAGCCTATGACATGCAGAATGACTGATTTGGTATGTTCCATTAGCAAAATAAAATCAGATTTTTTTCTAGTAGAGACAACTTTGAGAAATGAAAGAAGCAGTTAAAATTTTAGTTTTTGGACAAAGTAGGAATTTGTTATGAATTTTTTAAGTATTTTTTCAAAACACTCTGTAGACTATTTGAAATCAATAAAACATGTCTTCATGATGGTCATCTTACCACCTAATGCAGTCTTCAGATTTCCTAACACAACCACAAGAATTTTTAATGTGGCCATCACACAAAGGAATAAAAAAACAACTCTTTATGATGAGTTTACACTCACAATGTGTAAGTGTCCTATGACAGTCATTACTAATTCTATCACAATCACCTAATGCACTAATGTGGGCCACTAACCAACCTAATTAAATTGTAGAAGCAAAAATCTGAAATGGACTGTAATGGGGGGTTATGTAGATGTCTGCATTAGACAGTTGGCCTGTCATAGGCTGGTTTACCTTACTCTTCATCACACCAATACTCGGGCCAACATATAAAATCTGTCCTGACTGGCTAGCTTATTATTTCGAGAAAAGAATTGTTTGTAGTCTCCACCATGCAGCAATTGCAAGGACAACGATCTTCAGTTTCCATGAAGTCCTTCAGCTAGCACCAACTTCCACTTCAAGAGCGGCAGAACGTCCCCCGCCATTGCCGCAGACTGGGCAGGGGAAGCTGCGGCACACGTGGACGCCGTCTCCGAACAAGATCACGCCAGTCTGCTGGCGGCCATGTAGAAGCTGCTGCACTGCACCATGAGCATAGACTTCCAGCATTTGTGGTGTCACCACTGATGCGCTGGACAGGACTCCACGTTGAGACCTTCCAGGGTTGCAAACGGGGCAAGGAAACCTCGTGCAGCGATGTCCATCTCCTATGGACGCCATCTTCGGAGATTGGCTCAAGTGCTTTGCGTGCTCAGACTCGGTGTGGAAGTCCGTGATTGTGAAGCCGCAAAAGGCAGCTTCCATTTTGCATTGGGAGCACGTCGAACACTGGCCATGGGCTGATCCCAAGCAGCAGGCGACGTCGGCCTTGTCAGCCAGCTTCTGGTGAGACAGGCTCAATTTAGCGGAGTAATCCATGAGCTGACGAGAAGATGTGTAATTGTGTAGAAAAAAATAGAGAAGAAGCAGAGTTGCAAGAGGGCCCAAGCGATCGATGAACTGAGAAGTCTTGACTTTATGAATTGGAATGAGTTGCTATCTCCGAATGTTGTAAGTATTTGTTCCTGGTTGCTGGATTTATAGTAACTGAGCTTGCGAGTCGACCTCCAACAGTCGGATTTTGGAGAAAGTGATCAAGAGCTGCACGATACTTGCTTTGGAGAATTCTGGAGAGCTTGCCTTCTCCAATATTTTATCAAGTTTGGAGCATAAAGTAGTGTGCTGTTTAACATCATTGATTGTCCGTCATTTATGCATACAGACTTTCCATCAATAGGGATTCCCGTACCACCAGTTTGAAACCCGAACCAGTTCACAAAGTCTGGCTTACGTCAGTGAAGGTCATTCGAAATTGAGTCTACGGGATGATTTCGGAGTTGTAGATATTTTGACTCCAACATTACTTTTGGTCAAGACAGTAGTTGATTTGGACTCTAGATTTGGAGAGCTTCGTGCAATGGGCACTGGAGCACTGACAAAGTAAACTTGCCTTCAAGTAAGTGATGTCCAGGTTGCTGTCCACAATTAACTCACCTAAAATTGAAGCCTACCACGTAAAGTTAAGGCTAGCTAAACGGACCGTGTAGGGCATTTGCATTGCGCACCTAGCCTGATCACCAGCATGTATTCCTGAAGAATTAATCACTTAGGCAGATCGAAGCTCCATTTTCCAAAAGCATTTACCCAATTAACCAGCTCTCCTCCTGGAACAGACAGTTAAAGCCAAATGAATCCAGTCCCCGAAGTCCCTGAATTCCTGGGTACCAACCTCCAGCCGTCTTAGAATTGGAGCCCATTTCCACGACCATGACTTTAGAGTTTGTCTGAGGAGGAGATCTACATATACCACATCAAAGTCGTTAAATCGTTACGTTGTTGGGAATGGAATTGATCGAAGTTTTTTTTTTCACATACGAATTATGTGATTCGTCGAGGAATGTCGACATGAAGGCACACAGTCTCAGACACGCTAGTGCTGCATGCTGTGTTCAATACCGACACATTTAGTTTTGAAGTCGGTAATTAACCGTCTCCTCCACCTCCTAAATATCAGTGTCAATCTCTTCAGTTGATTTCGGCCTCTCTTCAGTTGACACTAACTGAGAATCTCAGACACATGTGGATACCGACATGTTGTATAATATATACCCGGCCCATCGATCTCATCCACCTACTTAGTTAATTAATCTCCCTCGTCAATCTGATCTAATTAATGCCGCACATATATTTTTCACTTGACTTTTCGCTTCTCAGTTATTCTCAACTTGAACTTGCGTGGAGGAAATACCGACTGAAATTCAAATGAATGGAAATTTCCTGGACCTCGATCTGGGTCACTCACCTCCATGACTTTTAGGTTACCGACAACTCCCGGAGTAGTCTGGTAAACACTAGTCCAGTCGTTTTAGGAATGACGTTAGGCTTGCGTGGCTTGAGTGGCTTAAGTGGCTGTGGGTACCTAGGGTAGTATAACTGTTTTTTTTGACATGATCCACTATCATTTACATCTCATGTACTGGATGTGTTTGACACACCGGTTTTCCCCAAACAAATTAACGTACGGGTTTTATTTTTACCGTTATAAGTTTTTCTGAAACGGTCGAAAACTTTAAGCCTTAATTCAACAAGGGCTTTCTGAACTTGTGATATTTGCAAAATCGTTTTGTTAAATACTCCTACAGGCGGTATTATTTACTTAGTAGCATATTCACTCCTCGCCGCCACATACATTCCAGTCTGTCTGCGAGTATATGGTCGTAGTTCTGTCGATGAATCCAATTTGAAGTCTGCTAGCTTCATGATTGAGTGGTGCGTGACACCTGTCGGTTCAAGTCGGGTCACTCTCCCTTTATTTTAAACCTTTCGTTTAAGTGCCCGGGAAGAACCGGCGGCTAGTTCAAAGTTAGCCGGTGGAATTGGGAAAAAAACTGGTTGCAAATTGAAAACATCGGCTAAAAACCCGGTGAAAATGTCTATAAATTTTTTATTTTGAATGGAAAAAAGAGAAAATAATCAGACTCGGTACTTGAAAAACCGGTTCAGTATGGAAATTGGAGGAAATTAGCCGGTAAAACTAAAAAAACTTCCCGAACACTGTGCCCAAGCCAGACAGTGCTCCGACACGTAACATCTCATCTGGTCGAACACATTCCTTGCAAGCTAGTTTTTCTAGCCGAGTGTACTAGCTAATGTTAAGAACAAGAACAGCAAGGTATGCACGAACCTGAGTGTACTTGACTTCGGGAGCTAGCTATACTAGCCCTGGAGAATGTGATCACACACATCAGCTCCAGGAATTTTCAACATTCTCTACGTCAATTTCGTTAAATTGGCGGCCTCAAGTCTGTCTAGAACTCTCACCCGAGAGTAAGGAATGGAAGGTGGGAGGCCGTGCATGATTCAAGGTCCGTCGGACTTCAAATTACAATAAATTTTTGGACAAGTGAAGTCGTACGTAGCTATCTCCTCACTGTCTGCAATCCAACCCCATGGCAACGAGTACAAATGGACTTGAGACGAGCGATAAATTCACAACTCCAGCTAGCTTATGAAAAGCAATTGCCTTCCGCTCCCTTTGCAAGCAAGCAATTTGATACTACTCGCACATAGTCTACATACTCATCCGAGGCTTGAGTCATATATTTCAGTGAAGATGGTGAGCACGAGTGTCATGGGTCCGGCAACGACGGCATTCGCTCCCTCTGGCCAGCTCCCCCGTTTCACTGGAAACGATGACCCCGAACGCGAAACAGGGGTCAATCTTTTGGCTGACAATTCTGCATTAGAAGCTGCTCACAACAGAAGTGGCCCAGGGTTCGCCTGCTTTGGAGAGCCAACTTGTAACTGCAAACACTGGACCTGCACTATTTGCAACGGTTGATAATCATGATCTCCGTCTAAATTACGGCCGGGGTGGAGCAGACTTAGCATGTTGCTCTCACTCTGGTGTTAATCTTATTTTGGTATCGTAGATTCGATCGAGTCTGATCGAGTTTAAAGGTCTTTACATGTGGGCACATGTAGACTACCTCCATTGCTAGTTACTTAGTCAGGTGTTGAGTTCAGTGTGACATTCAAGTTGCTAGAGAGTGCCGTCTGAAGAGAATAAGTACCAACCATGTCTGTTAGTGAGATTCTTTAGTTGTCTTGGAATCGGAATTGACAGGTTGATTGGTTGAATTGTTAAATAATGGACCGACTGAGTAGAAATTTCTTTTGCAGCTGATCATCTGATAATTAGCTCATGTTCCTTAAATTTCTTTCTCCAGTTCGGGCTTCTGAAGTTTGTAGTGATAGTGATTTTGGGGTGCATAATTAGGACATAGTGTCGCATTGCGCCCAAGATGTCCAATGTCATTTTATAGGAATGCTTCATAAATAAAAGATTTACATAATTTTGCACTACCTGGTGTAATTATGCCCTTGTCAAGAAAGTCAACGTAATGACAATCTAGGGGTGCTTGCATGGAGGGATTATTATCTTGAATTTTGTAGGGTCTTGTTTATTTTATGTTAATGTAAGGTATCTTCAAAACCAGATTCCATGCTGTGTGCAGTGTCAAGTTCTATAGCATGTTAGATTTTTGTAGACTTGAAAGTACCATAATCATGTATTCCACACCCTATGTTACTTACAAGCACAATATATTCTTTGAGCAATTTATGGGTGTCCTATGTTACAATTTATAAGTTACAAATTTAAATTTTTTTCCTCCATTGTTTAATAAATATCCTATTTTTGAACTCACTAATAGTTCTAAGATTAATTCTAAGTGCCTTCCAAAGGTTTTTGTAGACAAAAACTTGCTTTGTTGTAGTCAAACATTATGTTTTACAATATAATTTTTTTTAAATAATTTTTTAATTTTTAATGTTTATAATTTTTATAATTAAAAAAAAATGTAATGTTCTTATAAAGGTATCAAATGGAATGCTATTTGTATATGGTTTTGAGATTTTATAAAAATTAATACAATAATATTAATAAAGAAGAGAACTTGCGTGAATATAAATATTATTATTATTAATCCCTAAATACATTGACTCATCTCTAAGAGTTGAAATTTTTTCTGAAAATGTCCTATACTCAACAACTTCAAAAAATAATTTAGTGTTAATCCCTTAAGTTCTTTGACTATACATTAGAGAGAAAATGAAGCACCAAAAGGGCTGCCAAAAAGTGACCAAACCAGTCTATTATTCAAAAATAGGCAACCTGACAAATCTAGGCACAATACATTGTCAACTTGAATGTGTGAATTTTGCAAAAGGTGCCAGGATTTAAAAATCAGGATATAGCAAAGATATGTTTATAAATCACCGGCATCATATTACACAATGATTAATTGACAAATTAAACAAATTAAACCAAATGAAGTGGCTTTTGAAGCTACCAATAGTTACCAAAAAAATTTGAAACATTGATGATTTTGTAATAACTTCACAAGCCACTTAGTTGGTAGCATTTAAAGTAGAGAAGGAGAGATATTTATATAAGTGGGATAGTATTAGATAAAACAATCCATGTGGGATATGTAAATTAGGATAAATACACGCACAACCACTCATAGTTAAGTGAAAAGTAAGAATTATATTCATGGGCGAATTCAAACCTTGATTATTTAACTTTTTGTATTTTTATTTTGAACCACTAATAGTCATCCGACATCGTGACTTCATGCAAGTGACCATAGGGAAAAAACAAATCTGTAAGTTAAGTTAAATATTATCGTGGGGTCTTTTCACTTGCTCTGGAGCGGCCCTCTAGAGGCCTCAAAAATTCTCTAATGGTTTTTACCAAAACGCTCCAAAACTATCATCATACAATTTTTTGGAATTTTTTTTTTTTTGACACATGTAACTATAGGATCTTGTAGTATGCTAACTTGAGAACATGTGGTAAAAATTTCAGCTGCGTGTATTGCAAGATATAAGCATTCAAATTCACTAAAATCATGTTTTTGACCTTGCAAAAAAATGGGCAGCTGCACTTCACAATCTCACTAATCTATGAATAAAAGGCCCAAATTGTAGTTCTTTTTTGGATTTTTTTTTCGTAGACAAGTTGGATACATGCTTGAAAATTTCACATCATTTGGAATTATACAACATATAGGAAAAATAGTAAGTAGAAAGAAGTAGAGAATTATTCAAAATACAAAATTGTTAAGAATTTAATTCCAAAATTGAAAAATGCCAACCCCAATGGTTGTAATGTTGTAATAAACAATCTACATTCTACGATTTTATTTTTTTCAAAAAATATTGAAAAGTGAGTAAGATAAAGGACTTCAAAGTTTGTTTTAGAGTAGAGAATCCATAACCACCCGCAAACTAAAACTTCTCATAGCTTTTGACCCATTGTTCAAGATGAAATGATTCAAAGCTTTCCACATATACATAAATCTAAATAAACAATTTCAAATTTTTGTTTCTGAAAAAAGTAATTTTTCTAATCTGCCCAAACTGCCCACTTGGAAAAATAAGTAACATATTAGGCCATAACTTTTGACTTATATTTCCAAATGTCATGAAATTTAGTGCATAAAAAAAATAGTTCTCATGCACAATTTCAATTAAAATTTTAGACAAAAATATGAAATTCTCTAGTTACAGGTACTTGCCCAAAATTTCTATATTGCCAAAAAATGCAGGCTTCTCCTTTAGGAGTTAACAGTCATTGCAAAAATGCCTTGTTTTTGGCTCAAATTAAACTATTTCATTGAATAATGTGACTTTTGAAATAAATATTTTTTAAATAAAGTAAATTATGGGTAATTTGTAAAGCATTGAAAATAGTGTTTTTCTAAGGATTTAGACCTAGAAAATTTTATTTCTAAAAGTTATGCACAAAAAAATTACAATGAAAAATACCAAGATAATGGACACTTTGATGTTTGATTTTTAGAAAATTAATAAAGATTTTTTTTTAATTGAAGATGCTCCTTCTCAACAATTTTCATTTTTAGAAAAAATAAACAATTGTGTTCTTTGCACTTGCACAAAGGTAGTGCATTTTGAGCACATGTGGAAAATGGATAGTTTACTATTTTTAGAAATTCTCTTCATGAAATTGTGTAACTTTATTAAAAGTCATGGCATCCCAATTTTGAGCTTCAAATTCTTATTTTTGGGTCAAAAATAGTATTAAAACACCCAAAATGGACAAGGTAGACATTCAATTGGGGATTATTTAAAAATTACTCAATCTCTACAACTACTACACGGACCTTTATTTCAAATTTCATGTAAAATTGACATACAACATAAAAGTTATGAGCAAAAAATCACTTGTCCAAGGCCAAAGAGACAAAAAAAACAGGACAAATATATCTTGAAAAAGCTCTAAATTTTGAATTATGAATGGCATTTGTACAATTAGATTTATAATATTTATTACCAATATTTATGAATATCTTTTGAAACTTAAAATTGAGGGTTTTTTTCTATGATCAGTCACATCCTAAATATTAAAAAAGTTGAACAAAATTTGTTGCAATGGATTTGTATTTACAATATAATTTTGAAAATAATGATTATTATTAATATATTTGAAAAATAGATATGTAAAGCTTAGTTTTAGAGTTTACTATCTCCTGTGTAGACAGGGCGTGATGATTTGTGACCCCCCCCTAAGGCGAGAAAAATCCTGCGCCGTTGATTTTTTTTATTTTTAAATGCTTACCTTCAAAATTGCCGTTGATTTCTCAAAAAGTCACAAGTTGTTGAGCTTGTGAGATGTAATCTGAGTTGTCCAAATATGAATATGGATATGAATACAAAAATGAATACTAGATACGGATATTATATTTTATACAAATACGTAATGAATACTAGATATAGATATCATATTTTATACGAATATGTAATGAATACAAAATGTGGATATAGGTACAAGTATGATACTGGATATGAATATATGTATGGGTTATGGATACTGGATACATGTTTGTCCCATATTGTTTGTCAAATATGTTGGTTTCTGAAATTCCAAGAGCGGGGGGGGGGGGGGGGGGTAATGAAAAAACTGAAAATTTTCTTAACCCTTAAACGTCGAGGTGTACGTTTTGCGGCCGATGAATGACAAGAGAATCTCTTGTGTAGGACAGAAGTGCATCTATTCATCCTTCAAATTTTGTGGGAAAAGGGAAGATCATCTACAATAATTAGACTTCCAATGAGTGCTTTTGCATTATTTTAATCTAACAATTCCCACGGTGTCAAATAGATGATTTCTACGGTTATGAGCCCGTCGTTTAAGGGTTAAAGGGTCAGAAGGGATATGAAAAATGAAGATTTTATTTTTATTCAAATGAATTAATTCAAATGAACATGTTCTCATTATCCGCTCAACAGACAACCTTACATAATTCTTAGTTCAATTTTTAGTTCAGCTTAGTTTTAGAGTTCACTTTTGAACTTAAAAGATATGCTTTGTGATTTGAAATACTTCCAATATTCTATTTACAGAAAATTAATAAAAATTTATTTGGAGGATCCGGACAATTGCACCATTTAAGTGTATGTTATTGACAAAGTTCATGTAAGAAGAAAATTTTGATGGGAAAAAATACACTCTTGAAGACCAATGAATCCATGTCAAGAAATAGACCTTGAAGCGCTTAGTCCAATGTAATTGAACTAATGTACTACTAGTATGAGTGATTGAGCTCCTTCTAATCCTCAATTTACATATCCCATACAAGCTGCTTTACTTCCTAAAACCTCACTTGTATAAATATCTTGTCTTCTTTTCTTGTACCACTCATAACATTAAGTGACATTTTAAACCTCTATGAAACAATTGTCGAATATTATGAATTTTTGCTAATTTAATGTTGAATTTTTCAAAAAATAATACTCTAAAGTGTTGAACTTTATTTTGGACTTAAATTAAATATACAACACCAAAGTGCCGAACTTGCTATCTGAGTACGGTAGTAGACTAAGATAATATTTCAATATACATGCACAAATTGAAATATGTCACTTTGATAAATTAGTGTCAAGTGCAATAATAGGACAAGTCAATGTAACCTTCATTTAAGTTGAATGAAATCATTTAAGGTATCTATATCAATTATAATTATTTTTTTCAACATCTTCTAAAAATTTCAGCTCACAAACTTTGGATTTGTATAGATAAAAAAACGCAATTAGAAGAGGGTCTAGAGTAGATTTGTACATTGTACTATTTAACTTATCATACTCGACTTTATGATGCTTTCACACTTTTCTTACTTGCCTAATTTCCACCTAGTTGTGATTTATTTGCAATATTGTCATATTACATTCTTGCTTGAAATACCCTTTTCAACACCAAAGTCTTGGCTTGATTTTTAGTGCATATATTTTTAATAGTTTAAAATTTTATATTCTATGGATTCGTATATTGTTCCAAAACTATATGCAAAAAAAAATTCTAATACCCTTTTGACTTCTAATATTAAGATCTAACAAAATTTATAACACTTTAGTAATGGAAACCATACTCAAATGTTTATTTTGGAAGACTTAAGGTGCAATTAGCTTATTGTATTTTTGCTACTAATTACATTATAGTAGTAGTACTATATTAACCCCTTCAAGACTAAATGTTCAAATTTTGAAAAATGGATGAGCACAAATGTGTTCTAAGCATACAAAGTATTGTTTTTTTCATCCATCTAAAAGTTTGTAGATTTTTGTGCTAATTATCTTACAGTTGTATAGGATAGATTCTCAAATCTTTTCTTTTTCAAGTATTATAAAGTTTAAGGAATTAGGTATGTATGACCTCAAAAATAATTTTTTCAATTGAAAAAATGACCAATCATGATGGACTTGAATAAACAAGTAAAAAAAATACTTAAAAAATTTCCATACTAAAAATTCAACATTTTAAACTTAGAAAAAAAAATGCTTATGAAAATTACTCAATCAATTTTTCAAAGGATTTTCCATTTTTGATCTCAAAGTTTATTGCAAATTATTGATCAATATAATGGTACATTTAACCATATAGATATGATCTATAAATCATATTTTTCAAATTTTGTTTTAAATCCATCATTAAAATATTGTTCTAATTTTTATTTTATGATATTATTTTATAATTAGAAAAATTTGAACTAGCCTCTAATCTTTAAGGTGTTAAATTATCTTATTAGCAAGGGTACAAAATTGTTGTTTCTACAAATTCTTGTGGATGCTATGACAAATGATGACAATACAATATCATTATACAAATGTTTATCTTGCACTAATTAAAAATAATAATAATTTTGGTAGTAATAAACTAATAATTTAAACATGTATTAAAAATAGAGTAACTTGTTAAATTAGTATCACTTATACTAGTGAAAATTTGTTTGGCATTGATAAAGAAAATGACCTTGAAAAGACCCATTGTGGGTCAAATTTATCAATCTAGGCTTTTTATGAGTCATTTCCTTTATATATGAAAAGAATGTTTCCATTATTGAAATTCAAGCATTGTAGTGGTAAAGGTGGTCTATCTCATTAAGATTTTCCATTTAAATAGGAGATATAATGGCTTCCCCTACTTATCATAGGAGTTTCCATCACATCAAATACTAATTTCCTATTTCAATTGCTAGCAAGAGTCAAATATTTTTACTTTGTCATGGTGTCACTATATACATTGACAACCGCTTTGGAAAAAAATAAAACCATGTCTAGTACTTTATAATGATGACTAACACACAAAAGCTACTACACCCCATTTCATGAGCCATCAATAGACAATGGCCATTCAAATTGTCTTATGTTATGGTCTCATTTACTATCTCCTTAAATTAATTACCTTAACATTTTTGGATGTGAAGGAATATAATATTGCAAAGCCTTTGTGATTCCTTTCCACTAGATTCTAAAAAGGGAAGTATATCCCTTACTAATATACCTAAGGGAGGCCACCCTAGATTTAAAGGAATGAACAAAGGTCTTTTTTAATATTAGTTAACAATGTTATGAAGGGACCTTCTTGAATAATTATAGATATAGTACTTACAATATAGTTAGAATTAATGATCCAAAATATGTTTGCATCTTTGGGATACATAATGGGTACATAGTGAGAAAATGTGGATTTCAAAGAAAAACATTGAAAAGGCATACAAATCATTTTCAAAGGGGTACAAGTGACATTCAACCATTGGTTATTGAAATTTTCCAAAAAAATATAAAAGGAGGTATATGTGTCACTTTTCCATTGGTTATTGAAATTTTCCAAAAAATATAAAAGGAGGTACATGTGTCACTTTTCCATTGGTTGAAAAAATTGACATGGGTGCCAACCCTATACTTGTAATTTTGTGACATGTGCTTCACATGCAAACAATATGGGACAATGTATGGACGTATGTATATGTATATATCTCATGTGTATCCCACATGTATTCCACGCATATTTCACATGTTGTACATATTTTGTATTTTGTATATGTCTAATGTATTTGTATTTGTATCTATGTCACAAAGTATCCATATCCATATTATTTATTTTCCAAAATCAACGGCGTTGGAAGAGGGGAGAGGATTTTTGTTTATGAGATCAACGGCTCTTGATTTTTACAAAGAGGGTTGTGTAGGTTAATTGCAACCTAATTTTTTGCTTGCATTGACTTGCTACATAGTGATCTTGTTGATGAAGAATTTTGCAACAGTAGTACTATTGAACTTTTAATTTAATTCAATAGTGCTTGTTTATTGTTGAAGAATAATTTATCATTCGTAACATTGTCAAAGAATTATTCCACAATTTAGTAAGGTGTTTACATCCACAATCAACCCTAATTATAATTTAGCATATTTGTTATTATTAAACATAAATTATTTTTATTAGGCCTTATTATCAACTGAAAGAGGAATCCAATGCACTTTAGTATGCATTATTTGGACACCATATAGATAAGTTATGAATTTTCAAAGTATTGTTTATAAGGTGTACCTTAAAAATCAACACTAGGCTCTTGTAGACTTTCTTTTTAAAATTATGTTCATCTTATCTAATCAATGTTTAAGAAAAAGTGAAAACTTTTGGGTTCAAATGTAGGTGTCGCATTTTGGATAGGGTTGATTGTGGGTGTACATACCATAAAGGAGGACCTTGCATTTTGAATGGAGACAAAAGCTCAATGAATAGGCTGAACCCTTGACCTTTCATCCATGCCACAAACTCAACAACTTCATTGAACCCCTCTCCCTATGAGGTATGAGGTCTATAAAGCACTCATTTAAAGACTGGAAATTAATTTGGGGAGGCTAGACTCCTGAAAATGTTTTCTAGTAAAATTCTATGAAAGACAAATGGAATTGGCATCTAACCAAAGTAGTTCCAATTTTTATGGTAGAACCACCCATAGTTGACCACTTAAGCAATTCCGCATGTGCTCTGGAGCAGTAGAAGGTAATGTGAATTTACAACCCTGTAGGAAGATAGAAATGATGGGCATTGCTATGTTTTCATGATTTTTTTCCTTAAATTGAATTTACTATGAATTTTGGAAGTCAAAAGTTGGCCTCAATCCATACCCAAGACATAGAGTCTTCCAATTTTGACCATTCCATAACTACTTTCCCACTCACTGCTTCTTATTTTCTTGCTCACTAAATCAGGACATGTGTCATGAATTTATAGTGCCAACCTTGCAAAAGACAAAAAAATCACATTCTAAACTATGGTTGGAATTTGTATGAGCCTTGGTTGGAAATAGTTGCACCCTACAAGTTGGTTATTGATAGCCAATTGGTAATGGGTGGTTCTACCATAGTTGTAAATTTTCAAAGTTGAAGTACAGTGGTCACTAATAGCGTCTGCATCTTGAAATGTATACTATTTTTCACATTGTTGGTGTAATGAGAAAGAAAAATGTACCTCTACGTTACAAGACACTTTTAGAGCCCAAGCGCTTTATGGAACTCCTACCTAACCAACAAGGACTCCCCTAATGTAAGGTAAGATAGGAGGCTCAAAAATGGCACATGTAGGGTTGTTCTGCCTTTTTCGTGTATTTTTTTGGACGGGAAAAATTATAGCTCATTTTTCAGACAAGAAGAAATAGATGAGGAATCTAACCCAAGTGGTTTTGTATTTTTCCAAGCATTTTTGAATTACTTATGAATTTTCAAACGAATTGGGTCATAGGTCCCTATTTGTGACCCTAGGTCTTTTATAAATGGTATACTTGCAATTCTAAAGAAAGATGGGGAAAGCAAAGCGAATGATTGACTCTTGCAATTGATAATGCTTTTTTTCATTATTTGATTCATTCAATGACTACATGTCAATTCCTCATGTTCATTTCACAGTCATTTGTAGGGTCCGTTCTTAATGCCGGCTCCATTTCAGTGCCTCCTACCTTACGTGTAGGTTGAGCCTCACATTGATTGTGAATGTTACCTTTTACCTGAGTGTTTGTACTCATCTAAGCTTAGCACCTTTTGATGGACACACCAGGGCTGATTGCCTGAATTCACAGAAGCGCTGAACTCATTGACGTTACAGAAGTTGACTGTAACTGAAATTCGATTCAGAATCAAACTTCAACTAATTTACCCTACCAACTCCAATTGCTCAGTAGAAGTGAATCACTACCTTTGTGCATGGTCAATAAACGGTAACTCTAGTGATCGTCGTATTCATGAAAGCCGGGGTTAACCGACCCCTCGCTCATCCCTACAAAGTCATTCCAGGGGGCATGAAAAAAAAGGCCCCCTATTTCGTTATTTCGTGCGTGGGTAAGGTAAACCAGCCCATTACGGTCAGATGACCCATAGTGGACATCTTATGACCCCATGATGGTTTTTCAGACCACAATCAATATCTAACTTGACACCTGTGGAGTGATTAGTGACCTCATTAGGAACACCCAATTTTTCAGTGTAAATCATTGTAGGAAGTGATTTTTCATGGCATTCCACAATAGAAATTATTGTGACCACTTTAGGTGATTAAGATGAGCATATTGGATACACTTTCTTTTGGTTATTGGGCAGCTTGTAGACCATGTTGGGAAGATCACTTCAAAAATACATAACTAATTCACACTTTGTCTGAAACATAAATTTTCAATTGCTCTCACTATTTCTCACACTTATCTTTGAGTGAGAAAAAATTTGAAAATTTTCAGCAATGGCATGAGGGCAGAATCAAAATTCTGACCACAATGGGTTGGTTTACCTTAATTGTCATATTCATGAAGATGGAAAACTTTCAAAAGTTTACACTTTTCCTAGACATCCATCTGGAAACTCAGATCTATCCCAAGCCAAACTTAGGTTGGCTTCCATGAAGAGTCCGGACTAGCGAAGCTCACCGATCAATGGGGGAATGGGAGTTTGTTTTCTGTGAAACTCCCATTCCACCACTAATAGGTGGGCTTCATCACCCCCCGACTCCACATGGAAATTGGCCTTTAGTAGAGGAGCTTTGGCATTTGAATGACACAATCTGACGGCTTGAGCACATCATTTTTCACAAAAAAATCATGGATTGATTGTGCTTATGGTACTAAGGTAAACCAGCCCATTGTGGTCAGAATTTTGAGTCTGCCCTCATGCCATTGCTGAAAATTTTCAAATTTTTTCTCACTCAAAGATAAGTGTGAGAAATAGTGAGAGCAATTGAAAATTTATGTTTCAGACAAAGTGTGAATTAGTTATGTATTTTTGAAGTGATCTTCCCAACATGGTTTACAAGCTGCCCAATGACCAAAAGAAAGTGTATCCAATATGCTCATCTTAATCACCTAAAGTGGTCACAATAATTTCTATTGTGGAATGCCATGAAAAATCACTTCCTACAATGATTTACACTGAAAATTGGGTGTTCCTAATGAGGTCACTAATCACTCCACAGGTGTCAGGTTAGATATTGATTGTAGTCTGAAAAACCATCATGGGGTCATAAGATGTCCACTATGGGTCATCTGACCGTAATAGGCTGGTTTACCTTATCTTATGTGAAGGTGAGCTTCAAAGTTCACAAATTGAATTTGTAGTATTTCACCCAATTAAAAAGGACTACAAACTATATTAATTTGTACTATTAGTGCCTATGACACTATTTTACCAAAGTTTTATTGACCATCTGTAGAATTCTTAAATTAGTGTGGGTTGAACCATTATTATATTGTCCCAATTTTCATAAAATTTTGCTCTAACATTGATTTTGATTTTGCACCGTTATTAATAAATAAAAAAATCACTGAACCTAAGAACTAGACCAATTTAATACATACATGGCTTTAACCCCTAATGTTATTAGAGGTCTGATATCAACCTTCTTCTAACATGTGTTTTTATTGTGCTTTGTACATGTAAAATATAAATTGAAAGTAGGATTTGAAAGAAAAGTAGGTATCCTCTCATTCATCTAAGTATATTTTTTATGTATGTTTTTTAAGGTAACTACACCAAAATGCATCCAAGTAAGCAATTGGACATTGCTCTAAATAAATTGACTAATTTAATGTTGGATGTTATGGAAAGATTTTTAATTTTCTTCTTTTACATCTATAAACATAGAATGAACAAACTAAGAATTTTTTTAAAGTTAAAAATTGGTGTACCTAAAAGCAACTTTCATTTTCAGGAATAGAGGTTGTATGTTCTAGGTAAAAATTGTAGGGGTTAGTTACCTTATATGTGGTTAGACATGGTTAGGGATTAGCACCTAAATGACTAATAAAAGAGTCTATTTTTAATTTTTTGAAAAATTGGTCAAGCTCTATTGACTGCAAAATTTGGAATTTTAGCATGAAAAAATCTTTGGATTGAATGCTAATCATTCTAATCTACACATGTGTAGAACTTTGTTACACATTATCCTAATATATATTACAAAATTTGTATAATTTAAAATAATAATAATAATAATAATAATAATAATAATAATAATAATAACAAACCGGTTAGCTAATAATATATCATATAAAAATATTAATTACTTTATTTGATTGTTTAGATTGATAACTACAAAAAAATTTAAAACATTCAATTCTAAATACTAAGACAAAAATTATGAGTTTTATTCTATGGGCAATGAAGGAAGAAAACCACATAGTCATTTTATAACTCAAATCTAAAAATTATCAAATAAAATCAAAAACATAGAATACATGTTGTTTACTAAAGCACTTTTACTATGGGATTTACAACCTTCAAAATCTTGTCAATGTTATTAGTGATTTTGGTCTTCTTCATCAAGTACACCTTCCACTTTTTAGTTTTATAAAAGATGAATATAAAAATAGTTTTGGTTTTAAATCCTTGTGTTCTCTATCAATTTTCCAACATATTGAATAAAACACTGAAGCAATGGAACAAACCTGACTTTCTCTAAAAATGTTGGAAGACAAAACTTCACCTTTTGGAATAGCTATGAAAATCTAGTTTGTAATGAATCATTGTGCTTATGACAAAGAAGCATGTTCACTCATCACGCTCTAGGTTTTCAATTTTGAACGTTGAATGAAATAATTGGATGATATTTTTTAGGAATGAAAACATGAAAGATTTTGTGACACGAATCGTAATAGGGATTGTGACAATGTATATTTAATATAATAAATGTACTTGCAATTGTACCCATATACATTCATGATGAATTTAACATATTTGCCTATAGAAGCCCCTCTTATACTAATTTGGATAAATGTTTGATACATGTGTTATATTAGAATAAGCACTTGATTAAAAATTTAGATGTAAATTGAATAAATATGATGAAAGTAGATGAAAGTTGGATGGCAATTACATTATTTGAGATAGTATGAAAATATTGTAGCCCAAATTATATAGATTTCTTCTTCTATACTATTATTAAATGGGCTTCCATAATCAGATTTTAGAATTTGACTTTTATACTATAAACATAACTATTTTATAAACTATACAATGTAAGAGTTATTTCTTATTACAAGCCTATTACTCTAATTTATTTGTTCCAAATATAATGCATTCCAAGCTAATAATACTACAAAAAATTGTAGTACATATTCAAAAAATGCAAGGCTTTACTCTACAGCTAATATTTGTGCCACCAACATGACTTCCACCTTAGAAGATACTACCATATTATTGATAATACCAAGACTATTTGTTCATGCCTTAACCCCTAAAGGACCAGCCTGCAGAATTTGGCAACATAAAAAAATTGGGCAGATACATGTGGCCAGAGATTTACAAGTTTGAGGCTGAAATTTTAATAGAAGTTGTGGACGAGGAGTACCTTTCATTTGAACTAAATTTTATGACATTTGGAAATACGAGTCAAAAGTTATGGCCTAATATGTTACTTTTTTTTTCAGCCGGGCAGTTAGGGCAGATCAGAAAAAAATCACTTTTTTCAGAAACAAAAATTTGAAACTGGTTTTCCAGAGCTATCTATACATGGAAAGCTTTTAATCATTCCATTTTGACCAATGAGTCAAAAGTTATGAGGAGTTTTAGTTTGCGAGCAGTTTTGGAATCTCTACTCTAAAATAAACTTTGAAGTCTTTTATCTTACTCAATTTTCAATATTTTTTGAAAAAAATAAAATCATAGGATGTAGATTATTTAATACAACATTTCAACCATTGGGATTGGCATTTTTCAATTTCATACCTAAATTCTTAACAATTTAGTATTTTGAATCATTCTCTACTTCATTCTACTTACAATTTTTTTCTATATGTTGTACAATTCCAAATAATGTGAAAATTTTCAAGCATGTAGCCAACTTGTTTAGAAAAAAGAATCCAAAGAAGCACCACCATTTTGGACATTTTTTCATAAAAAATTGAGCTTGTGAAGTGCAGCTGCCCTGTTTTTCGCAGGGTCAAAAAAACAATTTCAGTGATTTTGAATGCTTATATCTTGCTATCCATGTGGTGGAAATTTCTGAAATTTTTACCACATATTCTCAAGTCAGCATACTACAAGATCCTACGGTTACATGAGTCAAAAAAAAGTTTTTTTCAAAAATTTGGTACGTGTACTAAAAATGGCAGTCCTTGAGCGTTTTCAGTGAAAACATAATCACGAAACTTTAGGGGTTAAGTACTAGATTACTACCCTAGAGTATTCAATATAATTATTCTTTTCACTTTTGCACCGTCTCTATTCTCTACACCTCATTTTAAGCACAAATTTTGCAATAATAGTCATTGATTCTTGTACCTTTGTGTATAACAAGTATAAATTTACAAGTTATTTTGCCTTGCAAATTTGTATAGTTTTAAAATTAGTGCAAAATAGTTAATATTACTACTGCAAATGATATTGAGTTCACCTATTTGAATACCCCTAAAATATTTTATTTTCCCTTATTAAAAAATATTTTATAATAATTCGACTCCTATAATCAAATTTTTATTTATTGAAAAACATGTTATTTGACTAAAGTCAACAACCTATTGCAACAATCCTATTACAAAAAAATATATATGCCCTTTCAAAATATTGCAAATAGTGAGATTTTGATCTAAAGATTGGTTAGTTCTTCAATCCATCTATCTTAGTTCCAAATGATATAAGATGAAAACATGAAAACATGATCATCCATTGGAATTAAAATGTAACAATATTTTGTAACTATGTGTATATAATATAGCAGATGAGGCTTATTTCTCTTCCTTACAAGGTAATGTAATCAGTATAAAACTTGAATGGGTTAATATTAACCCTTAAAGTCCCAAGAATCCTATAACGGGATTTTTGAAGGCTTAAGCAAGTTCCTATGATTTCAATTTTCAACACTTGTATCTTGTAATTTATATGGTCAAGCTTTTTGGAATTTCTTCCAATCATTCATTTATACTAGTCTAGTGCAAGATGATATGGTTGGACATAAAAAATAGCAAATGCCTAAGATTTTAGCTCTTTGCATTGGAAATGGCAACTTTGAGTGTTTTTGACAAAAAAAAATGACCTTGGAACTTTAGAGGTTAAGGTAATATTATCTAAAAACTTCCTAATAGATTTTGAGCGTGATTCCTATTGCTAATTCCTAAAAGTCATTGAATGAATAATTGAAAATTGAAATAGGTTCATACAAAATCAGTTTTTATTGAATTTTTCTAAAATTTTGAGACAAAGTGTAGACATGTATCCCTTCAATAAGGATTTATATTTTTTTTCCAATTGAATGTCATGATCAAAAGTTACGATGCCCAAAATTTATTGGACAAGGGATAGGCAACCTCCGAAAATATTTGTAAAACTCCTCATAGACCTCTGAAATTTGGCAAGTATGTAACTAATATGACATAAGATGCAATTGTGAAAAACTCATGTGTAGTGTAAAAATTTCACTCTAGTAGGATTTAAAGTTTGTTGACCTTGTTGAATAAGGTTGGAAAAAAAAAATTGTAATTTCAAATGCAAATTGTTTTTGGCCTATGAAGTCAAAGTTTTAAAAAAAAAAAATTCTATACATTCTTGTAGTTGTCTAGTACATATTTGGACACTTGAATTTTTATTTAAACATTATGTTTTCATTTTCCCCTCATTGCCCTAAGAAGTGGCAGTTTTGACAATTCATGCATGAAATGTGCCTTGGTCCTATAGGCATTAAACTACAAGAGTTTTTTTTGGGCCTTGTTGGTAGCCAAAAGGGGATTCTAGGTTCTCTTAACCCCTAAAGTTCCAGCTTTGGTCAAAAATTAGTAAATACTCCCAAAATCCTTCCAAAACAATACTTTCTATAATTGGTCTATAAATCATAGTTTATCCACTTTTTATAATTTATAACACTAATACAATCTTTTTCTTGACTACTATATGGGTCTTGTATAAAAATATGGGAATCTGAAAGCATTATATATGTGAAATATGACCAAGCAAAGAGCAACACAATGTTGTTTCCAAGATTGCCCAAGCTTTTGACAATGTGGCTTTGTCAAACTTTTGAATGTCATAACTCAATTCTACTTTGCAAAAAGATCTAAAGACTTCAAATTTGAGTAGAGCCTCAAGTTAAGGAAAAAGTATGCAAATTTTCAAAGCAAAATAATACTCTACTCCACTTGCTTGAATTCAAGGTCTAAAATTTTAAAATAGAACTAGCTAGTGAATCTTGTAAAAATTAGATTCCCTAGAAGGTCATTTGATTTTTCAATCTTGATTATAAAATGAGAGAAAAAAACTCCAAATCTGACACATCACTTGGATGCCCCTCCAAGCTCCAAAACATTTCATATTTACCCCCTAAAGGACCAAACACCGTTTTTTGACAACATAGCAATTTTGGGCCGCTCAATACGACCGGAATATTTATTTATTTTTCTTTGAAATTTTCACACAAGATGTGACCAAGGAGTAACTTTAAGGCCCAATAATTTTGTGGTTAAAAAGTTATTGCATGATATGTCATTTTCATTGGTTGGCAGGCAACCCGGGCAGCTGAAAAAACTTCTTCAAAAATCCCTTTTTTTTAAAATAAAAATTTGAAGTTGGTTCTTTAGATTTATACATACGTGGGAAGCTTTGAATCATTCCATTTGATCAATGAGATGAAAGTTATGAGGAGTTTTAGTTTGAGGGTGGTTATGGAATCTCTACTTTAAGATAAACTTTGAAGTCCTTTACTTAATTCAATTTTCAATATTAAAAAAAATAAAAGCAGTGGATGTAGATTTTTTATCACAACATTACAACTGTTGGAATTGGAATTTTTCAATTCCATATTTTAGTTCTTAACATTTTAGTGTTTTGATAATTCTCTACCTCTTTCTACTTACTATTTTTTTCCTATATGTTTTACAATTCAAAATGATCTGAAATTCAAGCATGTAGTCAGCTTGCCTTGAAGAATGAATCCAAAGAGAAAACACCATTTCGGACATTATTTTATACAAATGTGACCTTGTGAAGTGTAGCTTTCCAGATTTTCGTAGGGACAAAAAAATGATTTTTGTCAATTCAAACACTATCATCTTGCAATCCACACGGTGGAAGTTTTTGAAATTTTTTCCACTACTTTTAAAACTAGTTTAATACAGTTGCATTTTTCCAGAAATGTTTTTTTTTCTAAACTTTGGTATTTGTATTAGAAATAGTAGTTTTGAAGCGGTTTTGGTGAAAACATAATCTTTGACCTTAAGGGGTTATAAGAACTTTGGGGTTAAAATACATTTTCTTAACACCATATGAATAAACTGTCAATTTCCAAATGCTGAAAATTGGTATACCTCAAACCAACTATCCTATGGGTTGTATAGGAGGAGGCTGTAAAATGGCTCAGGCTTTAAGAACCACCCCTACAAAAGGCTCTAAAACAGTGCACATGGGTGTTGAAATGGAATTAACTTTTTGCGATGAGGAACTGCCATCCCATGTGAATGATTTTAGGCTATGGAACAAGTGAGATGGTTCACTATCATGATTGATTTTACTCACAGTAAGAACCTAAATCTGGTAAGGTCTGCAAAATGGCTTTGAAATGTCTAGAAATTGCAAAAAATCCATCTGTAGCTGAACTCTCTTTTACTAAAATGCCTCTCAGTTACTTATAACTTCTTGGATTGCTCTGAAATTTTAACCACACAAACTAGACTAGTATTTGCAACTTCTCCAAAAACTTTTATTGGAAACGGACATTGTATGAAGAAGTAACAAGCTGCCAAAGTTCACTGTAAATAAAAAATGTCGGGATTTTAAAGTTTGAATTGCTCCCAAACATTCAAGACAACTTCAATTGACATGAAATTTTTTCCACAACAACAACACTTCAAGGCAAACATAATACAACAAATTTTATTTAAAAAAAAATTTTGGATGAAGGAGATACAAGCCCCCGAAGTTGCAGTCATGAAATGCAATTTGAAGGAGTCAAATGGAAACTGCGAACTTAGATTGGCTTCCAAAAAATCAGTAAGGTAGTGTGCTCTAAAAGCGCCCATCTTCTTGAAATTGCCCCTATTTTTAGGTGAAGAATGGAGATGGGGTGATCCTTAAATGGACCAGTTTAGCAATTGAATGCATGGAGGAAAAATTGTTTTTCTATTGCAAGAGCCAATTATTGTCTTTGATTTCTGCACATCTCTTTACAAGTTGCAAGTGGACAGATTTTGGAAGACCTATGGTCACAAATAGGTGCCTATGCCCTGAATCTTTGAAAATTCATAAGTAATTCAAAAATGCTTGAAAAAATACAAAACCACTTGTGGTAGGTACCACATCTATTTTTCTTTCTCTGAAAAATGATCTAAAAATATTTTCGTCCATGAAAGCCTGTGAAAAAGGCAGACCAGCCCTTAAATGGTCGCTTTAAGAGCATACTACCTTAAATCTTGGATTCACCTGAAAATTTTACCACACAAACTAGAAGAAAGAGCGCAAATTCTCCAACAAATTTTATTGAATTTGAACATCGGATGCAGAAGTTACAGCACTTCAAATCAGAGGATGTAGTTTGCATGATTATTAAATCACTAGAGAATTTCTAAATTTCTGACTTGTGTTGGATGCTTTAAAAGCTTTGCATGAACGGTTTTACCCAAATTATTAATTGGTTTTTACAACCACTTGATCTTTTCCAGCATGTTGTCTTGTTCATTATTGCAGTATCTATGAACAAGAATAGAGCCCTACTAACATTAGCCTTTAAAAATTTGCTGTAATTTCATTCTGACTCCAAAAATTCTGAAAAAATCAGCAGAGCGCCATCTTCAAATTCTCTTCCACTGAAAAAAAGGGCAAAAAAATTGAAGTCCTCCAAGATCTCCAGAAAGGCCTGATTTCCCTTAGATGGGCGCTTTCTGGACCTTCTACCTTACTGCTTGTACATTTTAGTAAAAAGAAATTTGAGGGGTTGGTTTTCAAAGAGGCTGAAATTTACTTAAGTGGTTGGTGAATGAATCATTCAGGAGGTCACATCCAAATAAAATTTAGGTTCCGTTCCATCTGCAAAGTGTTGCTGGTCACTGTTTCATTTTGTCTTGTGCAATGGACATCATTAGGTGGTAACAATGGATCCTAACCAGTGCCTTTTAAAACAGTGTGAACATAGACATTTCCCATCACGATCAAGATCACTGTGTTCACACAGCAGATGGTAACTTAGTGATCATCATATCTCTTATAGTAAATGCACAATGTGTCACCATTTCATCCGTCATGTTTTCACCCACCCAATTATTCATTTATTCTAAATTTTATTCTTCTCAACAAAATCTTGCAATTTGAATGAAAGATTTTTGGTGTTGTTTGCTATGCAAAAGACTTGGTTCTAATTCAATAAAATGACTATTCTAAACTATGACATTGGCAATAGAGATAAGGTAAGTGCACCTAATTATGATCTATTTTACCTATCATTTCTTTATTTCATTCAATCTTCAAATTTTGGTCATAATTATTTGGATTATGAAGACTCCAATACCTTTAGAGAGGTTTCAAACCAAATGAAAATTTAAATCTACTAAAAGTTAATTAGTTGTTTGTGATACATTTCATTTTTTTTTGTTTACAACTTTCAAAGTTAAATGAACTCATCATAAACTTCCAACCATCATATTTCTTATTCTATACCTCCAATATTTGAATTGATAAAAAAATTAGGTGTGTAGAGATGTAATTAGTCTAAAGAGGCAAGACATATTGCAATAATGATTACTTATACTAATTTGTAGGAGGTCAAAAAAAAATACAACATGAAAACTAAAGATGCAAAAGATTCCTCTAAATAATGGTTAATCCTAAAGTCCCAAGTGGTCATTGAATGACTAATTGAAAATTCATGTAGGTTCCTACAAAGTAAAGCTATAATGGATCTTTTTGAAACTTTGATACAAGGTGTGGACATATACCCCCTTGGCAGCTAAAATATGATCCATAGATCATGTAAGTATAATTAGATCAATTAATACACAAACCAATATTTTTTAATAAAATTAGAAGCTAGAAATTGAAAATTCCTTCTAAAATCAATTATAGATTGAATATTTGTGATTTTCACAAGATTCTTTTTCCTTGAACTAAAATTCAAAATGTCAACTTGTAATTATAGAGATTTTTAAGATTTTTAAGTTAATTTTTTATTCAAGTCATTTTTGATGGGTCCAATATTTAGAATTGAAAAAAAATATTTTTTGAGGCTAGATCTACTAATATACTTTGATTAGTAGAATATTTGCAAAATATAGTCTTCAAAATTTGTGCTGTACAAATGCTAAAAATTGATGGATTAATTTTTTTTTTTTTTGCTCAAAAAAAGTTTGCATTCAAAATAAGGTTGTCTAAAATAAGAATGTCTAGTCTCGTAAGGTTTGACTCGTCTAACCTCTAAAAGACAAGGCATTCAAATTCTGAACAACTCCTAATGCAAATACATCATGAGTATACAAAAATGCATTTTTTCATCTATTGATATTTTTGAAGAATCTTGTGTTAGTTCTTTAAGATTTGTACAATATAGATTCTAAAGAATATATTTTAAGAATATTTTATTATTCAATAGGTACTAGTGGATCTAACTTCAAAAAATAACCTTTTCAATTAAAAAAAACAATCCTTCAAAAACAACTTGAATAAACAATTAAAATAAAAGTCTTCAAAAATTATTATGATCATACTTAAATTATGTGGTTTAAAAAATAAATAAAAAAATATTCAATGTACAATCAATTTTAGAAGGAGTTTTTAATTTTTGACTTCAAATATTATTGAAAAATATTGGTTTGTATATTACTTGATCTAGCCGTATGGATATGATCTATGGATCATATTTTACAACTACTTGTTTGAAAGTTATAATTAACTTACTATTTTGTGTTGCATTTTATGATATGTCTTTGCAGTTTTGGAAATCTAGACTACACCTAGTCCTTTACAAGTAAAACCTACCATCTCATTTTGTTTGGCCTCACAACTTTTTAAATTTCATTGCACTTAATACTATTCCTATAAAAAGAGATGACCCATTTCCGACAAGAATCCCATTTTCACACCTTAGGTTGCTAAAAATTCCAATCATCTATGTTGTAGGTGACAACTCACATATAGCATGACCAGTAGGAGCAACAAAAACATCTGAGAGGTGTACATTAAAAGCATACAATGATCACAATATGTACATTGAAAGCCACAATGATCACCTATATCGGTTTTGTAACCAACCTACGGTTAAAAATTGGTTTGCCTATATATTGAAAATGGGACAAATAAAATCTTCATGAAAAAGATTCATAGTACTTTTGTTTTAGAGAGAGAAATTTTTGACATTTTCTCTCTCGCAAACTGAATCATACCATGCCACACCACACGTAGAGTATGTAGACTTACAAGATTTAACCAGCTGCACAAAGAGTCAGCTCTCTTTTCGAAGTTGAAACGTAATATTCACTAAATTAAAGCATCCACCACCTGTGAAGTTGAAACGCAGTTGTCACTAAAAAGTGTCCGCCTCCTGTAACGTACACTTTCTGCACATTGGTTCAGCAATGAGAAAGCAAAATGTCCTCATGATCTACATTTCAGGAGGTGGACACTGATAGAGCCCAAGCGCTGTATGGACCTGCTAAGCTTAAACCAGTTGCTCAGAATGAATACTGTCTTGCTTATATAATTTCCACTACAGTAGAATTTGCACATTGTCATTAATTCACAGACCATCACTTCCGTCTACCCTTCAGTACTGAGCCTAGCCTGCAACAGACTGCGGAGCCAGGCTGCGCTATTTTGTACGTGTTTTGAGAGAGACCTTGACTTGCTTTAATTTGCAGAGTACCGGTTGTGTAAGAAGGCAATGGAAGACTGGGGATCATGGCTTGCGGAGAGGATGAGCGACCTCACGGTGGTTTCTGTCGTTTTCAGCACCGTCTTGGCTTACCTTCTGTGGGCGATTGCAGATCGCTGGGTGCTGCACAGAGGACGCAAAGGGCCTGCGCAATGGCCCATTCTAGGTACCGTATGCTTCATCCGTTTCGATCTATCAATGTATAAATCATTTCTCCTCTTTCATCTTTGAATTCTGCATGCAGGCTATAGTTGGGACAATGAAGTCATGCTTTGGTTCTGAAGGAATTGGATTTCTGTTTCTGTCGTTATAGTTTTTTTGAAATTTTGATCAGGTTGGGGTTCGTATTTGTAGTCTGATGAATATAATTTTGGTGCATTTGGTCACAATTGTTAGGGGCGACGGTAGAAGTGCTACGAAATTTTCACCAGTTCAACGACTGGGCGGTGTTTTATTTCCTCCGAGACGGGCTCACTTTTGACTGCAAAATGGCGAATGTGAACTTCATCTTCACGGCTGACCCTGCTAATGTGGAATACATTCTCAAGACTAACTTTGCTAACTACCCGAAGGTTAGTCTGTTGAATTTGCGTCATTTTCAGTGGCCTTTTGCACATTTTAGGAATCACTAATTAGTGACATTGCTAACCATTTACAGCGCAGTGACCACAGTGCAAGTTCTTCTTTTTCAGGTACTTTCACACGTATAGTGTGAGGAGATATACTGCGTCGCATTTATTACTCTTTAGTGTTTGTTGCAAAAAATTTACAACGTTGTCACGTCTAATTGTTCGAACTTGCTGTACTAGAGAAATTCAAGAGTTCATGGCCACAATTTCTTACTCAGTTGTGAAATTGCATAGTTGCACACTGTAGTGAACTTTTTTGTATTCCTCTGGTGCTGGCTCCATGTTTTTTACCTGCTTCGCGGTATAAATATTATGGCACACAAAGTCTTTTAATTTCGGAGTAGGTATGCGCAAGTGTCGTCTGCTTCACACTGTGTAAAGTCACAGCCTTTCATTTGCTTGAGTGCACGGAGACGAGTTTCCAAGTTGTTGAATACGTTTTTGAATTGTTGCCAAATAATCCAGGGGAAAATTTTTCACGAAAACTTTGAACTATTTCTGGGAGATGGCATTTTCAACGTGGATGGGGAGAGTTGGAAGCAGCAGCGCAAGACAGCAAGCTTTGAATTTGCTTCCCGAAAGCTGCGAGATTTCAGCACTGTGATCTTTCGAGATTACTCCGTGAAAGCGGCGTTTATCATCACCAGCGCTTGCAGGACGCAGCAGCCACTTGACATGCAGGTCAGTTTCTCGATCATACCTTTGAGTGAGCTTAGCTTGGGGGTCACTTGTGAATTTTAAAAACTAGGAGAAAGCATGGATTAAGGCATAATAATGAGGAAAAAATGATAACTAACTAGAAATCTGACAAAAAAATCATGATTGCAATGGGTGTTACCATTACAGGATTTGTTCATGAGGTTTACTTTGGATTCTATCTTCAAAATAGCGTTCGGGTGCGAGATTGACACGCTGAAGCCGGAGTTGCCGGAAGTGCCGTTCGCCAAGGCGTTTGATTTCACAAATGAGGTCACTTCCAAAAGGTTTCTGAATCCCTTCTGGAAGCTACAGCATGTTCTTAAAGTGGGCAATGAGGCTGCAGTGGTGGCCAGTGCAAAGGTGGTCAATGATTTCACTTACAGTGTCATTAAGGCCAGAAAATCGGAGCTGACCATGAGCACAAGAGGTCTCGGGAAAGAGGATCTTCATACTTCGGTAAGTGATTGCTTTCGAGATTTTCTCTTCAGAGCTGACTAGAGTCTTCCCGTTAGTATATGATGTGAGGTTTCTGATGAACGTATCTGATACTTGCAAACATGTGAAGAAGAAAGATTGGAATCTTCAATATCCACGAGAGAAATCCAAATTGTCCATAGACACGAAAGAAAATGCAAATGCAAATGACAGTTTAAACCTACCAATAAACTAAAACGTTATCCTTATAAAACTTATTTTTGTTATCTGCACTTTGACCTTGAAGGGTAGTCTGTGCAATTGTGATATTACAGGCCTCATCATGATTGTGAAGAAGGGGGATGATTGTTTTGAATGGCCATATTCTGGCACATGTAGACCCCCTGAAATTTGCCAGAAAAATGATTATGACCATACTTGGAACACTCTTTCCATGTTAATGTTAATGTGACTCAGTGTGGCACAATGTGGTGCTCACACAGATAACAAAATCATTTTCTCAAATAAAATGAGATTGGGTTTATTACATATAATTATTCCGCTTTGGTCAGTTGTGTTCAAATGCAAGAGTCAATTTTAAGACTATATGAAGCCCCTATTTGACAGATCAAGGTTCATTCCGAAACATTTTAGACGGTTCTACCTTATGTATGTTCCAAAATCTCCATCATGCAGGGGAAAGGCGACCTCTTCACAAGGTTCATGCTCTTGAACGAGGAAGGAGGAAAGCAGCAGTTCACAGACAAGAACTTTCGTGATACGCTACTGTCTTTTATAATCGCTGGAAGAGACACCACCGCTGTCATTTTATCATGGTTTGTGTACATGATCATGTTGCACCCTCATGTTGGTGACAAAATTTTCCAGGAGCTTCTTGCTCTCGACACCCAGTTCCAAGCTGTGAATACGGACAGCAAATCTGAGCCCAAGACATTAGGTGGGGAAGATGACTTCAACCAAAGGATTTTGCGATTCTCGGAGTTGCTGACTCTCGACAGCCTCCTCAAGCTGCATTATCTTCATGCGTGCATCATGGAGACCTTGCGCCTGTATCCTGCTGTACCGATGGTAACTGAATCTCTGCACCCTGATGTACAGGTCAACTTTTTGTCACACATTTTTTGACTAATGTCATGTATCCTGTGAAATGTTAGGATACATGGGTGAGGATTGTCTATATTATTACGTATTAAGCTTGCTGAAAATTTTGAATTATTCTGCTGACAATATTGAATTAATGTACTTTTAGGCTACCGGTAATCACTTTGGGCTAGGCATATTCCGTGGAGTTTCAGTGTTTTGTTATGGATTTGGGTGGGTGAGGAAGATAATGCGGCAGGTAACTCAAATCTGGAGCCCAAACATGGGGCTCTGCAAGCTGCAGTGCGTCTTCCACAGCCATGCTGGGGATTTGAGTTATTCGTATTATTTGAATGGATTTGTCACAATCTAGACCTTGGGAAATTGAGTGTTACATTTAGAAACTGCAAAGAGAGGAGTAGTGGATATCTCTTTTATACCATCTCTTCTCATTATTAGGCCTCATTGAATTTTCATACAGAAGGGGAGTGCTTGATCTTGTGGACCAGCATAGTTTTTTTCTATCTAAGAGTTTAGAGTCCACTCACAAATGACTCAGCAGAGAAAAATATTGATCAGGAAATGTCACAGATTGCGATTGCAAACGCGTGATTCTGTCATTTCTCTTGAAATCTTGTCCCACTTCAAACTTGAATCTCCTATCAATATCAATTAAAATTTTAGCGCTCTTGCAGAGATTTCAAAAATTAATCTGGTTTTCAAACTAACTGCTCCATTCTCACACCACAAGCCTTGAACTCCGACATCCATCCCCTGGACTTGTGAATGTGTGCAGGACGTGAAAAGTGCAGCGGCGGATGACGTACTTCCTGATGGGACAGCAGTAAAGAAAGGCAACATGGTTACCTACCTGCCCTATGGAATGGGGCGAATGCCTTCTCTATGGGGTCCGGATGCAGCAGAGTTCAAGCCAGAGAGGTGGCTCGTAGACGGGGTTGTCCAGCCTGAATCTCCCTTCAAATTTTCTGCTTTTCAAGTAAGCCAACCAGTCTTTTTTTTATTGTGACTTCAAACCTGAGATGTTGTTGCAATGATGTAGAGTACATCAGTTATTAGTATAACTGTGGATATCATCGAACTTTGCTTTCATAATCACACTATCGTCTTACAATCCACTGGAGGCTTGCAAGCTGACATTTAAGAGGGCTGGAGATCTGGGTTTTAAACCATAACCACCTTGGTCCTGGTTTCTATATTGACACTCAATTTCTCCAAATTGAAGTTCGCAAAACTGTATCACTCGCCATGAGGTTATGTCAGGACAATCTAGAGCGTGGTAAGTTGTGGACGAGCATGAGACATCCTTTAAGGTAGAAAGACGTCGAACTGGACATGATTTTCGAAGCTTAGATATCTGAATTAGTCTCCGATTCTTCGCCCGTGTTTCATTGATGGCCCTTCCAGTGGCAGACATTCTCGAAGAAGGTCCGCGGATTGATTTGATGCTGTTTCGTATTGCCTTCAACACGAGGCCATTCCACAATTCGATCTCGAAATCGATTGCTGCGGCTTAGGAATGCATGTGTCCGAATCATCCGTCCTCCATGACTCTTGATGTATTTCCAAACCTTGTCAGCGTAGATCTTCGAGGAAAGCTGAATTACATGTTAGCACTGTGTGTATCCTTCACAAACCTGTTCACAAGCTGGTTATGTAGAAACCCCGTGTGAAACTTAGTAAACACATACCAAGCTCCGGTTTGATCCACTCCAGGGATCACAATCCTCGGTTACGTTGCGTGTGCGTGATCAAACTCCCATTTCGTCTGTGAGTCGAAACCGATCCCATACAGTCTTCTTTTATCCCAGCAAAGGGACATAATCCAAGGGATATTTTCATCTTGAGAGGGAATAAATAAACCCCATTGTGACGGAGGATTGCCATCGAGATTGGAGGGAATTCGACCCACTCCAGTCAGTCACAAGTTTCGGAATGAGTGCTGATGAAATGTTCGTCACAAGAAGACTGTTGCCTGCAATGGGCTTTCCGAACTTGTGTCTGGAATGGGTTCTGACCTCAACATGCTCTATTTTCAGTCCACAGAGCCCTGGGCTCCTGGTTTGAGTTGCCTCACCGATACAGTACGTTTTTGCATTTTCAAGGACCATGTTCTAGTAGTTGGTTCCTGCTTGGTGTGGCTTAATAACGATCTTGGGGTGGACCGTGGATGTGACAATGCAGGCAGGGCCTCGGATTTGCCTTGGGAAGGACTCGGCCATGCTGCAGCTGCGGACGTGTCTTGCTCTTCTATGCAGGTTCTTCAAGTTCCAGTTGGAGCCAGGTTGTGTTGTGAAATACCGCCAAATGTCTATCCTGCTGTTGGCTAATGGTTTACATGTCAAAATAGTCAAGCGTTCTGATTAGTTGATATATGAACTCAGTGTATTGTAATGTAGATTAACTTAAGGTAGCCGACCTCATTCCGACCAGGGACCTATTTTTGTTAAGGTAGTATGCTCTTAAAGTGCCACTGACTTTAACCCCTAAATGCCCGAGGCATCAAAATCTGGTGTTTGCAAAACTTTGAAGTCAAATAAAACTCAACCAAGTTGCTATTTTTAGTAGTTTAATATTTTTGGAAAGTTCTTTGTGAAGTCTAGTTTTAGCATCAAAAATCCGATCTTGAAAATAATCAATAGTAATTTTTCTATTAAAGATTTTGTGCAAGGGTACCCATTGCAATCTTGACTTCCCGTAGTGTTGAGAGCTCTTGGAAATGAGCCTCAAATACAATAGACCTTGGATCAAAAATCACATTCAAAATTCATTTAAAAAAACTATAGAGTAGATTTTAAGAAGCCATAAGTTGATTGGGGTTATACATGTTACGCTCTTTAACCTCATATTTTTTTGGTCACCATTTTTTTAGATTCGACTTGTGAAAAGAAGATTGAAAGTTTTTTGCAGTTTTAACACCCTCATGGTCAAACATTATAATCTTTCACTCTATAAGTGATATTGTTGTGTTTTCTTTTCCTATGAGATCTCTAACATGTGTAGTTTGAATTGGTACGGTTACAATTTAAAAAAATCTGATACAACTTATCAAAATGTTGGCATTTTGTTCAATTTAGAGCAAATTCCAAGTCACTCAAAATAGGCCTTGGGCATTTAGGGGTTAAACCGCCATCTATAACCTGTGTACATCTCCAGAATCAATTATGTACCTATGTGGAAGAAACGCTTTCAGAACCAAACTTTGTTCCTTAATAACTTTTGCATACAGTATCTAAATGTCCCATTCTTTGGTGCGTTGGAACCTCCTTTCACTTACCAACAAGAGCATATGAAAATTTGACCAATTTAATAATTGTAACTAGGCTCGGTAGCAAAAAGTGGCGGTTTGGGGGGTACCCACCTTATACAGGTTACTCTCTTTCCAATCAATAGGAAAAAAGGAATGATTAATTATGGCACAATTCCCAATGCAATTGTGGCACATCACGATCGGTTGTAGTCTTGGTTGTTTATGCAATCAACCTATGGTTGGAAATGGGAAGACCTATGCCTATGTGACAAGAGTAGGTCGAACAAAATCCTCAACTTAAAAATTCATAGTAATTATGTTTTGAGAAATAAAATTATGAAAAATTATGAAATCCTTCTAAACTCTATTTTTGTACATGGAAAATTTTCTCCACTCAAGAAATTTGTGCTCCAAATATGCGTAATTGCTTAAATAGTTGGAATGAGGTCGGCTACCTTAAAGCATTGTTTGTCCATCACCAAAGTTGCAGATCTAATTTTTTTCTTTGGAATAATTAATGATCTCTAGGATTGCATGAGGATGGAAAATGATTCTAAGGTACGCAGTCCTATTATGGTTACTATTCCCAATTGCATCTCTATGTACATCTATCTTTTACTTAAGGTCTAACACTTTCAATTGAAGTGGGGTTGAAGTATTTCCATTTTTAAAAATGTTATTAGGATTATTCAACTTGATGAGTGATGACTACATTGTCAATTTTGTTAAATTGGTGTGATTCCAGGCACCAAAAAATCTAACAATTACCTACACAAAGTTCTAAAACTTTAAGCTATGATTGGTTTAAGTTGATGTTGTAAGTGGTGTGGCCTAAAAGTGCCCAAGTTGTGGAATTCTACCAAAACAAAATGATGTTCTCCATTATTCATTGAATTTAAACCATTCAAAAAATTTGAATAATGCAAAGCATTTGTGCACTCATTTTAATTTAAAATTACATAATTAGTGATAAGATATTTTATACCAAAATTATACATCAATATTTGGTAATTAAAAAGTTTTAAATGTTATTATTAGGATATTCACTTATGATTTAATCAAAAAAATTAAATTAATGATTCTAATGTAGGAAATGAATATTTAATAAGTATTACGTAAATCAAATGTTTACCTTAAGATATTACTTTGAATTCTTGTATAGTGCATATTACAAATTTATTGCATTTTGAAATGCTTACAAGGTTTTGTCAATAGTTTGATAGACAATCATTGACATTATTGATGTAAAACTTTTCAAAATTACCTTAGATAAATAAATTAGTCATTTAAATTAATCTAAAGCATTAGCAAATAATATGGAATTTTTTTTGAATTAAAAATTAATTCTTTCCATAGGATTATGATTTGTTTTTTCCAAATCTTCATCCTTATCCTAAAGCAAGGTATTCTTGCAGTGTCAGATTATAAAGGTTATTTGATTTCATGATTTTTTTTTAACGATATTGTAGAAATCAAAATTTATTCCTACTTGTGTCAAAATAAGGCATACAACTAATTGCAATTTGTAAGTATTTGTATCTACATGACAATGTAATATTTTTTAATGTCTTTTTGGTATTACTTTGTATTTGTGTTTGGGAGTAGCTACCTTTGTACCGTGGAGGGTGGATTCAACAAAATCTTAAATGGCAATGTCAAAAGTAGGTCTTTTGAGAGGACAATCCAAATACCATCCACATTTTTCTCAATGCATGGAATTCCAAGATTTCATGATCCCCTTTGCAAACATACACTCTTTACTTTCTTTGTTCAAATAGTTTGTCAATAACGTGGAAGATTTGGAAATGACTTTTGCAAGGAAAACTATATTCTTACAGTATCTATAAACCCTCCTTGTAAACCTTAGCATGAATGGTTTGAAGTTGAGTTGTGTGTTGACCCTTAAACTGAATTCCATTGTCCTTTGTTCAAGGAACAAAATGGATTTTGGGCAAGCTCCTATAGCCTCAATATGCATCATGATTTTTTGAAATTTTTTATAAAGACAGAAAAACTTATTAGCTTTTTGGTAATATAGTTGTTTTTTCAGCCGATATCCAAGAGCAAAAGTTATGACACAAAAGGTCTTTTTTAAAGTGCAAAAAAAACTCTTCATATAAATTTTAAAAATTTAATTTGTTTCTCATAGATTGTAATTTTATCTATATGGAAAGTTTTAATTCATTCCATTTGGATTTGTTAACTAAAATTTATAGACTATTTTATTTTTTGGGCAATTAGAGTTTTTTTTTTGAAAAGATAATTTATAGAATTCATTTCTAAATGCAATTTTCACAACTAAAAAAAATTGTTTAAAAAGGTTAATTTTGCTTGCTAAAACAATCCCACCGTTGGACTTATAGTGTTTCAATTCCATTTTAGAGCTATTAACAATTTTTTTTAAATTTTAATCTTGAACTAATTTTTAAGGATGAAATCAAGTGTTTCTTTTTTGAAATTTCTTTCCTAGACTTTCAACCCAATTCTTCAATACAGAAGCATATTTAAATTCAAAGTCTATAGTGCAAAACATTTCCACAAATGGAGGTCAGAGTCATTTGAAATTATAGACCATCATGAGGTTCATAGTCAAATTTTATTTGCTTTAAGAATGGCATGGTGTACTTAGGATCTGCAATGGGAAGTTGTTTTTTCAATTCAAAATGAGAAGCCACCCTCACTCTACGAACAACTTTGAAGACCCATTCATCAACTGCACTTGAAGTCTAATCTACTGGATTGGAATAATTATCATAAAAAAATTTAACCAACAAAAATAGCGTCCCTAAACTCTTATTGTACCTAGTAAAAGATTTATAAGAATATGCAAAATTACACATAATGACAAATGTTATTCATAGTAGAGCAAGAAGATACTAATTCATTTAACAACGAGAACAAATGGAAGGCTTAAGAATTGAAAACAAATATGAAATTAAAAATAAAACTTTGGAAATAAACTTGGTAGAAGATTCCATTTAGAACTTGAATTGTTGAAGTGAACCAAATTCTTTTATTTTTATTTTTATTTGGCTTCAGCTATAAGTGAAATCTTCTTGGAAGAAAAACTCTTCAAAATGAAAGAGTGGTTGCTGAGCAATATTTTAATAAAGTAAAGCTTGTGAACAAAATTTATAGAAACTTAAGATTTTTGTTTTTTCCTAGAAAAACAAGATTTACTATGTTAAAAAATGTAAAGTGAACATCCAATATTTAAAACAATGACAATGGTGATGGTCATAACTAAACAAACTTCAGAGACTAACAAGCCAAATGAAATGAAAATTGATAGAAAAAAAAGGATTACCAGTTGACTTTATAGAACACTGCCAATACAATTGCAACGTCCCTTTGACCTCTAAACTAATACTTTCAACAACATAATGTCTAGGGAAGTCATTTGTGTGATCTTGGCTAATAGAGTAATAGCATACAACCATGCTTGCAAATGATGGTTGCCGTCCCATACTGTAAACATCTTGCCAAAGAAAACTTTGAGATCTTCATCATTTTCCAATTTTTCCTCAAATGCAGTAATTTCCCACACTTAATTGACACTCCACAATTTAATTATATCATCAATGACATCTACTATGTTTCCCTCATTGTTCTCCAAATCCACATTAAAAAATCCCATTTCCTTCCATGTAACCACAAACAACAAAGTGTGTAGTTAGATTTATCACACCATTTTTTAGAATAGACTTTATAATTAGCAATGAAATCATATGACATAAATGAATATTGGTTTTTGATTTTGCCTTTAGTGATACCTCAACCTCTCAAGACAAGATGAGGTGTTCACATGTTCTTTCTTCAAAAAGCCATGCAATTGTAACTCTAGTTGATTCTCAAAAAGAAACTCAAGTATAGCATCTAATCTTCTTGTTTGTGGATTCTCTTTTGTTAACATCTCTAAAATGATGTCTAAATGTAATCAATTGCCATGCAATAATAAAAATGATTGATGTAATCTAAAAAATAAAATCTGAACCACATAGAAGTTTTTTAAAATTGTTTGTATTGGATCACTACAAAAAAACAAGGGTATAAATGACTTCACAACTATGACTATAAGTACAACAATGACTATAAAATAGTCATTTTGCAATCATTGTGTAGTCATTGTTGTGAAGTCATTTATACCCTTGTTTTCTTGTAGTGGATGAGCTTAGAAAATAGCTCATATATTAGCACATTTGTATAATTATTGACCAATACTAACAAACAATTTGTATTGGCCAAGCTTCCCTAGGACATAAGATATACTTAAAGGATTAGTATTTGATACCTAAATCCTAAAAAAAGAATATCTTTCAATCTAAACCAAAATTACAAATTTCTCTAGTTTGTATATATGAATTCTACAATATATAATTCAATATAGCAACCATCAATGGTTGTCTACTATGAAGGCAAAAAAACATTGAAGCATTTGACCAAATTTTTTGTCTTGGATAGTTTATTATATCTTATAATCCATATTTACGCGTGTTGTAGAATAACTTAGGAGCTAAATTAATAAAACTGGAGTATGTAGTAAAGTTTGTTCTAGGGAGACTATCTAATAGGAATTCTAAATTAATTCTATTAGTCCATTGCAACAAAGAATTTGATAAGAAAGTGTTCCTTTATTACAAATACATTTGATTTCTCCTCACAAGATAAGTCTAATTACTTAATTTTTCTCTCCACTCTTAATGCCCACCAGAATAAAGTGTTATTCCAAATTGGTTGATCTTGATTTTATCTTCATCAACTTCAACCTTCCTCACCAAATTGGCTTCCGTGCTCTACATGCATTGCAGCAACCCAAATTGGCTTTCTTTTTTTCTACCAGCTAGTAGCTGGTCACTTGTCTTCGCCTCCCTTTATCACACCAGAAATTTCATGTACCAACTTGGAATTTTCTACATATCACATTAAGGAGCCTTCAGTATTTCGAATGGGACTTCTCAACTATAACTTTATCTTTGTCTCCTTGGAAATCACCAAGATTTAATTCACCAACTTGGTTTTAACTGACTGCCTTACATACATTCAATAATATTCTCTCCAAATTTCAGATGGCAATATGCATTTACAATAGGCCAAATTGGAACTAAAACAAGACAACACTCAAACTTTTTGAATTGGTATCATGCACACCATACACAAAACTCTCAAACAATAAATTAACCATTCATAAATTAATTGATAATATTCAAATAATTTCACGAAGTTTCCTTTAACCCCGAAAGCCCCGTTTGTCCCCTTGGGGGACAATTTGGGTCCGGGTAGGTTCCTATTGTCTCAATTTGAAGTGAAATTTTTTGAGGTTGTGTAGCTCTGCAAGAGCTTTGTGGATATATAAGTTTTGTATAAATCGGATGCCGGATGAAAAAGTTATGGTACAATGAGCAAGAAATAGAGATTGGTGGGCAACCCCCAAAAAATTACAAAAAGTCAAAATAATTTTTTTTGAATTTTTTTCCCAAAAGATTATGTTTTTACCTACACGCGAAGCTTTGATTCATTCTATTTGGACTAGGGATGAGAAAGTTATGGACAATCTTAGTTTTTGGGCAATTTAAGCATCTTCTTGAAAAAAAACTTTTTGTTCAACTTTGAATGCTAATATCTTCCAATCCGTACAGTCAAATTTGATGAAATTTTTACTACATGATCTCAGACAAGTTAAGTACAATATATTACGATTAAATTCCCCCAAAAACAAAAAAATTGGTTTCTTTAAGTGAATACAACAGAATTGGTAGTTTTGAGTGTTTTTTGGCAGAAAACACCCTTGGGGCTTTAGGGGTTAAATCCTTCTTCATTCAGAACACTACAACGACACAGCTAACCAACTTTAGGCTTCTCATTAAATTAACACACATGTTTTCAACTAACTTGGATTGAAATCACATAGGTATAAATTCTCAACTAGGCTTTCCATAAATTCATTCTAAGTTAATCCATACTTTTCAATACTACATTGCATCATTTAAAATATGCGCTCATCATACAAGACACCATATACCAATTAGAAAATATCCTTTCCATTTAATTCCAAATTGGTGATCAGATCACCGTTTACAGATTTACAGTTTCGTTAATATATTCCAACTTGGAGCCTAATTGATCTATAATCATACAATTTAAGCTCTTCAACTTCTAACTTGGCTTCTACTCACTCCATTGCTAAACACACTTGAAGTTCTTGTTCTTCCCAACTTGGACATAATCATTTCCGTCCCATAAACACATAGACATAGACATCACACCAATTGCTCTACATAAATTCAGAACTTCCCAATTTGGTGCACCTTTGTGCAACAACGAACTTGGTTTCACTTCACAATTATCCAACTAGGACTTACACACATTCATTCACCATCTCCATGGAATTTCACAACCTAGATTTCCCTCATAATACTGCAGATTCACACTCACTCACACATTAAACTTCAACTAGGAAAAATTCATCACACACCAAATAGAAAACCAGCTTGCTAATTGGACTCACTATCAAAACTCTCAAAACAATAGTCTCTCCAAAGACAAAGAAAACATCCTAATAGGAAAATTCCAAATTGGTGCTTACCAATTTGGAATAAAATCAGTTACTACAGCAACTTGCAGTTAACTGCCCGATTTGGAACTTGTCGCCAAACCAGGACATTCCGACTTGGTTTACAAATTGCTCACTAAGCAATCACTATGGATCACCACATAGTTCCGACTTGGAATTCACATCCCCAAACTCAAAAGTAGAACCCAAAATTGTACCTCCAACTTGGTAATAACAACTATAAAACTACCAAATTGGAACAAAAATCAACAATTAAATAGCAAAACACTCCGATTTGGAATTCAAATACACAACAAAAAGACAAAAATAAGAGCTAGAAAGTTTATCTACACATGTCAATTTTTTATATTATGGGGATTATTTAGATATTATTTCACAATAGATATGTCCCTATTTTTTTCTATTTCTATTTTTTGTCCATTTTCCTACATCCCATGGTACTAGTTAAAATTGAAATTTGGGTTATTTGAACATGTCCCTATTGTAATTCAAAAATTTGTATGCAATTTTAGGGTTGATCAATACAATATATACACTCTAACTATTGTTGAACACAACACACACAAGCAACACATATACAGACATCATATATCAAACAATTCATATAACAAATTATACAATTGAATCATACATGTATAATGGAAGCAAAACCCACAATAACTGAAAATCTCACAAGTAGTATTATGTTGGCTAAGTATGACTTATACATTTACAAATGTAGTGGTTTAGGATCTCTAAATCTTTCAAATATGCTAGCAAATAGATTGGTTTTTGAGTAAAGGGTTTAGGATATAGTTCAACAATAACTTCTAGTACCTAAAATAAAAACCTTGACTATACACATATATAGTCCAAAATGTACTGTTGTTCATTATTTTATCTCTTTGTAGATAGGAAATGGAAGCTCCTCATGCAAGTTCCCCTCTTCTCTTTTAAACTATCCCTTGTATAGATTTATAAGTTATGTACTATGGATCATTACAATGTACTATATAGTAGTTATAATACAATATGCTTTAAAGAAATGATGCTATAATAACTTGAATATTTTCAATTATTAGCTTCAATACTTAAAATGTATCTTATAGT
This sequence comes from Antitrichia curtipendula, assembly GCA_951230915.1. Lineage (NCBI taxonomy): Eukaryota > Viridiplantae > Streptophyta > Bryopsida > Hypnales > Leucodontaceae > Antitrichia > Antitrichia curtipendula. Next base: position 39,657,501 of record OX579635.1, read on the forward strand.
AGGTCTCAAGTTGTTTCTAAATTAACTGCTAATAAAGTACCCAACATCCTAGTAGATATTCTAAACAAATTGAAATCCATAAAAGCATGGTTGTTAATGTTTGTCTGTTGGAAAGACAAAAATAATGAAGCATTTGACAAAATCCTAGCATATGTTGAAAGCAAATCAATTCCAAAAAATGCACATGGCGGTTAATGGATGTCCATTAGGAAGGCAAAAAACCCGAGCCACGCACCTTCATGTGCCTCACTCCATGCACTTGGTGTCCCCTTGTTTGCCTTGTTTACTGCTTCTTTGTCACCATCTTGTTGCTCAAACTTTGCCACAACCTCCCCTTCATCCATATTAGTAGTTCCTTCTTCCTCTTCTACATGTTGTTGCCACACTTTCAACGATGACATTCTAAGATGACACAAGGTTTAGAATTTAAAGTCGGTAATAAAAAAAACCTACAAATCCTACAAAAAAATAAGGATATAAATGACTTGTCTACAACGACTAAAGTAGTCATTTCTTATCCATGGTGATTGCAAAACAGTCATTTTGTAGTAATTGTTGTACTTGCAGTCATTGTGAATAAGTCATTTATATCCTTGTTTTTTGGTAGTGAAAAAAATAGAGAGGAGATTTGTAGATTTACCTTGATAGAATTTTTTGACTAACTTCTTCAATTTCTAAGTTTTTATGCCAAGAAATTTATACCCACAAATGATGTGCTTCAAATACACTCCAATATTTTTTGATGTATTGGACACTTGACCAATTTTTTAAAAATCAGCAAATTATGTTGAAAATAAAAAGGTTGGATTTTGCCTAAATATCTTTGAAGTCTAAAGATTTTATGCCAACTTTTAATCTCTAAAGTTCCAATGCCTTTTTCCATAAAAAAACACACTCAAAACTGCCATTTCTATAGCAAAGAACAAAAAATTTGAAAAAATGATTTTTTGCATATTTAATTGTAGGATCTTGTACTAGGCTAGTGTAAGAAGGTGTGAAAGAAAATTCACAAACTCTAAGTGTATAGATTGCAAGATGTTTGCATTTAAAGTGAAGAAAACAATTTTTTTGTACATTTTGCAACTACATTTTTTGGCTTTGAACCTTGTTAAATTCAAATTTTTGCTCTACTATTTTTGAATTTCTAATTTTATAAGATGAATAATTGCATTGAGAGTCTAAGAAAAAAAATTCTAAGAAAAACACTTAGTTTTTACTCATTAAAATATTATTAGGTAGAAATAGGCTCAAGATTGAAAGAAAATCTAAATTGGTAGTAGCTCTAAGATGAAATCGAAACATACTAATCTCAAAATAATGTAAGATTGTTCTAGCAAGAAATATTAACCTTGTGGAACTTTCTTTTTTGAAAAATTGTAAAAATTGAGTTTAGAAATGAATCCTACAAGTTATTTTTTTAAAAAGATGCTCTAATTGCCCAAAAAATAAGATTGTCCATAATTTGCATAAAAATTCCAAATAGAAAGAATCAAAGCTTTCCATGTGGATGAAAATACAATCTATATGAAACAAATTTTTAAAGTTTAAAATTTCAAGTTTTTTGAGGGATTTTTTGTGCTTGCTGAACTAAAAAAGGGCTTTTTGTGCCATAACTTTTGCTCCAGGACTCCAATTGAAATAAAAATTATATTTTTGAAAGTTTAGTGTGATTTTTTATCTCCACCAAAAATTTCAAAAAATTTCAAAAAATATTGAGACCGTAAGAGCTTGCCCAAAATCCATTTTGTTTTCTAAGGGGACAATGAGACTTTAGGGGTTTAGATGCTAAATTAGATTTTAGGCCATAATTGAGTCAATATGTATCCATTTTTTTACATGCTGTATACCGTTGAAATCATGCTTTTGGCATGAACTAAATGATTGTAAAGTTACAAAATGTGCATTTGAAAAAAAATCCACATACATTTGAATTTAATATCACTTTGGATAATTCATTTCTTACCATTTTGTTTGTACTTTCAAGCTCTAGCTTTGACTTCAATGGTTGTTGATGTTATTTTTTTTTCTTCCACCTCTTCATTAATGTATTTAACTAAATTAATTATTTTCTTGATTCCAATCACTTCAACTAAAAACAATGTCTAGTTGAGCCTTGTATGAAATAATTTCAACCTCTAATAAAACCTCCCTGAGATCTTTTACAATTGCTTTACATGTATGAAACAATATCTCTATTAAATTCTTAGCTTGTTGTGCCCAAAAGGTTAACTATAGTGATTTGAAGCAACCATCCATTCATTCTAGTCCTTGGTAATTGCCTTCTATTTGAATAATGAAAGCTATTTCTCTTTGTTTTCTTCTTCCTACCCTCAACTAAAGTGACAAACACTAATAATAGATACATGAAGTTTTTCTACATCTAAAATAATCAGCTAGTAAGGCATTACAATGTCAACATTTTGCACACTACATCACCCATTGTTTGGAACATGCATTTTTAGATATTACTTTATTCCTTTTGCAAGCTCTTATATTCCATGAGACTATAACAACTCTTCTCTACTAGGCTACAATTTAATTTTATTACTAAATGATGGCTATTCTTGGCAATTACAATAAATATTTAAAATTTTTGATGATAGTCATTGACAACTATACCATTGTAAAGCAACTCAAATGGATCTATTGGTTGTAAAGGCCATTTTTCGCATACATGTACCACCACTACTTTGCTATAAAGTAAACCTAAGGATGGATGTGGTGCATCTACTATTAATGTGACAATGTCATTGTAAAAGAGGTGGCTTCAAAATGGCATAAACTATTCTTCAATTCTGATCATGGGTCCTCACTAGGTAATCATTAACGTTATTGAAAATTTGAAATTTGTGAATTATCTTCATCATCCATGTCATTGACTATTGGTAGTGTTCATATGTCAATAAATGTTGTGATTTAAAAAAAATTCAAGTAATTCAGTTAACTTTTGCAATCATTAATTACATATGATGGGACTCACGGAAGAAGTCCTTTTAAAGTCAATAATTTCTTTTATTGTGAGGTTATTGTAGTCACTTCAATTTTGTAGATATGACTTTAATTAGAATTGATAGTCATAAGGTCTATTTGGTGTGGCCTATGGGTGAATTGAAACTAGCAAAAATATCTAATCATGTACTTCATGTGCATGTGCAATTCAGATTTGTCAATTTGTTCACATATGTCAAAGAAGAGATGATATTTAGAGTCCTATCAAATGAAAGACTCCATCTTACATCAAAAATCTATAAAAGAATATGGACACTTTTGGACACTTCTTCCAACACACTACAAGGCCTTTGGCATTCCATCCCCTTCCATGGCAACATCTACTAAAATTAGCAATTGCCATTCCATAACATATACAATAGGTTTGGTGTATGACCACTACAATAAAACCAATGTTTTATGACTACAAAATATGACTGCAATGAGTCGTAAAAACAAAAAATATGATTGGTCGCAAAAATCACTGTAGATGACTACAACATGACTGACATGAGTCATTACCGACAAGTTGCTTTAGACATCAGTCATATTGGCAGTCATATTTTTTGGGGGGTATAATTATCCATAATTAGCCGTATTTTGCCAACAAGGCATATACTTTGACTATCTTTGAGGGCTTGACTTTTTTTTGAGTTGCCCGGGTAAACAAAAATAAATCCTACGTGGCATGTGACTCCATGTAGTCATTTTTTTAGCTGACGTGGAATATGACTACGATTAGTCACATTTTGGCTAATGTGGCATATGACTTTGTACAATCATATTTTTTGTAGATGTGGAATATGACTCTTGTTAGTCATATTTTGGTTGATGTGGTAGTTCATAAGGATGTCATTGGTAGTTTATGACTAATTGCAGTCATATTTTGGAAAATAAAAAGTCTTATTTTGACATGTATAACTATGAGCATTATATGACTATAACTAGTTATATCTTGGTCAATATATATTATGAAATGTAACTCAAGTAAGTGATATTCAAGATGATAGAGGATCAAATGTTTTTAATTTGTAGTCTGTGATTGGAATGATTGAGTTTCAAAATTAGCTTCAATAACAAACTATAGTCACATTTTCTATGCATTTTAAATGGACATAACACATTACAATTATACATAAAGATGATTTAACAATTGAATAAAAGACTCCACGTAGTTAAAAATAAATACATATGATTTTTTTAGAGATATTCAAGAGATAATCATATTGGAAAGGGAGAATGTAAGAAGGAAAGCAACTCTCTTCATTGACATTTATTAGTCACCAATACAAAACATATATACCACAATGAATCATTTACAAAATTCAATAAGGCCTATATTCCTTACAATAATGTGAAGATGACTCTATTGGGTTGCAAGTAGCCTCCAATGACTTTGTTTCAATTTTTGGTGCCTGCATATACAATTAAAGAAATGGGAGGTTAATTTTTAGTGAATGAACAACAAAGCTCAACCTTCAAAGGCTTACAACAACACAAAATATGTAACTCAAGTTTAGGATAGCAAGAATAAGAATGGTGATGGAGAAAACAAGAAGAAAAAATGGACAAGTACTTAGAGATAAACAACAAGCAAGAATTAAGATGCAACAAGAAGCAACAACAAAGACACAACAAGAAACAACAAGAAACACAAAAAAACAAAAACAAAAACAAAAACAAAAACAAGAAACAACAAGAAACAAACAAACAAATAAAACAACAAGAAACAAGAGTTAAGATGCAAGAATTTAAAAGCAACAAGAGGAAACTAAAAACAAGAACTAAGAAGAAGAAAGAGTTAAAATGCTAGAAAAAGAAAGAACTTAGATACAACAACAAGAAACAAGAAGCATGATTAGAACTAAAAGGGGCAAGAAGCAAGAGTTAAGATGCAACAAAAGGCAACAACTAAGAAGCAATAACAAGTATGAGCTAAGAAACAACAAAAAGCAAGGAAGAAGGGCCAAAAGAAGTGCCAGCTAGGATTTCAAGACCTTTAAAAGCGGTGATTAGATTTCAAAATCCTAAAAAATAGGTGAGTAGGAATTCAAAATCCTAAACAATGGTTTGCCCATATTTTTTTTGAAATTGCCCGTAATTTCTTGGACTGCCCAAAACAAAAAAAATGTCACTACCATGAAAATATGACTGGGAATATGACTCAATGTTCCCCAAACATGTTCCCTATGTTCCCTATGAAGTACTTTGGTGTTCCCAATGGACATATAGTGTACACTTGTAAAGTGTAAGGCCCAAAAATGATTGGTAGTCATATTTCTCCCCAAGGTGTTGGCCTTAAAGAATATGACTGCAATTAATTGCCAGTCATCCTCAATCAAATTTTTGCAGTCATAAAATACATGTTTTCTTGTAGTGGACTCATTTTACTAGGGGAGATTTGAGGCCTTTAAAAGACCGTTTTAGCATAGTTCCCATCCTCGCTCTCCTTAGAAATTCTTAAAGTTCCCACTTATTGGATTCTTTGAAGAAAGCTTAGAAGCACATCTCAAGAATGTTGATGATTGGTTTGTTGGTTGTCCAAATTTGCCACGTTGTTCCTAAACCACCAATTATTTAACTTTTGACACTTTAAAGTATTATTTATAAAAAATCAATTTTATTTGACAAGAGTTCTCATTCAAATTTGACAACCATGATATATATAGCTTCAAAAGCTTTTTATTGTGAGTGTGTTAAGTAGAAAAGAGAAGCTCTTTATACAAGTGAGGTAGTAGCATGTAAAACAATCCATGTGAAATATGAAAATTAGGATCTGTTGGCTCTCAACTGATTATACTTAACTTGAAAGCAAGAATTTTGTTCAAAGTGAAAATTTAGGCCTCATTTAGACATAGTAGAATATGTTTTTTTCACAAAATTTTGAACTAAACAAAGTAGGGAAAGAAATTTGTATTTCATCTCCAAAAATTTGTTTTGGATTTAGAGCCTTAAATCAAAAGTTATGGACAAAATTCAAAAAAGATGATTGAAATGTAACTAAAAAATATCCCTTCCAACCCCTCTCTTAATTTTGTCCATAACTTTTGACTAGAGGCTCTAAATCTAAAACAGATTTTTGGAGATGAAACTCAAATTAATTTTCCATCTTTTTTTACTTCAAAGTTAAAAAAAAAGTTATTCTATTGTACCTAAATGAGGTCTAAAATTTCACTTTGAACAAAATTCCTATGTTTTGACAAGCTCCTATGTTTTGAGCAGTCAAGCTCTTATCTTCAAATTATCCCATAGCCTTTGAGGATTCACAATGAACAATGCATTTCATTATAAAAACAACCTCTCCATCTTCCAATTTCACAAAATCTCATTGAATTCATTCTTTCATTTAGCCAAAATAAACTTCTTTAAGTAGATGGTCATTTGAAAGCTAGAGAAGCAACTCAATGGATTGTTAATGAATTTTGTGTATTGTCTTTCATTTTTAATTAACTTATATTGACGTAGTTATATTTGCATACCACAATTTCATTGTTTGATGTAGCAGTGGCTCACCACATTGGATTCGTTTCCAAAAGCAACAAAGGTAGGCTTATGGAAACATCTTGACAACTCACAGTCTTTTAATGGCCTCAGATCCCATCTAATGTCCAATTTATTGAACCTTCTTTTGCATAAAATCTGTATGTCACACTTTAGAAGCCCCTCAAAGTTTTTTTATTTTTTAAATATTACATCACATTATTAGGTTTTACAGACAAAAATTCCTAAAAGGAATGTTAACATATAAATGGGAAAGTACTTGCCAATACATTATTTTGCCCTTAAAAGCCCAAAATGCCCCAAAATGCGTCAATCTATCACTTTTAGATGAACTAGATGTTCTAAAAGAAACACAGGTCTAGTTTGCAATAAAACAAGGGATCAATAGCAAAATATCCTTCCTAGAGTACAACCAACGACACTAGCAAGCGAGCTTGGAGCGGTGAGCTTGTGAGCTGTGAGCGTGGATCTCGTGAGCTTGGAGCCCCCAAACTTAAAAAAATTGAAAATTCGGACTCCCAAATTTTTTTTTCCGATTTTGTTGGGAAAAAAGAGGAAAAATGTCAATTTTTTGACCTAACACCGTGTACCCTATAACCGTGGATTTTGTGAAATTTTATTTTTGATTGGGAGGCAATTCCATGACTCACCATATTTATTTTCCTAGAAGTTGTGAAAGCCAAGCCGCACTGATGAACAGAAATTCATCGACAAAATTTAATGGGGGCCCAATTCCATCACTCATTGATTTTTTTTAAATATTTTTTGTAAAAGCAAGGCACCATCGGTGAGTAGAAATTCATCTACAAATTTCAATGGGGGGCAACTCCGTCACTCAACATATTTTTTTTCCTATAGGTTGTGAAAGCCAATCACTACCAGTGAACAAAAATTCATTCACAAATGGTAATGGGGAGGCAACTCCATCACTCACAATTTTTTGTGCCCAAATACAAAGTTGCCTGAATACAAAATACACATGACGTAATTCGTCTTGAACAAAATGCTAGAGGACCGTTGGGAATATAATATGCCACACAATTACGGCCAAGGTCTATTCCCCAAACAGTCCTCCTGCAATGATTGTTCATTGAACGTAACTACTTATATAGTGACTCATTCCCAAATGCCAATCGTTATGGGACAACTGAAGACTTAAAAGTGACCTCTGAACATGTGTTGTGGGACACTTGAATAGGAACCTGGACATTGGTCTTGTCACTCTTCCCCATTTTCAGCTCTCATCAGTATTGTACGCTCATGTATTAGCAAAGGCCGCCTTGTATTTGGGTGTGTAGTATTACAGTAAAATATAAGGTTGGAACTCATGCATATGCATTTTAATTATCCACACGTATTCTTACATATGAGACATGCTCCTCTATTTTCTGATACCAATAACTTCTTCTATGCCATGTACTTCATATCATTTCAATGTATGAGGGCCATTACAATATTTTGCACTACATAAAAAAAGTAGCCATACTTACTCTGGCAATATGATAATCCTTGCCCGCACTAGGAGTACCTTCAACTCATTGTAGCTATAACTAGGTGCATGAATGAATTTGTCTTCATGAAGGTCCATTTTGCAGAAGTACCTATACAAGTAGTACAAGTGCTTACAATTCACGTATTCTTGGCAACCTCCAACAGCGGACACAACCATATTCACAAAGTCCGGACATGTGTATGTAGGAAACATACCAACAGTAATTCGGTATATATGGCTGTTGGAGTCCACCCCACTCTCGAGTACCACTATTGCTCCAAGGCCAAGAAAAGGGAGAAGGGTCACTCCTAAAATTTGGCCTCTAACATTTCGAGCACTCTCCCACTTGTTCCGTTGCTCTGTAGTAGGGGCATTTGTAGCTCTCCTAATGGTCCGGTTGTTCCTCACTGTTGGATATGCATCCAGATTTGGTGGAGATGCTTGGTCAAACAAAACAGGCTCAAAAATATTAGACATGGAGAAGAGCTGACGTGGCGACAATGTAGGCCGTTCTTGGAGGCGGAAGCCTGCATGCTGCAGCAACAATGTCTCTTCTCGATCCAAGTTGGTTCCAGCCAACACTTGCCAAACTTTCGGCACCTCAGGCCAATCTATGACCCACTTACGCTTTGTACCTTGCACACATCGTTCAATATCATCCCAACAAAACCAAAAATCGGCCACCACCTCACGCTTACTCCCGTACTCTTCTTTTCTACCATGGTAGGTGGGAGCTGGAGTTCCCTTTCTTCCTTTTGCAATTTTCGCGGTACACTTGATCTTTGACATTCGTTGCTGAGCTTGGCATCTTGCATTTGATTTGTGACTTATTCTTGCAATGTGCCACTTTGATGTATCGCAGTCACTTTCAAATGTGATTGACACATACTGGTGTGGAGTGACCTCGCTGTGTGATTGGTTGACTTCCAATGGCTCCGTGAAAACCTTGGTTGACCTTGTTTGAACTCGAGGTTGAGAAAAGTTGACCTTGTCGGGGCGACGTGAATCTTCGGCATCACCAATAGGTACGTCCAACTTTCTCTTCGTGCTTCCAAATATTTCTTCTCCTTCCAAATGCGGTACTCGAGTTCCTACACCATGTGCTTCTGGCAATGTGTTCAATGCCTCCGCAATTTTTTGGGGGCATCCGCTGCGTCTGGCAGCTCTCAACTTCAATTCTCCCTTGGATGGTCCTGAACCAGAAGTGTGACCTCTCAAATATGCACGGTAGTTTGTCCTTTGCATCCAAGCACAAATACTATCATCACAAGTGGCGTCAAACAAATTGTTTGCACGTTTACCGGACATTTGAAGCGACTTGTTATGAACCGTTTCGGACAGATTACAAAAAGGTAAATCTGTCATCTCTTCCAAACTCAAGCCCTACAAATCCAACCGAAGCAATTAGAAACTATTCTAAGCATACATGAAACATTTGTATGAGAAAAACGAATTCTAAAAATTCACACTGTACAACTAGGATACCTTGTAAGGAATATTGAAAATGTGAATTCTTAATTTAGGACCTTTCAAATTCCTTGCAACTAATGAATACCCAAAATAGGAGTAGTACCAGACAACACATGAACATCCATCGGATCCGACGGATGTTTAAGTATTGCCTGGTACTACTCCCATTTTTGATATTCATCAATAATTCAAAGAAATTTACTAGTCAGAATTTCACGTATGTTGTCATGTACAGAAACAAAAAGAACGAAAAGCCATGGACAATTTTTTCTGGTACAAAGTATAATTCTATTTTGCAACACTTTGTAATAAATAAAAAATGAAGCTAGAAACAAAAATTCTTAGTTGAGCTTACCATGGTCATGAAGCCTCCCCACTGTAAATATCGAAAATGCCAGCCAGTGGTCTAGGTGATGAAGTGCTTCTTCGGTTGCAGCTCCAGACCAAAGCCACCATGAACGAATTGCAAGGTACCGACTCTCTGCTTCATCCACGGTCTTTGATTCTTTATATTGCTTGCATAACATAATGTGTTGTTGTTGAAATGCATGCTTGATGTGCTTCTGTGTGTGTTTTATAAGAGAAGTACTCCAGTGTAGCAAACACGTCCTTTCACGGTTCTCCATTACCTCATTGAGTCTGCCACTACCGTACACAATACGAACTGCGTTCCAATTGGCCATGGCGCTATCTGCCATAAATCCCTTGAAGTTCGGATCAACCAATCCATGTCGTGCCATGACCAAATTCAAACTCTTCCAAAATTGTACTTGGACTTCGGTATCTTCAGATTGCATGTCATACATGGCAATGGTCATCACTTTTTTGTACTGTGAATCATACACGTGGCAAGCCATTGTGGTCCAGTCCTTCACGCGCTTTACGTGGTCGAACATCATCCACGTGTTTTGCAGATCACCACCTGGTTGCATACGCCTTATCAAGTCCACTCCACTTCCAGGTCCTTCAGTGAGCATTTTGAAAATGTACACCTTCTCTTTGCCTTGGCCTGGGAAGACGCTATCATGTATAAATTCGAACTTTGATTCTTTCTTCATGGTCATAATGTTGTCAATGACTCCTCCTCGGTTGTTTGAGCGAAAAGAAGAGATGACGTTTCGTATACTTAGACTGCTCAGAAACTGGAAGCGATCCATAACCTCTTCCATTTCTTCTCCCTTCAACATTTCCTTCTCTCCTTCTCCGTGATGAAATAGGTGATTTTGTAGGAAATCTTTGCTAGCAGATAGCGCAATGGCAGAGTTGGTGGCTGTGGGGGTTCTAGACACCTGCTCTGCAATGAGATCACTAATTTCTTTTGCGGAGTCCCTATACAAGCCCATAGCTACCGGATGAATATGATTACCGAGGTGAATAGCAGCCCTACTCATCTTTGCATCATCGCTGTAGCAGTAGTAAATTCTAGCGCCGCATGAGCTCACGCACGTAGGTATTGTTTTGCAAACCTTACAAACTAGCCTACAATCTTTAGGAGGACCCTCTCCTATTGCAAAAGGAAAAACTGTAGAACCGCTCCACTCTGTCTCATTCTTTCTGGAAGCCCTCTTCATATACTCACACTCAGTATTTTCACAAATAAGATGACCAGCGCAGTATGACTTACGGAACTTTAAGTTGTCGGAGTTGTGGATGTTTGTTGTCACCAACTTGCACCAAGGATGTCCGTCGTATCGCTTGTCCATTCCTTCCAAGTTCTTTGCACAAGATGAATAAGATTGTGGTCCACACGGAGGTAATTCAAAGATGGTGTCCCCATTGTATGTAGGAGGCAAAAACTTCACTTCATGGTGTTCCACAGTGTCAAAGTCCATTGTAGACAACTCACTCCTAGAACGATGAAGCTTAGAAAGTCTCCTCAAGCACTTCATTATACTAGGTTGGTGGAAAGGCCTTGGGTGCAATGGAGGACGGGACAACACAGAGCGCACATGACTACTAGATGGGGTATTGGATTCAGAGTTCCCATTTCCCTTCTCCTCTAAAGCATTGTTAATTGTAAGGGGGTTTAGTTGAAGGGTTAAGGGTGGAGAGTCTTCTTCTGAATCGCTAGCCAACTCTATGATAGAATCCAAGTTCTCTATCTTCAGTATAACAAGAATTGGACTTCTAGGAAATACTGAGAGACGTTCACGACACGGACCTTCTGTAGTTGCCTCTCTCATGAATGGGATATCCACTGTTGAATTCACTGATTGCCGACTTCCTATCTCAAGAGAGGAGGGTACTATTGATAGTGAGATACCATAAACTCTAAAATTCCCAGACGCTAGGTACCAACAAAAGCCCTCATCACACATGGACTTTAATATAGGAACTGATTGTTGCAATTCACCTAACTCAGACCTTCTTTCTTCCTCTACATAGATAGTCGATTCAACAAATTTGAATCTCACATGAAGCAAATGATTCAGTACTTTAGCTCGCCCTCCTTCATCAAGTGGAAAACACTAAGGGTGCCTCCTGACCATCTACACGTATGCAGGCCATGTTTCTATCAATAGACAAGTAGATACTGAAATCCAAAAGAGTCACACTGTATATGAAGGATACACAGGTTACTTGGTTGTCTCCATGTTTTATAGTGATCCATGCCATTCCCCATTATGGACAAAGGCGCCAAAGGTAAATTTGATTATAATTTTTACTTTCATCATTAATGACGGTAGATGCCATCCTTTTGATGTTCTTCAAGTTCATAAGCGCCAGCATTTACTGAATATTTTGGGAAGGGACAATTGCTACAATACGGTCTCATCATCATTGTAGTGCATTTAGGTATGAAGTGAAGGAATCACTGCAGATAGATTTGACTTAAGATATGTCCTAAATTTCTTTTTGAGATATTTATCCTCTTCTGATTATATGACACACAATCCACGCTTGTACCATGGCATATGCAGAATTTCACATTTACCAAAAAAGTACTGTCAGAATTGATGTTGCTCTTCTTAACTGTCATAGATGTTGACTACACCATCAAGCACCGTGTCGCGGCACGCTTTTGCAACAATAACAAGCATAAATGGCAGACCTATGCTATAGCACAACTTGTGTGAAGTTATGGAGGCCAACGTCCATTTTCAAAGAGTACTTATAGTCTTTTTGAGGAGGAGGGATTCATTTGTACATCATGTTTTTGGTGTGTTAGTGCTTGCTCTCTGAGGTAGTTGTTCTCATTATCCTTTCTCTTAGCACATGCTCATAGAAGACCGGGGAGATTTGTTTAGCTTGCCATTGCAGGGTAGAAAGAGGAAGAGGCGATCTTCATTCTATTTTTCTTCTTCTAGAGCGTTGAGTAGAGCTAGAATGAATCGATCCAAGAGGGCTATGTCAAAGTCCGGAAATTCTGGAGCTGGCGAGCTTCGGAAGACTCTTCACTTCGAGGTGGGAGAAAGTGGGGACGCAATGGGTGTTGTAGGCCAGGAGGTTGGCGGAGAAGGGGAAGAGTCTCAGCAAAATTTCACGTATGACGAAGTTTCAGCTCATCACGTCAACACTAATGTACGATAATATCTATTCTTTCTATTCTCAAGAGCTTGTTGTTTTTATCCAGTGCTCATTACGCAAGCGCCATATGTTTGAATGCGATATTCCTTGAGGCCAGACATTAGTTTAATCATGTATTGCTAATATACATACAAGTACAAAAAGGACACCAAATTGCATATGTTTTAGGATACAAATATATAGGGCCCTTTATAGTTTGCCAACTTGGAACTACAGTAGTTGTGAGTACTCAAATGAAATTCTAAGAAGAAAGTGAAGCTATGTTCAAGTATTGATGTTGTGATCTGAGTAGAGTCTAATGACAAGGGATCAATAATGTTTTCAATGTCTCTACAGTGAACATTGTTGTGCTTGAGGACAAGTGCATGCATCACATTACAAGCTGTGCTTTAACCATGACTCCCCAAATCAAAAAATGAACCGTATTTAGAATAAATTAATGATTACCCTTTCTTTTTGGTGAAATGGTAGAGATTGATTTATAGATTGAGACTTCGTACTCAGCACTATAAAATAATGAGTGGATGGTCTCTGGTAGATGCAAAATGGTAAACAAATTAGTTGCTTTGCAAGATTTTTGAAAAGATGGATATCTTTGACTTCAATGGCTTTTTTTCTTTTTCGAAACTAGCATTCAATCAGTCTAGACTTCAATATTACTCTTTGTACATATTGTACCTTCACTTTGGTGGCTTCAAACTTGGAAATTAGTATTCCAAATTCCTGGACCACAACAGAATACATCTCACTATCCACAAAGAACAACATATAAGTAGTCCTAGATTTAAGTCGACTTCATTGTTGCTGAGAAGCTATGAGAGCGTGCGCGCCATGTCACGCATCTAGCAAGTTCACCGAGACATTCGGGCAGCTAAAGTTGATACATTTAGGCAGTAAGGGAACGACCATTCATGAACCACAAATCACGCAAGTAAGTGAGGCCACTAAACCGCAACTGAACTCTTAAGCACAGGTGGTGTTAAGTACAGAAAGTAATTCCGATTCAAGGATAGAAAGAAAAATCTCTTTTGAACATGATTGCGTTCCTTAGATAATATTTGCATGGATGAGGAATTGAGGATTCGTGGGAAAAGTATCCATGCAATCGGGTCTGCATTCAATTTGCCGCCCAAAGATTCCGCTGTCACGGAGGCAAGTCAGCCGAGCAAAAAGCTCCATCGATCACGGCCTGTGATGAGAACTGCGTGTGGTTAAGGAAGCATTGAACTCCAATACTAAATTTTCCTTGATCAGTCCCATATCCATCCGTGCTTGCATATCGGCTGAATCACTGAGGGACTGCGCAGGAACAGGGAGCGATGAGGAGGAGTATGCGGAGCCGATCCAGGCAGGGCAACTTTAGGAACGAAGTTGGGAGCCACTCGGAGCTAGCTGAATCAACGAAGGTATGTGCTTCACTTTGATCTCGTTTCGCGTGCATGATCGCGAGGGTTCTGTCACTTGTACTTGGACCTGCCTTGGACTTGTGAGAAGCTTGGGCCTTGTGGCGCAACGCTCGGGTTGACGTGTATCGGGTTTGTGCGTGGTCTGCCGCATCACGCGTGGCGCGTCCGCAACGAGGCTCCCGGCCGGTGAGTGTCGCGCGTCAGGTGAGAAGCTTGGGTCTTGTTGTGCGACTCTCGGGTTGACGTGTCTCGGGTTTGTGCATGGTCCTCAAATTCATACCGAACCTGTCATTCAAATTGTGAAGTTGGGATGTCAGCGGTCCCCTTTTCTGGGGTAGTAGCAGGTAGCCAAGAGACAGGCGTCGGATCCGACGCTACTATTTCAAGTGGCTGCTACTACCCCACCAACTAGAACAACAAACAAATTTGGTGACGATCTGTTCCGTTTCCGACCGCAACTGGCGTCTCAATATTTCTTTGACAAAGAAGATTCCTCCGAGGTTCGAGCTCAAATGAGTATAGGTTTTATTTGCTTCATAAGTTGAATCGCCTCTGTCTTCCATTCGATCGAAAAATCATGTCCCTAGTTAGTTCTGCTCGCTTCTACAACCTGTCGATGCTAGTCCCAAGCATATTTCATTTTACAGATTGAAATAATGTTTTTGGTGATGATCGAGATTCTGGTGTAGCTTTATTCACTTCTCCGGTACTTGACGAGGATCAAGGAGTCTCAAATGGTCAGTACTTGCAGTCAGATTTTTGGAAACAGTTAACGTGTCTTTCGATTTCTGGGGTACCAGCAAAAAGCCACCGAATGGGCGTCGGATCCGACGCAGTCTTAGCTGGTGGCATGAGGTACCCATGGAACTGGCAACTTCAGCGGTTCTTTAAAAAAAAATTTAGCACTTGATCGATTATAGGACAGACAGAGGACGAATTTACATGTCGAGCTCCGCGAGGGCACGGTGAAGCCATGATTTCCAAGATAGTGAGACCAAATCGGATTTTCCCTCGATATATTTGCAAAGTTTCTGGTTTTTTTGTTTACATATCTGATTCCAAATTCTATACAATGCAGGCAAATGATGCATCTCTGGGAACTGCCATGGAAGCTCAGAGAGAAGGTGAACAGGTAACTCACGAAATCAGCAAAGTCTTAGGGGATGATATGTTGTGATATTATCAAATTTAGATAAAATATTGTTACATAATTTGACGGTGGAATTACTCACTTTTTTCATAAGTAGATTGTTTTGTATATTCTTCATTCACGTTCTAGATAATTCGAAATTGGTCAGTCACAAGGACCCGTTTCTGGGGTAGCTACAGATACCCAGGAAAGGTCCTTCGGATCCGACGGGTATTTCCTGGGTACCTCGAGGTACCCCGTAAATTGATACCCTGTAAGAAAGAATCCTTGAGGTACCCCTGAGGGAGAGTTTCCAGGGGGAACACTTGATATCCGATACCCTAATTGATGTTCCTTCAAATCCTATTATTTTTGTCATTGAATGGGCGACAATCCATAAATATTATTTGAGGGGTACCTAACTATACTTTCAATGGGTCCGTTTTATCCGACGGTCCTTCTTGGCACTTCTTGAGCTACCCCACAAATTAGATTCTTTACCATAGCCCTATTGAAATTTTGAATTTGATTTTGCAATGTCATAGGCGTTCACATTGAGACATATGATGCCTAGACCCAAATGATCAATTAATTTAATTCTTACTTTGTTCTTTTGTAGGTGGAGGGACGCAAAGGCAAGCGTGCAAAAGCTACTTTGGGGACCCCAAAATCACCTGAGATAAAGGATTTCCCAGCCCTTCAGATAGGTGCGCCTTCAAATACCAAGAAGTGGCCTCAACCAGGCGTGGACCTCTCAAGCGACTCAAGTGATGAGGAGGACACATTGGTGAGTTTTGCAGACATTATGGATGCCGCTGAGCAAGCGGCAGATGCTTTTGAGGGCGACCGTGTTAGTCAGACACGTGAGCCTGTCCCTTGGTGGTTGTCACCAGAGAGCTCTAATATAGAATTTTCCTCTTCTATTGAGCTCTCTAACTCTCCGTGTAGTCCTCAGTTTGAGGGTGGATGTGAGTCTATGTGTGAGTGCCCGCTTAATGGTAGGGTTTATTCTGACGAGGTCATCATCCTTAGCTCAGATTCAGATGCGGACAATGAAGTGGACGTGGTAGGATAGGGTATGTCTTGGTAGTGATCTTCTTGAGCAGCATATTATTAGAATGCCCCATGAAGGCAATCATTTTTTCAATCATGTATGCAGATATCTACCTATCTATCATTAAAGATTCGTATTTTTTTGGCATAAGCAAAGCATTGTGAATTTCAACTCAAGTGAATGCTTTACATCATTCGTCTCACATGTTTATGATCATGAGTTCTAAATTTATCATACATGGATTTGTATATGCAGATGGACATATCGCCGGTCAAAGAAACACAAGAAGAAACTCTTCGAGAGACTCCTGGAACGGATGATACTATGCAGCCAGAGATTGAAGAGGGAGACGAAGGAGAAGAAGGCGAGTTCATGGAGGAGGATAGTGTTGAAGACGAGGAAGAAAAGGGCTTGCTGGAAGACGATCTGCGGCGTATTCACAAAGGAGATTCGGTGGAAACGCTCCGTGGCTTGCGGATGAAGCCTGAAGAACTCTTTCGCCTACACATTTCATTGTGTAGGCTTGTAGCCATGCCCATGGTCCGGCCTACACTCTCTTGCGACATCAAAAAGTTAGAGCAAGAATTTGCTGGAGGATATCGTGATGGAGCAGCGGTGTTCTACGTTTCAACGTCAAATGAGCAAGGAAAAAGCTCAGAATTTACGGAGGCTGAGATGAGCGAGTGGGATGCACTCTGGAAAGAAAAAAATGAAGTCTTCACTAAGTATGTGGAGTCCAGACCCGAGCTCAAGTTCATGAAGAACTTGAAGTTCTACATATGCGATGGAAACCACCGTCGGATTGCTTGGATGAACTTGATTGGCAGGTGCTACGCATTGGATCCAACATGGCATTGTGCCGTCGATTGTATAGTGTTGGACACCAAAGTCAGATTGAAGTTGTCATGCAAGTGATGCATGACATCAACAAGTGAGTTATCTTTGTATTTTTTGTTTTATTTTTAATTTTAATTTATTATATATCTTTAGAAGATTTAGGCAAAAAATATTTATTTGAATACTGGTTTCATTTCAGATCGGTTGAAGACTCCCATGTCAAGACTAACTTGGTACACACTCTGTATCAAGTTCAGAAGTATGGACTTCTGCCAGTTCAGCGATTTGCTGATCTGCTTAGGCTGTCAGAGAGGAAGAGATGTCTTGAAAACACTGTTTCCAAGAAATGGTACTCCATACCAGTGCAGGTCTTCACATCATTTCTTTTTCGGGTAAGATATTTTGTTTCACATGAGAGTTCACATTCCTTGTCTTCTCATGCTTTTGAATCTTATGAGGTGATTACCTAAAATTGGGGTGCTTGTGTAGCAAGACATTTCTCAAGCCGCAGATGCTGCTGTGCGGAAGTATACTGAGGTCACGCCTGAAAGTGAAAGGAAGGCAGAAGATTTGGCACTTGCCATGAAGGCTGGAGCAAAAGAGAGAACTAAACATTTGAGTGTGAAGATGGGCAAACTGTTGGCATTGGCGAATCCTGCAAATGGGCCTGGATTTCTAGAACAAGTGAGTAAAGTTTCTCAAAATTGAGTGATTTACATTTTCCACATGTTATGTTTAGTTGGAAATTGATCTTCTATTGGTGTAGGTGGAGAGGCATTAGAGCACGAATGAGGTTCCCGAAATGACCTTGGAGAAGTTGCAGATGGTAGCCACATGCAACATGACAGCCGCACACAAGATCAAGATTCTGAAGTGGTGGAACTCCTCTACTCCATCTCGTGAAGCGAGGAAGTTCCCACAGAAGCCTGTTTCCGAAAACTACCTTTCTCCTTTTCTTGCCAAATGCGTTTGGTATGCAAGCGTAAGTGAGCAATATTTTTTATGTTCATGTAATTGAATTTGTTGATGGTTCGTATTGAATGTTTGATTCATGAATTTGGAAAAAACTTTGTCATATCCGAAATTATGGAATTTCATAGTCTGGCATTTTTTTTAGATCAAAGATGCAGCTGTGGAGTACTTCGATTCAGTGGTGAGGCAAGACAACATCAACATCAACTACAATGTACCGCAGCAGCCACAGTATTTGCCAGAGTACATTGAAGGATGGAGGCAGAAAATATGGGATCATGGCTTCATGACGTACTTCAAGGGACAAAACTATTTCAAGAAGGGAGAGTCTTTTGTGGCTCACGAAGGTTCAGGCTCCATAGTTCGTAGAGTTCTCTTCCGGTAAGTACATTGAACTTATTTCTATAAAAATGTAGTTCACTATCAAGTACTAATGTAATTTGTCTTTCATCACTTCGAATAAGAACTTATAACTGTTGCTATGGTTCTACACACTTGTGTTTGTGAAATAATTTGTGAGAGACAAAGTGAGGGTATAAACCTTGTTCAACCTTACTTGGATTGTCCTTCTAATATTTTAGTTAGTCTTTTATTGTCCTCATAATATTTTTCTTATGGAGAACTGTAATTGTGTTGCGGTTATTTCAAATTAGAGCTTGAAGCCAAAGGGGCCATTTCTCGCTTGGACCTTCCTCCATTCATATCGTCATTTCTTGACCGCACCTCAACGGCTTGTATGTTCAGTCTGCATCAGCTACGCACCTACACCACAGCTCATCTCAGCAGTGGAGGATGGTATTTGGACTGTACAATGGCCTTCACTCCTCCTTCAGAAGTAGAATTGAGGAGATCTTTGGATGGCAAAGGTGCTGTCGATTTGGACATTGACGAGTTTGCCGGCCTGGATGATAAAGCAAGAACAAAGGCCATTAGGAAGAGAGATGCTCATGACAAAAAGAAAGAAGCACGAGCGCAAGTGAAACTGGAAACCTCGGAAAAGAGGGAGGCTGAGCGAGCAGCAAAGAAGGCGGAGAAAGAGAAGGATGATAAAGCCAAGGGCAAGGGTAAGAAGAAGGACGAAGCACCATCTCTCATAGTGGATTATGATTTGGAAATTGTCAGCGGAGGGAAGCGGAAGGCCACCCTATCGCAGCTCACGGAAGATGTCATTACTCACGTGACCCAAGCGATGGTCTTCACAGAGGATGATGTGGTGAAGACCGAGGATTTAATCCTCAACGTCTCGATTGAAGACCTTGTGGTTGACATGGAGGAGAAGAAGCCGACTTCGTACAAAGACGTCATTGTCTTTTTGAAAAAGGTGACCATCTTTCTCTTCATAGTAATAAATGATTTATTTTTTTGGAGTGACATTATCATTGTTTGTATTCATTCTCTCAATTTTAATGCATGACATGTTTGCAGTCTATGTCAGCTGGAAAAGCTCGCAAGTTCGAAGGGGTGACAAACGCTAAGCCAGGGGTGGACGTCATTTTTATTGATTGCCCAGAGAACTTGCCCGTGCCAGGGGTCTCTTCTCCAGCAGACGAAGTGCCGGAATGGAATGCAGACGAAGATGCTGAGGCCCTCCAATCAGCATGCAGCTTTGCCGCCGAGCATCTACAAGACGACGGATGCATCATAGTGTTTCACTCGTACAACATCAAAGCAAAGGAGGACATTGCTGGAGTGTGTGAGACATACCAGATGGTGAAGAAGAAGGAGTGGATGGGAATGAACCGTATACACTTGACCTTGGCTGTAGGCAAAACAAAGACGGTAAATTTCATTCAGATTTTTTGGGGCTTTCATGAGCAATTCACTTTGTGCTCTACTAACATTCAATGCATTCTAATATCCATTTTGCTTGGCTCCTGCAGACACAAAAGTTTGGAATCACCCTCCTTGTCAAGGACCTTGGCGCCAAAGGGAATTCCAAATTTTCTTTCAAGCGCACTAACACCATGATCAAGGCTAGTGTTGACATAGCATGTGATGACATGTTGATGAACTATACCCATCCGGATGACATGGCAATGAATGGAGAAAAGCCATGGCGAGGCGGGCGCGAAAAAGATCCAAGGTTTTTTACAATCCTCCTTGAAGCGACAAGCATCAAAGGAGATCTGATATTGGATTGCACTGCATCTACAGGTGAATGCTCAATTAAATTATGTTACATTTTAATTGTAATCTTCAAATCTAATAAAGGAACTAAGGTATTTCAATTTTTTGGCCTCTAGGTGCATGCATTACAGCTTGTCGTGGCACCGGTCGCCACATTGTGGCCTTGGAGGGGAATAGGGACATTTATAACGTGATCTTGAAGCCGATGAGGAAGTCAACAGGGATTGTGGTGGCAGCATCAATGCCGGTGTCGATGGAGGTGGTTTTAGAAGATCCGGATGATATGCCCGTGGTGCCTCGTAAATTTGCTCGCAAGGGGAAATTTAGTAAGTAAGTTGGCACTTTTTAAAATCTTCCATAACATGGTGACTCACATTTCAAAACCCTAACATTATTTTGTTCATTTTGTAGGGATCGACGATTGATGGCAGCAGGTGCTATTACCCCAAAACCAAGTCTTCTCATTAGTCCGGAGAAGCCTTTTGACCTTCCGGTCTATGCCGAGCAAATGGCAAGTGCCTTCGCGGAGTTTGGTTGCTCCAAAGCAAAACGCCGTAAAGACACATATGCTCTAAACGTTTTGCAGTACATAGATGGGTCTGCATCCGAGGGTAGAGAGTCCTCAGAATCATCTACGAGTTCCGAATCTGCACCTGAGTTCATAGCAAATTAGATTCATGAGGTTGATAAATCTCTTGGGTCAAACTATTGTCTATTTCATTTCTATTATGATTGGATTTGTGTGTTTTATGGCTACATCTCGGATATTTTTCATTTCCTATTTTTTTTAATTGCTTCACTTTATTTACAGCCCTCATATTTCACTATTGTTGCCTAGAAAGAAATGTCAATAAATACAAATAGGCACGTAACATCCAAACAAAAACCTTATATTTTTCACATTGCACTACGTATGTCATCCACGGTCATAGGTCCTTTACACTAAATTTTCAAATTAATTTTTTCCCGCTCACAGCTCACAAGCTCACCGGCTCACCGCTCCAAGCTCGCCTGCTAGCAACCCTGGAGTACAACTAAGCCCAAACCTACAATGCATGTGTCCAAAGCTTGATTAAATGAAGTCTTACAATTATGCGTGTCTACTAAAAATATGGATATAATATTTTGTAGCAACCTAAAGCATTTCAGCACAAGTAAGGTACCAAACGGATAGTTCCAACAATTTTTGGCAAATTTTGAATAAGTTCAAGACGTTGACTGAATTACTAGAGCCTCCAGAACATATGACATCCAAATGAAGACAAAGAATAGAATTTTCTTACTCCAACATCACCTTTGAATACCTCAAGCAAATCAAAATCCTCGAAAAGTATAAATTACTTCATTTGATATTTTGTAATTCTTTATGTGGATGATTTGCTAACTTTTATAAATCCAAATGACCTTGGAAGACAAGAATCCAAATTCTAGCTAACTTTAGCCTTTTGGAGCCAATGGTGCAATCCATTTGACATTTAGAGCTTTCCTCCAAAAGTTAGCATTTAGTCTAGCAATAGATTTGCCTTTTTTAAATAATTAGCAATTAAACACTAAAAATCTTAGTGTTAAATAAGGGGTTGAGGCCTTGAGGCAAAGTATAAAAAGTCCTCTCCTTTTCTCCCCAAATGAGTTTTTTCCCTAATGTTGTACCTTGTCTTTGGTCCAATAAGTGTCTTTTGATCAATTTTATTTTTATCAACATGGTGTTTATTCAAGCATTTTTTTTTCATTTTGTATTATTTTTTGACGCACCCTTAGAAGGATGTTGGTGCCCTTTAAATTTTCTTACCTTGCTTCTAATATTTTGGAAATTTTTTTTACTAACAATTGTATTATTGTGAATTTTTTTTAAATATTTGTGTCATTATTTTGGTGGTTTTTATTTACACTATTTCTTTTGCTTGTGCTCAAGTCTTTAATCCCTTTTTTTTACTTCAATATTAGGTTTTATAGACAAAAAATAAATCTTAAAAATAATGTTAGACTACAATTGATAAAACACTTTATCAATGTAATGCTTAACGTTGAAAAGCTCGGGGTGCCTAAAATATTTTTTTCACTCATTTTTAAATGAATTAGGTATTCTAATGACAACATGGGTCTAGTTGCAGGATCAATATAGTTGCAGGATCAATATAGTTGCAAGATCAATAGCAATTGCCCTTTTCAAACTACAACCAAGCTCCAAACTTGTAGTGCATGTGTCAAAACTTGGCTAAAATTAGAGTTAGTATTCCATATGTGGTAAATATCTTTTAACTTTAGAAAAACTCATGATAGGTTTTTAGTCTTTTGAAAAAAGAAAGTAGAAAACATGTCAAGAGCTCAATGATACAATCAAGATTCTTCTTCAATCAAAAGAATTTTGGTCCACCAAATATAATAGGAGGCAATGATAAACAAACCTTCTCTTGAGTTTGCATATAGTGTAAAGGACCTTGAGTTCTAGAGGTTACATGTAGAATTTTGGATTTTTTTGAATTGTAGAAGTCAGTTTTTCAAAAAGTCAATCGCATTAACCAATATTGATAAATTTTTAGAAATTATTCAAGTTGCAATAAAATTCTACTGAAAATTAGAATATAATCATCAATAGAAATAAAGCGGCTCAACAAGTTTTAAGGCATTCTACATCAACCAAAGCTATGAGAGTATACCACATATGAATGAAGTCAAAGTGGAGTATTTTTATACTCCAACAACTCCTTTTAATACTCTAAATAAGTCAAAATTATTTGAATAATATAAATTCCTTCATCTAAAATTTAATAATTAATTATTTTGACAATTCACTTATTTTTACAAGTTTGAATGACCTTGAATTAAGAGGTAGAGGTTCAAAATTGTAGTTTGGCCTTCTGAAGCCAAATGATGCATTCTATTTGACATTCAAAGTTTTTTTTACTTTAAAAATCTTGGAGTTGAACTAGGGGGTGAGGCATTGAGGCAAAGTATTAAAGACCTCCTCTTCTCTCCCCAAATCACCCCTTTTCTTAATGGTTTGCTTGCATTTTGTGTAGGTATTAATTTTTCTAGTCACTCTCATTGACTCATTGTTCCTAGATGCCACATTTAACTACTTTTGGACTTTTACATGAATTCTGGACAAAACAGTCAGAAATTTCCGGATAATAACATCTAGAGATCTCCAAATGTTGTATAGATCTTCAAATGTTTTGTATTGATCACTCAATGTTTTGCATTATCTCCAAATGACCATTTTTTTTTCTATTATTAATTCTAGACCCTTTGAAAGTCCAAAAGTAGTTAAATGCTACATCTAGGATAGTAGGGCACCCATTTGAGATTTAAAGTGCAGACTCTTCTTGACACAATTACAATATCATTAAATAATTGTATCGAAAAAAATTTAAGAAAATTTAATGAGGCAAGTTGTCATTTAAAAAATCTTCATTAAATATTAATAAATGATGTAATACCTTGGTATATATATTGGTGGGGTATAATCATGTACCAATGGTGGTATTGAAAAATGTGATGCCCAGGTATCTCAGTACTTGTATAGCACAATCCACACTTGACAGTTGGTACCTACAAACTTTTTTATACTTGGTATGTATATTGGTATCTAGTCCTCGAAGGACAAACCTATGACCATTGATTTCAAGCCTCATTGTCCATGGCTTAGTTTGCTGCCATTTTACAACTAGATATGTATGAAAATATTTATATTTATTTTCAAAGATGAAATTACATGTCTTCTTTATTTCATAAAAATCTAGATTTTTTTTGTGAAAAAGTGATTTTTTATAGAATTTTTGAAGAAAAAATGAAGAAAAATCACATTATATAGAAAAATATTTCTTAAATTCTAAAATTTTCACTATGTGTATATATTGCAATGAAGAACATCATAGTGTAAACTCAATTTTCCATGTAATTCTATAATTAGAATTCAATAGACATTGAAAATACATGTAAAGCTCAAATTGCAATAAAATACTCATTAGTAGAATTTAAAAAAAATTCAAATGGGAGTAGAAACTAGAGTAGATGACCTTCATTTTGTTAGTTGGGCTCAAACTCAATAAATATCATTTTTGTGAAAATGTTTCATATTTAGAGTACGGATTAGCAACTTTTCAAAATACACTAAAATAGCATATTTTGTGATTTTTTTTTTGCGCACTCCTCATTTATGTAAAAACAAACACTAGCACGACTAAAAATTCAATTGAATATTCTTCATAACCCAACATAAGAGGTCAACAAAAAAAATACAGATTAAAAAATGCTTTCAAATTCTTTCCATCACGTTGGATTGTCATCCAAACGCCATAGAATGATGCCTACGATATTTTGGGGCTAGGTTAATATTTTAGTATTCTCCCAACATTGGTGTGCACATCCAAGTACCAAAACAAAACAAAACAAGGATTGCAATTGTATGTCGACCAATTGGGCAGTTGAAACATCCCAATGTTGCTTTTATGTTGTTTTTTCAACAAAAAGTTTCACTAAGGTAGAACCATCTATTCCCGACTAGGAAGCCATATCCAATATGTAGGACAATTATTTTCAACCAAGGCTAAAACAAATTTACAATCCAATTGTGAAATGTTTTTTTTTCTCATTTCAAGGTTGGAAAAAATAAGGTCATAACACATGTCCCAAATTGTCATAAAGTGTATGGGAAGTACTGATTTGGAAGGTAGTCTCTTAACTGACTGGAAGTAGAAGACTCTATACATTGGCTATGGGTTAGGAACACTTTTTGGCTCCTACAACTCATAGTAATATCAATTTTTTATTTTATTTTTTATTTTAAATTGCAGAACATATATATTTGAGAAAAGTATTCAAAATATAGTCTTTTGATTCAAATAAATAACTTGTGCAATCAAGGCAAGGTGTCACATAACATTTAGTAGCACTAGGAAAGATTGCCTTCCCTGGTTCCCTTGGACGGGATGATGTAGAATATTCCACACCATTTCATCACCTGAATGATATGGTGTGGAATATTGGACAATTATCACTAGCTAATTATTCACGCATCACAAATTATTAGTAAATTGAAGCTTGCTCACTTGGGTACCTTGGCAACAATTGTAGTTAGTGACAAAATGGGTTAGTAACAAACATTTCACTCAATTGGATTAGCAACAAAAGAAAACTTTTGAATAAAACTTTCAACCAAATAGAATTCAACTTGTTGAACTCAAGGTATCATTTGAATTTCTTCACTATGGTTTGAATGCCATTCATGCTTTGTGTTTTTGAAATGAAAAGACTAATCTTTACATAGATATAGGGTAGTAGTAGGTAAAACAAACAATATGGGATATACAAATTAGAATTAGTAGGAGCTCAACCACTCATAGTTAAGTAAAAAAAATGTAAAAATTATGTTTGAAGTATAATTTTAGAACTCATTTAGGCAAGTAGAAGAACTTTTTTCAAAAGCTTTGTACTAAAAAATGTTGAAAAATCAAATTAAATTTTATCTCCAAAAATCCGCTTGAGATTTCAAGCCTCCAATCAAAAGTTATGGACAAAATTCAAAGTGGATGTTTGAAAATGTAAACAAAAATGTCCCTTCCAACCTCTTTCTGAAATTTGTCCATAACTTTTGATTAGAGGCTTGAAATATCAAACGGATTTTTGGAGATGAAATTTAGATAGATTAAGCACTTTTTATAGTTCAAAGTTTTTTGAAAAAAAGTTATTCTTCTATGCCTAAATGAGGTCTAAAATTATATTTCAAACATAATTTTTTATATTTTGACAATGAGTGGTCAAGTTTTCATTTTCAAATTATCCCATACCCTTAGAAGATTCATGGTGGACACTTGATTTCATTATAAAAATGACATCTCCAACCTTCATTCCTACAAATGTCACTGAAGCTATTTCTTCTTTGGACCATTAAAATTATTTTTTGTTGACAAAGGATTATATGATATTGGGATTTTGATTCAAAGGGTTCTTAATATTTTTGTCAAATCCTCATAACATTTCTTTGTTGATTCGTTTAGCTAGTCTAAGATTTAGCAAAATAGATAGTGTAAGGTAGCCGACCTCATTCTGACCATTTCAGCAATTCACCACGTTTCTAATAAGCATTTGGTGAGGGGACCCTCCCCCCACCCCCACCCCCATGGAAAAATGGATTTGAGGAGGGTTCCAATATTTGTTCTTTTTCTTTCCTCAAAAACAAAATAATTATGAATTTTTTTCAGAAATATTATATTCAAACCATTCTTATTATATAAGGCACCGCATTTTCAATCATAGGCAAACTACAAAATAGACCATGCTTCAAAGTAGGTGATAATTGTGGCTTCCAATGCATGTCTCATGATCATTGTATGCTTTCAGTGTACACCTCCACAACATTTGTGTTGCTTGAGCTATCACCTAACCACGTGAGCTATCACCCTAGACCTCAAGTGATTGGAAACAAAGCAGTCTAACTAATGAAAAGAGGTAACTTAGTGGTCAGAAAGAGGTCGGCTACCTTACACCATCAATCTACTGCCATGATCAATCTATTGCCATGATCAATCTATTGCCATGATCAATCTATTGCCATGATCAAGTACTGATGCTTATTTTAATTCCCCATGTGGATGTTTTTGGGTGGACGAGGTCTTCAGAGAAAGAAATGAACATTCAGGCAGCCTCTCTGAAGGCTACTGAATGTTAAGTTATGTCATCTCGTGGGGTACTGTAACAATTCCAATTCTTGAGCTCATGCAAGTCTGAAAGATATTGTTGCAAAGACTGGTATACAAAATCAAATGAAAAAGACTATAATTGAATAAAGAAATGAAAAAAAGTATAATTGAATCAAGAGATGAAAAAGAAAGTCTCAGACACAATTTATTGTTAAAAAGCTCAGTCAGTCTATCATGGGGAGGGACAACTTGTCTGCTTTTTGAAAAGAGTTGACTGCTTTTTGAAAAGAAGTGACTGCTATCAGTCTCACTACTCTTCATCACACCAATACTCCCAACATAAAAAGTCCATTACTCTCACTCATCGATCTGCTCCATCATAACATTCTGCCTTCTTGCGGGCTGCCTTCCTGCGGACGGAATGATGTGGTAAATTCCACATCATTTCATTCAAGGGATGATTTGATGTGGACTATTCTACCACCAACAATTGTTAACTATCCATGCGTCAAAAATTGTCAGTATTCAGTTGGCTACCAGGGTATGAACTCCACATTTGGGGTTATGAAATAACAAATACTTCCTTTTTAAATTGTTCCCAAAATATTAGTAGCTTTAAACAAAGAGGCAATCAATTCATCGAGGTCTATGAGTACAAAGATTAAATTATCTTACCTAGCATTGTTACATTGTAATACATTCATGTTTGGAGAGTATGAATGAGTTCTATATATACTTATGGGGTGATAGGAGGTTAAGCAAACAATGTGACATTTGTAAATTAGAATGAATAGAAGCTCAACCGCTCATAATTTAGTAAAAAGCAGGAACTGCATTTTAAGTAGAAGTTTAGACCTCATTTAGGCATAGTAGAATTAGTTTTTTCAAAAAGATTTGAACTCACCAAAGCTGTTAAATTAAGTTAAGTTTTATCTACAATTTTTTTGGAGGGGTTTCAATTCTCCAATAAAAAGTTATGGAGAAATTTCAGAGAGGATGTTTGAAAATGTTAAAAAAAAAATTCATTCCAACCTCTCTCTGAAATTTGTCCATAACTTTTCATTAGAGGATCAAAATCTCAAACAGATTTTTGGAAATAAAGCTTAACTTTATTTAACAACTTTATTTAGTTCAAATTTTTTTGAAAAAAAATATTCTACTGTCCCTCAATGAAGTCTGAAATTCTACTTCAAACACAATTCCTACTTTTGACTTAACTATGAGTGGTTGAGAAATTACAAATTCTAATTTATATATCCCACATGTTTTGTTCTACCTTCTACCACCTTATGTATATATTAAAAGCTTTACTTCTCAACAAAATCTTGAAAGTGAGATACTGGTGGCTGCATGGTACATTGCATCGGTAAGTTACTTCATGGATATTGTCTTGGAGTTTTTCTCGAAAAAATGGAGCACACCATATATGTACTGCCACTATCCTGGTACCAAACCTTAAGTTAATGATGAGTGGAAAAGGCAGTCTCTCTGAATGCTACTGAATGTTATGATGAGCAAGGACAAACAATGAGCATCAGTTTCCATTTGATAAAGTTCCCCTCTAAGAAACAACAAGTAACAGGCAATTTTGCAGCAGAGGGATTGTTGTAATATTCCCACGTGCTTCAAAAGGAATCAGTTGAATTATAAATGGAAAACAATAACAAAGCATAAAAGGGATCACACAGGGAAATCAATTGCAAAATGCGTGAAAAAAAGCTTCAAGGAGAGGACGGAGCCTTTACAAATACCCTCCTAGAGGACAAGCGGAGTGCAGCACGTGTCTCCCAAGCAGAACCCTGAATTAATGTGAATATATGTATTCTGTTTGACCACATAATGTGGTACATATATGGATTGATTTTCCATTTTCTATGACAAGGAATATATCAGGAGTCCTTTGTAATTGTTGAAAGCCATGTGAGCGCTTTCTTATCCATCTTGATATGCAAGTGGAACACAATCAATTTCTAGTTTCTAGAGGCAATTTTGCCCTAGTGGATGCCTAAATGCTAGTCCATTGTGCCTTTCAAGCAATGGATCATTTTATGTGTTTCCAAAAGAACTTATAATTACACTATGTTTTGCAAAGTTTTAACTCCAAACCTAATTGTACTTCAATGGCCAAATTAATTATGCCATTGTGAATTTTAGAACAAGATTCTACAATCTAAATTAAAAAATACCAAGTTAGAAGTGAAGGTCCTGCCATCTCAAAAAACATAAAACTCAAAGAAAAATTTGACCTTCCACGCAAAAGTTATAGCCAAATGAAGCTAATCTTTGGAAGGGTTATGTAAACTTCATCCGCTCTTTTCATTCAACTCCTAATTTCTAATTGTATTAAGATTTCAAAAACCTACTTAGGTTAAAGGAAGCTAACTAAAACACAAGTCTAGACTCAAATGGACAATATTTAATGAAGTTAATCCAATCTTCTTCCCAAACTTCATCCCTTGTTATCTTATAGAGTTTAAATTGGTTTTCTAAGTGTAAACTAGATGTAAATTCCTCTAAGTTTCTTCTATAGGAAATTAAACTAAAGACATTACTTTGTTGTCTCCAAAGGATTCTAAATTTGGATCTATTTCATTTTTTAAGGCTTGGAACTTCTTCTGTCAACTTGTTAAATATAAAAGGTTATATTTTTTTCCTAGTAGAAACTAACATTATCTTTCTAAAATGATATGACTCTTGATAATTGAACTTTTCTAGTGAAAGATAAGAGTGGATGAAGTTTGACTGCTAATTGGTACTTCAAACTTCAGTTGTTGTTTTCTATTAGTTTACAATTCAAAACTAGCTTTTAATTTTACTTATGGATGTTGATGTTTTACTAATTCCTAAATTTTTATTATTGTTCTAAATGGATGATTTTAACTAAGTTTCATCCAACTTGACCTCTAAACATCATCCATCTATATCTTTCTCATTTTAACTTCAAATTCTATTTATCATCTGTTTTTGGAAACCTTCAAAATCCTAATGTATGATTCTAAGTTCAAATTTGACCTAACAATTTTTTCTAATGGTCTAACTTGATCTTAGGCCTCGGCCTTAATTAAAATTTGCTAATTAAGACAATTTGAAGTGAGAATAAAGGTTTAATAACATACCTCAGACCATGCTTCATTGACTAAGTGGTCAAAGACTCCCCCACAAGGCCATTAGATATAAGGCATATACCCAATGAGACTTGGATGAGGCCCAGACTAGGCAGGAATACATATTTGTTCTAAAGAAAAAAGCAAGTACAAGCCAACTAGTCATGCCAGCTTCGCACTCAATAGACGGGGAGCCTGCTAACCAAACATTTTTGGTCAAAGTACATCACTATAATGGTACATGACTACTAAACTTCCATAGTCTGACCTCCAAGAAGCTTGGTGTGTAGGAACGATTTGACGCGGAGTAGATCCTGAAGTATGGATACAAAGATGGTCCTGTAGGTGCAACCACCGTGGATATTCTAGAGAGTCTAGGCTATTGAGGCGGAGCCAAGTTTTTGTGCTTGATTAACCACCCAAAGTGTCATTTGCTTGTTTCTTGAATGTTTCAATACACGATTAGGATAACAATTTGTAGAACATGGAAAAAAAAATGCTTAAGATTTTGCTTTTTTGCATTTGAATGGTAGCTTTGAGTGGTTATGAATAAAAACATGACTTTGGAACTTTAGGATCTAAGGTAACTTTACCTAAAAACATCCTAATAAAATTTGAGCATGGTTCCTATTGATAGTCCTTAAAAAGACCGCATAGTAGTTGAACGACCAATTAAAAATTTGGATAGGTTTCTACAAAGTCAATTTTTATAGAATCTTTCTAAACTACTGATAGAAAGTGTGAAAATGTACTTTTTTAGTAGGAGTCTGTATTTTTTTCCAATCCGGTACCCGAATCAAACATTGTGTTTTCCAAAAGTTATTGGACAAGGTGGGTAGCTCCAATATGGCAAGTATGTAATTAATATGATATAGGATGCAATTGTAAGAAACACCCATGGGTAGTGTAAAAATCTCACTCCAGCAAGAGTTTAAGTTTATTGACCTTATCAAGCAAGGTTGGAAAATATTTTTCTAATTTCAAATGCAATAATATTTTGATTGTGCAATCAAAGTTTTGAATTTTTTTCACACATTCCTATAGTAGTCTAGTAAAAACTTTTAAGCTTGAATTTTTCTTAAACATTTTTATTCACTTTCTCTCATTGCTTTAATAAATGGCAATTTTAGATAATTTATGCATGAAATGCGCCCTGGTCGTTTTGGTATCAAACTGAAAATGTTTTTGTTGGGCCTTGTTCATAGTTAAAAGGGATTTTTAGATTCTCTTAATCCCTAAAGTTCCTTAGGTCAATAATTAGAACATACTCCTCAAAATCCCTTCCAAACAATACCTTCTATAATTGGTTTAGAAATCAAAATTTATCCATTTTTTATAATTTGTAACCATTTCATCTAATCCTTGACTAGTACAAGGGGCTTGTATAAAAAAATTGGAATCTTAAAGCAATGTACATGTGTGAGAGATATGACTGAGCAAAGAGCAACACAATGTTGTTTATCTAGGTAGCGAAGCTTTTGACAATGTGGCTTTGCCAAGATTTTGAATCCACAACTCAAACTCTATTTTGTGAAAAGATTGAAAGACTTCAAATTTGAGTAGAGCTTCAAGTTAGAAAGAAGTATGCAAATTTATAAAGCAAAATAATGCTCTACTCCACATGCTTGAATTGGAGATTAAAACAAAAACAAAAACAATAATTGTTAGTAAAAATGTATGTAGCATCCGCCCTATATAGATCTCCCACTTTCTAAACTAGTTGCTCAAAGCTCTTATTGAGGGCATCACCAACCATTCATTTTAAAGATACCCGACTTGAGCTTGGGCATGACTAGCAAGGGATTGTGCGATTTGTGGCCTCACGAGATATCTGGACATGGATGTTTTGAGTCCACCCTAGACAAATTGTCCCCTCCAAACCTTACGACAACATCCTTGTCAAATGACTGACTGTGAGGTACAAATTTTGTCAGCAACTATTTTGTTCCCTTCCATATTGCTTCTTGTCGGGTTTTGTGCTTACAACTTCTTTTTTTCTTTTCTTTTTAGAGACAAATGAAACGGAATTTCATTGCAAAAGAAAGAACATACAATCCAACCACAAGTGTCCGGTTGGGGTGAACTGACCCCCTCGCTCGTCTTCCACAAGTCATTCTAGGAGTGCATGTAAAAGAAATACCCCCTATTTTGTGCTTATTTTGGGTTTGAACCATTTATATTCTAGACCTCTCCTTGCTAATTTGGGGTCTCTGATTGCAAATATGAAAATAAAATTTGCAAATATCATCATGTGTGGCAACAACCTGCGGGCCAGCCTGCCAAGTCGTAAACGTGCGCACACTTTTTTTCAGCGTGACTTCTTAGCGGCGATGACGGGGAACCCGTGGATGCTCTCATGCACAGAGAATCAATAATTCCACTGCAATATTAGAACCTGCACATTGTCAATATATCGCACTTCACTCCGCTTAGCCTTGAGTACTGAGCGTGCAACAGATCGACTGCGGATCCATGCTGCGCTACTTTCTGTTTTGAGAGAGATCTTGACTTCCCTTTAATCTGCAGAATACCGGTTGTGTAAGAAGGCAATGGAAGACTGGGAATCATGGCTTGTGGAGAGGATGAGCAGCCTCACGGTGGTTTCTGTCGTTTTCAGCGCCGTCTTGGCTTACCTTCTGTGGGCGATTGGAGATCGCTGGGTGCTGCACAGAGGACGCAAAGGGCCTGCGCAATGGCCCATTCTAGGTACCACTGGCTCCATCCGTTTCGATACCTCACTGTATAAATAAGTTCTCCTCTTTCATCTTTGAGTTCTGCATGCAGACGTACTAGAGTTGGGACAATGAAGTCATGCTTTGGTTCTGACGGAATTGAATTTCTGTTTCTGTCGTTATAGTTTTTTTGAAAGTTTGATCAGGTTGGGGTTCGTATTGGTAGTCTGATGGATATAATTTGGTGCATTTGGTCACAATTGTTAGGGGCGACGGTGGAAGTGCTACGAAATTATGACCAGTTCAACGACTGGGCGGTGTTTTATTTCCTCCGAGACGGGCTCACTTTTGGCTGCAAAATGGCGAATGTGAACAACATCTTCACGGCTGACCCTGCTAATGTGGAATACATTCTCAAGACTAACTTTGCTAACTACCCGAAGGTTAGTCTGTTGCATTTGCTGCATTTTCAGTGGCCTTTTGCACATTTTAGGACTCACTCATTAGTGACATTGCTAGCAATTTATAGAGCAGTGAGCATAGTGCAAGTTCTTCTTTTCCAGGTCAGCTAGTTTCACTGGTATACTGTGAGGAGATATACTGCGTCGCATTTATTACTCTTCAGTGTTCGTTTCACCTTTTTTCCAACGTTGTCACGTCTAATTGTTCGAACTTGCTGCACCAGCGAAATCCAAGAGTCCATCGTCGTAATTCAATAGAACTAGAGTGTCAAGCAGAGAATCGAATAGAGCCCACAATTTCTTACTTAAGCATTGAAATTGCATAGTTGCAAACTGTAGTGGACTTTTCGGCTTCTCTGGTGCTGACTCCATGTTTTTTACCTGCTTCGTGATAAAAAAGTTATGGCACGCAAAGTCTTTATATTCCGGAGTAGGCATGCGTAGTGTCGTCTGCTTCACACTGTGTAAAGTCACAGCCTTTGATTTGCCTGAGTGCTCAGAGACCATGTGGCAAACTTTTGAATTGTTTTTTGAATTGGTGGTAATTAATTCAGGGGAAAATGTTTCACGACAACTTTGAACTATTTTTGGGGGATAGCATTTTAAACATGGATGGGGATAGTTGGAAGCAGCAGCGCAAGACCGCTAGCCTTGAATTTTCTTCCCGAAAGCTGCGAGATTTCAGCACTGTGATCTTTCGAGATTACTCCGTGAAAGCGGCGTTAATCATCACCAACGCTTCCAGGACGCAGCAGCCACTTGACTTGCAGGTCAGTTTCTCGATCATACCTTTCAGTGAGCTTAACTTGGGGTCACTTGTGAATTTTAAAAACTAGGAGAAAACATGGATAAGGCATATTGAAATAAGATAATAATTGGTTACAAGAAATTTCATGCAATCATATCAGTCGAAAGAAGAAAGAAAGCTCTGCACAAATAAATACAACAGAGATTTTGGCAGAGTAAGTTACAATTATTTATTATGCCCCTTTTAATGAGCGCTTACGAGTCAACTAACAATTTTCTTCATGGTACTTGGGAGGACATGCATTGGCATGAGGAGAAACATTGCAATTGCGTTTCGAAAACTACTCTCTTTCGAAAACCATTGCAATTGAGTTCAAAGAACCACCCTCTTGCTTACGACTCCAAGGATTTTCTTAAGATTACTTTCCTGACAAAAATCTAACAAAAAAATTTATGATTGCAATATGAACGTTACCATTACAGGACTTGTTCATGAGGTTTACTTTGGATTCTATCTTCAAAATAGCGTTCGGGTACGAGATTGACACGCTGAAGCCGGAGTTGCCGGAAGTGCCGTTCGCCAAGGCGTTTGATTTCACAAATGAGGTCACTACCAAAAGGTTTCTGAATCCCTTCTGGAAGCTGCAGCGAGTTCTCAAAGTGGGCAATGAGGCTGCAGTGGTGGCCAGTGCAAAGGTGGTCAATGACTTCACGTACAGTGTCATCAAGGCCAGAAAATCGGAGCGGATCATGAGCACAAAAGGTCTCGGGAAAGAGGATCTTCATACTTCGGTAAGTGATTGCTTTCGAGATTTTCTCTTCAGGGCTGACTAGTCTTCCCGTTAGTATTTGATGTGAGGTTTCTGATGAACCTGGCTGAGACTTGCAAACATGTGAAGAAGAAAGATTGGAATCTTCAATATCCACCAGAGAAATCCAAATTGTCCATAGACACGAAAGAAAATGTAAATGCAAATGCCAGTTTAAACTTACCAATAAACTAAAACGTTATCCTTGTAAAACTTATTTTTGTTATCTGCACTTTGACCTTGAAGGGTAGTCTGTGCAGTTGTGATATTACAGGCCTCATCATGTGAAGAAGGGGGATGATTGTTTTGAATGGCCATATCCTGGCACATATAGACACCCTGCAATTTGCTAGAATAATGATTATGACCATACTTGGTACACTCTTTCCATGTCAATGTTAAATGTGACTCTGCATGTCGCAATGCGGTGCTCACACCGATAACAAAAGCGTTTGCTAAAATAATAATGAGATTGGGTTTATTACATATAACTTGTCCGCTTTGGTCGTTGTGTTCAATAGCAAGAGTTAATATTAAGGCCATAAAAAGCCCCTATTTGACAGAACAAGGTCATTGCAAAATATTTTAGACAATTCTACCTTACATATGTTTCAAAATCTCCATCATGCAGGGGAAGAATGACCTCTTCACCAAGTTCATGCTCTTGAATGAGGAAGGAGGAAAGCAGCAGTTCACAGACAAGAACTTTCGTGATACGCTACTGTCTTTTATAATTGCTGGAAGAGACAGCACTGCCGTCACTTTATCATGGTTTGTGTACATGATCATATTGCACCCTCATGTTGGTGACAAAATTTTCCAGGAGCTTCTTGCTCTTGACACCCAGTTCCAAGCTGTGAATACAGACAGCAAATCTGAGTCCAAGACATTAGGTGGGGAAGATGACGTCAACCAACAAATTTTGAGGTTCTCAGAGTTACTCACTTTTGACAGCCTTCTCAAGCTGCATTACCTTCATGCCTGCATCATGGAGACCTTGCGTCTGCATCCTCCTTTACCACTGGTAACTGAATCTCTGCACCCGAATGTACTTTTTGTCAAACATTATTTGACTAATGTCATGTTTCAAGTGGAGTGTTAGGATACATGGGTGAGGACGGTCTATATTGTTACGTATTAAGCTTGCTGACAATATTGAATAAACATACTTTTAGGTCAATATGAGCAGATGCTATAATTTTGGAGGAAATCCATTCTTGGTGTGTATTTTGTACTTGCCCCTAGGTCCAGTAGTGTAAAGATTATTCCTCTTCTTTGGTTGAGTAGGACCTTCCTTTTGGGAGGACCAATCATGTAGGCTTAGGCACAATTTTTGGAGTTTCAATGTTTTGTTATGAGCTTAAGTGGTGAGGAAGATTAAGGGCCAGGGAACTCGATTCTGGAGCATGGTTTGTGGAACCTGGACATGGGGCCTGTCTGCAAGCAGTGCTTCTTCCACAACCATGCTGGGGATTTGAGTTATTTGTATTATTTCAATGGATCTGTTACAATCTAGGGTGCTCCATGCTGGCTGGCGAAGTAAGCAGCTCTTGGGAAATTGAGTGTTATATTTCAAAATTGCAAAGGAGTAGTGGATACCTCTTTTTTCCATCTCTTCTCATTATTACAATATGGTCTCATTATCCCTCAATCATTATCCCTCAAGGTCCTAGGTGTTTTTGGATTTGAAAACATCATTGCTTTTGAAGTGTTGTAGTTTAAAATGTCACTAAGGTATAGAAATCTCAACCTGACAGTCTTGTAGTGTAGGTGTTGTGGATGACGTAAAATAGATTTGGAGTCATTTGATCACATAGATTGCAAGATCACAGTGTTTTAGTGTAGAAATAGGATGATGAAATTTTCCTGGCAATACATTCAAAGGAGAAATTTGATTTCTAAACCTTCTTAACTTAACTGCTTCCATTTGCAGACCACAAGTGCTGAACTCTGAAATCCATCCCCTGGACTTGTGAATGTGTGCAGGACGTGAAAAGTGCAGCGGCGGATGACGGACTTCCTGATGGGACAGCAGTAAAGAAAGGCAACATGGTTTACTACACACCATATGGAATGGGGCGAATGCCTGCTTTATGGGGTCCGGATGCAACAGAGTTCAAGCCAGAGAGGTGGCTTGTAGATGGGGTTGTCAAGCCTGAGTCCCCCTTCAAGTTTTCTGCTTTTCAAGTAAGTGAACCAGTTTTTAGTTAACTGCCACTTCAATATTTTGCAAAGTTAACCTGAGATGTTGTTGCAATGATGTACAGTACATCAGTTATTAGTGTAGTATAGCATCAAACTTTGCTTTTATAATCTCAATGAGGTCTTGCACACCACTGATGGCAAGCTGGCATTGAAGAGGGCTGAAGATCTGGGTTACCACCTCCCTCCTGGTTTCTATGATTGACACTCAATTTCTCAAGCTCTGTCTTCATTTGCCGCTAATTGAATTTCTCAGAACTGTATCACTCTCCGTGAGTTTAAGTCAGGTCAATCTAAGGTAACTACACCTAAAATGGACCAAATAAACTATGTGGCATAACTAATGTGTTGTAGAAAATGAATAACATTTTTTGCACATTGCTATAGGACAATGAATCAAATTGCAAGTGGTTCCATAATTTTGGGATGAGTTGTGAACTAGTTACAGATTTTCAAAGATTCAAGGTGTAGGATGCTAAAAGTGTCATGTAGGTGATGCCAAAATGAATTTGATGCACATGAAAAAATGACTGTAGAGAGAAGTTAAAACAACACAAAGTACACGCAAAATGAACCACTTGTAGAGTTGCCACCTCTATAGTTCTATTAATAGTGTTGCACATTGCTCAAGATTCATTTAACATTTGTCCTTGCTATGCGCACCATTTTGGGAATCCTCTCTATTTATTTTCCCTTCAAAAATAGGGGTCAATTTTCAAGAGCGGTCCATTTTAGGTGTAGTTACCTTTGAGCATGATTGTGAATAAGCATGAGACATCCTTTAATCCTAAACCCCTAGAATCCCGAGGGCTTCGGACAAAATACAAATGTGTTATAAAATATAAGTTCTATAACTTTTTTAAAGTTTGTATCAAAGAAGATAATGTGAAGCATGGAAAGTTAAAAGTATCTATATGGTCAAAATTATAAAATTCTTTTTAGATTCTCTTCAAATGAATTTTGAAGATATAACTTCAAAAATTTCACCAAAAATACAATTTCTACCTTTAGGATTGAATTTTTTTTTGATTGGTCAAAATTGTAGTTTCTATTGATTTGTGAAAAAAAATGCATACTTAAGATCTACAAATGAGAACACCAACACTTTTCCAAAATAGTAAGTTTTTCACACTAGCCAATTCTAAACACTTTGTGTTGTTTTTCTTATAATTTTTGTTTGACCATAGCGATCTTAGTTTTGAATATAAATATTGAAAGACAATCCAATCTTTGGGGGTGGAGTGGGGGGGATTGGTCTTTTTTGGGGGGGTTTAAAAATTCTGCCCGAAGTTGGGCATCGACTAGAAAATGATCATTTGAGCACTTAGGGGTAAGCTCTCCGACGTCCATATTCTAGACAATGAATAGAGGGCTCATAGGCATTGTTTAATCCAATTAACTTCTCATTCATCTAATGTAATACTTGAATGTTGAAAAAACAACCTTCCTTAATGACCAGTTTCATGAAATTGCTGTAAATGATATCTCTGTACAAAGATATAAGCAAAAATATGCCAAAGTTCAAAAAGGGATCACGGCGTTTAAGGTTTAACTAAGGTAGAACGACCCACTCCAGTCAGTCACAAGTTTCGGAATGAGTGCTGTGAAATGTTCATCATATTCAAGAAGAATGTTGCCTGCCGAATGGGCTTGCCCAAACTTGTGTCTGGAATGGGTTCTGACCTCAAAGTGCTCTATTTTCTACAGCTGGGCTCCTAATTTGAGTTGCCTCAGTCTCACAATGTTTTTTGCATTTTCAAGGACCATGTTCCTGTAGTTTGGTTCCTGCTTGGTGTGGCTCTTTGATGATCTTGGGGTGGACCGTGGATGTGACAATGCAGGCAGGACCTCGGATTTGCCTTGGAAAGGACTCGGCCATGTTGCAGCTGCGGATGTGTCTTGCTCTTTTATGCCGGTTCTTCAAGTTCCAACTGGAGCCGGGATGTGTTGTGAAATACCGCCAAATGGCTACCTTGATGTTGGCTAATGGCTTACATGTCAAAATAGTCAAGCGTTGTGATTAATTGATACATGAACTCAATGTATTGCAATGCACACTATTTTTAGAGTGGTATAATTATTAGAATTGATTATCCTAAGGATGTATGACATACATAGTGATAGAAGTGACATATAGTGACATACGTATAAAATTTGATGGGATACACGTTGTTCTTCCATTGGTGGTTAAATTTTTCTAAAAAGTTTGAAAGGGGTATTGAAGCATTGGTTGTAAAACTTGAATAATCCAAACATCTGAAAGGGGTACACAAGTACAAAATTTGAAAGGGTGCCAAAAGAAATATTCAAAAATATTAGGACAAAAAAACACAAGTGCTTGAGTGCCCAATTCTTAAATACAAAATTGTTGTCCAAATCATGGTAACCAAAAAACACTGGAATGTATATGGGTGGAGTTGTTGTTTGATTACCTACATGAGCATTGGTTTCAAGCATGTCTAAATGAGCCGGAGTTGCTTCTTGTATGCTGTTGATGACAATGACATTGTTGCAGTTACAGTCCGTTTCTTCCGGAATAGTAGCTATAGTAATTGAATGAAATAATTTAAAAATAAGTGCCCGTCTCATTTTTCTATTAATATGCTTTTATTATAAGAAACAATGAAATGATCAAAGAAAAATAAAGTTAAATTAAGAGAAGTTGTATCACATGTAAGTTTATAATCATGTCGAGCACCTTCTTGCACCTCGTTCAAATCCAAAGCAAGATGTTGGCGAGCAAAATTAGCAAGTCCTGTACTCGGTGTTTTGGAAAAAAAATCTACATGACATCATCCATCTCAATGGCACTTGGATTCATTATACATTTTCAAAGCAATGAGGCCCTAGTGTATTCCATGCCATCTTGATGAACAGGCAAAACCCAAGAAGCGGAGGGAATGTACTGTCCCAACTACAACATCGGCAAGAGAGTACCAACAAGAGTTTGTCTCAAGTGTTTCTTCATTTTGTACTTGCAATACCTTGCAACCTTCTCAATGAGATTTGTGTAAGTCAAGATAATCATGTTCTTTGTGAAAGGAATACTGGCGTGCTTGACGTATTCTTTAACACCTTCAATGATTTACTCAAGTGTCACATTTTGGTGCATAGATTGGAAATGTTCTTCGCCTTTGTCTTTCATGCGATAGCTCAACATTCCAATGAGTGTATGCAATCCAATATTGCGAAATGTTTTTGTGAGAATGTGGTGGCCCACTGGGGTAGCGTGACAATCATCCCATTTGAGATAGGTTTTTATGTGCTTGCCAACCATGGCCACTAAGGAAGCAAAAAGTCGGCACATCATCTGCAAGTGCAAACTCGAGAGAGCACCACCTCATTCAATGGAACAAAGTCCTGAAATGCATTCTTTTTCAATGAATTCATCTAAAAAATTTAAGGTATATTGTGTTTTTTGTGGGTACATAGTGATAAACTTATCAAAAATTGGAAAAATTGAATATGTATTAAAAACCAAGTACACATGTTATTTTTTAATTCAATGAAAAGAACGTAAAACAATCTCAATGGGGTGGTTTTAGAATTTTAAATTTTTTGTTGAACCAAAAAATGTCACAAGTACTTAAAATAAAAAACTATAGTGGCAAATTGCGTATAAATATAGAAACACAAAATCAATTAAAAAAAATAAACATGTCCTTTTTTCATTTGAAGAAAAACATTTAAAATAAATTACCAATGATAGATAATGATACTATACAATAGTCCTTTCTTTAAAAAGTGCTTGAAAAATTGTATTCAAAATCTATATATTTGATCAACTCTTCACATTGCAAATGTAAAAGTATCAATCTCTAGCATATATAAAAGCAATATCATAGTGATCTTCATTACTTTTCCAAATTTACTTTCCCTCTTCAATTTGTTTCTTCTTGTAACAAACCATAAATTAAATAAAAAATTTCAATTCTATAAGAACTCCCCCAACACCAATTTGTTCAACAATTTTGAAAAAGAAACTAATCCTAAAATACACTACCAAACCACAAGATCCAAATAAAAGTTGAAAGCCTATGAACAATACACATGAGCAAGGAGAGTCTACAAGTAGATTGAATGAAACTCAACTTTAGAACTAGGACATGGTTTTAGTTAATTAACTCCCACAAAGTCTTATTTGTTCAAAATTGACCATACATATACTTGATAAAGCTGCAACTAATTTTAAAATAAGCCTACATGTCTAACAACAGGGATTGTATAGAAAAGTTCAAAGGATTTCCAAATCCAAGTTGATTGTCATCCTCAAAGAATTATCCTAACAAAACAATTAGTTTGAGGATATTATACCAGCCTTGCATCAAGCAAGTCAAACTAATCACTTGTTCAAGCTTAAGGAAAGGAAAGCATCCATGAAATACTTGCTAGGATAGCCTGGAAACTTCAAATTGGAGGAGTCTTGTGGTATACCGAAAACGAAATCCTAAACCTTCTCGGAGTTTAACACAGCAAAACTAAATTCCAAAACATAAGGTTTAAGCAAAATTGAACAATCTCCAAATCTATTTGTGTCTATTTGTTTGTGTCTGTCATTAAAAAGATAAATAAACACATTGGACTTAACTATTCCATTTCCGTAACTTTCTGCCACATTAAATTAAGTAATATAGTAACAACCACCACGTAGTGCACACTTGCAATTCAAAACACATACAAGCAATTTAAAACAATTCATGAAATTTAGACGAAAATCCTAAATCCTAAATCAAAAGAAAAAAAGACTTGAAATCACCACAATGTAGACTAAATCCTTGCTTCCAAATAAACATTCCAAATCCAATACAAACAAGAGCAAAAGCGCACCTCTAAACACAAGACCTAGAGTGAATCACAAACTTTGTTGAAGTATACCTCTTGGCTCCTTGCAATTCCTAGAGTCTCATAGAACTGTCGTAGTACCTTGTGCGGGGATGCTAGTATGTGAGCTTGTGAGCGTGAGCCTATGAGCTTGTGAGCCTGTGAGCCTATGAGCCTCCATTTTTTTGCTCCATTTAGGGTTTGTGAATCCATTAGGAATCTGTGACTGTGGAATTAGACGTAAGGATCTTCAATCTGAATGAACAACAAATGAATATGGCTCTATGTGATTTTGTACAAAAAAATTGAACTAAAAATTGAGGTATAGTTAAAACAGATAGTATTTGTAAGCAAATACATGATGATAATAGTAGTGGATAAGTATGTCTCACTGTGAAGTACCTAAATATAAAATTGCAATACATCATAGAGGTGACATTTATGAAGTCTAAAATTGATGGAGCAACAAATGTGGGTTGTAGACACTAAATATAATTTGGTGATAAACAAAGGCTCTAAACATTACAAGCACTAAATCATGAACAATGCTTTTGAAGAATTAAGTGATAAATGTAGTCTTCATCATGGGCCTTCATGTAAATTTAAAGGATGAAAATGGTCCACCTATTTTATTTTATTTTATGTTTATAACTATATTTGAAAATAAAAACAAAAATATCATGGACATGAAATATTTAAAATAAATATAGTAATAATATATTAAGCACCAAATAAATGTACGAATCATAAATGACCTAAATAACCATTTTTCTAATCAATGCCCTTTTTTTTTAATTGTCTTTTTTTATAATTATTCTAAATATAATAATAATTTCTAAAAAATAGTATATATAATGAATCCAATGGTATTAGTTTCATTGAATTTCAAATTAAACTTTGCTTTGTGGAATTTCATAAAGTTCAATAGTAGAGTGTGATTCAAGGCTCATGATTTACGAAAGAATGAAGTATCCCACAACACTATGAACATTGTCTCTACATAATAAAAAAATAGTGGACAAAAGATCCATACCATGCATCTAAAAGATAATTAATAGACATGCCTAGATTAACCACTATAGCATCAAAAAAAAATTTGTCTCGATAGCTGACTACCATATACAAAATTTAAATTAGAAGAATGCAATGATTGAATAAAAAGTTTCAAAGAAATAATACTAGTTAAACAATAAAAAGAGACAAGTACTCACCTAAATCCACCATGTAGCTTTATGAAGCTACTCAAAAAAGTCTATACCATTGAATTTTGCTTTTGGAAATTTGAAAGTCTTACATTGAGTAGGAGACTTGTTCCACCTCTCTAGCCACTTGATCTTTATAGAAGTGTTTATTACTGAAGTTGCCAACATCCAAAGATGATTCAAGGGAATCTTTGGACTTTCATCATAAATTTTATAGTGATACTTCACTTGCTCTAAAAAACCCGTGATATACTTAGGATCTTCAATGGAAAGCTACTTCTTCAATTTTGAATGAGAAGCTACCTTCACCTTGTCAAGAACTTTGAAGACCCATTCATCAAATGCACTTGAAGTCTAATATGTTGGATTGTGCTACTTTTCATAAAAAAATTTGAGCTACAGTAGCAGCGTCCTCCAACTCTTGCTGCATGAATTAAGTGACGTATAAGAATAAGGAGAATTGTACATGATGACAAATGTTAAAATGTATAGTAGAGCAACATATTATTAATTCAAATTAACAACAAGAATAAAGGGAAGACCAAAAAATTGAAAAAAATTGAAAATGAAAAATAAAACTTGAGAAATGAATTTGGTATAAGATTCCATTTAGAGCCTAAATAGTAAGAGTAAAATTCTTTGATTTGACTTTTGCCTCACTCCAACTATAGCAAGATCCTCTTTGGAGACAAATTTTCTAAAATATGCGAGCGGTTGCCTAACAATACTTTGAATGTGATGAAGCTTGTGAACAAGATTTATGGAAATATGAGAATTCTAGTTTCTCTTGGCAAAACAAGATTTATTGTGTTAAATATGTGAAGTGAACATCAAACCAAAAAAGGTAGAATAGTGACAATTGCAATGGTCCAAACCAAGCAAGTTTTAGACTAAGAAGTGAAATGAAATTAAAAAATGATAATGAAATATAAAGGATTATCAATTGACTATATGTCATACTGCCAACATAGTTGCAATGTGCCCCTTGATCTCTAAAACAATTTTTTTAGTGACATAATGCCACATGAAGTGTCTGCATAATCATGATTGATAATAGGCAATCATTCTTGTAAATAGTAATTGTCATCCTATACCATAAACATCTAGCCTAAGGAAACTTTGAGATCTTCATAATTTTCAATTCTTTCTCAAATGTACCATTTACCCCCACCTAATTGGCACTCTACAACTTAATAATATCATCCATGACATCTACTATCT
Organism: Antitrichia curtipendula; assembly: GCA_951230915.1. Taxonomy (NCBI): domain Eukaryota; kingdom Viridiplantae; phylum Streptophyta; class Bryopsida; order Hypnales; family Leucodontaceae; genus Antitrichia; species Antitrichia curtipendula. The sequence continues at coordinate 39,701,885 of OX579635.1, forward strand.
TCTCCTCATTATTTTCCAAGGTCATATAGAAAATTCCATTTCCTTCCATGTAACTACAAGTAACAAAATGTGCAACTAGATTCATGGCATCATTTTTTAGCATAGGCGTGACATCTGGAAAAAAAATCATATAGCACAAAGGAATATTGATTATTGAGTTTGCCCTTGGTTGATACCTCAACTGCTCAAGACGAGAAGAAGTGTTCACAACTTCCTTCTTTAAAAAGCCATGCAATTGTAAGTCCAATTGATCTTCAGAAAGAAATTGAAGTATAGCATCTATTCTTTGTGCTTGTGGATCTCCTTGTATCAACATTTTTGAAATGACATTTAAATCAAGATTAAAAAAATTCTAGATTGTGTATATGTATTGTACACCATGTAATTCAACATAGCAGATGTTAATGGTTGTGTATTAGAAAGGCCCAAAAATTTCAGAATTTGACCAAATTCTTGCATATGTTGTAAGCAAATTTGAATTCCAAAAACCATGGCCGTTAATGGCTATGCACTTGGAAGGCAAATTTTTTCCAGCATTTGACCAAATTCTAGCATATATTGCAAGCAAACTTCAATCTCCAAAAGCGTGGCCGTTAATGGCTAGGGGTCTAGGAAGGCCCCAAAACTTCCAGCATTTGACCAAAATTCTTGCATATGCTGAAATAAATTTGAGTCCCTAAAATTGTAGCCGCTAACGGCTGGGGGTCTAGGAAGGTCGAAAAAATTTCAGCATTTAACCAAAATTCTTGCATATGTTGCAAGCAAATTTCAATCTCCAAGAGCATGGCCATTAACGGCTAGGGGTCTAAGAAGGTTCAAAAAAATTCAGCATTTGACCAAATTCTTGAATATGCTACAGTAAATTTGAGTCCCTAAAACCATAGCTGTTAATGGCTGGGGGTCTAGGAAGACCCAAAAAATTACAGCATTTGACCAAAATTCTTGCATATATCGCAAGCAAATTTGAATCTCCAAAAGCGTGGCCGTTAACGGCTATGCATTAGGTTGTCCCAAAAAAATTCAAGATTTGCACACCTAGATTAGGAAGCCACTAATTTTGAATGCATGTTGGAGAGAAGACAAACTCTTTATACAATTGGGGTGGTACAAGGTAAAACAACCCATGTGGGATATGTAAATTAGGATTACTAGGGGCTCAACCACTCATACCTAGTTAAGTTAAAAGTAGAAATTATATTCAATATAGAACTTTGGACCTCATTTTGGCATAGTAGAATAATTTTTTCTAAAAAACTTTTAACTAAAAGAAATTGGTAAATCAAGTCAAATTTTGTCTCTAAAAATCCATTTGAGATTTTAAGGCTTAGATCAAAAGTTATGGACAAAATTTAGAGAGGGGTTGGAAGGGATAATTTCTTTGACATTTTCAAACATCCTCTCTGAATATTGTCTACAATTTTCTTTTGGAAACTCAAAATCACAAATGGATTTTTGGAGATGAAATTGGGATTGATTTACCACCTTTTTTCATTTCAAACTTTTTTGAAAATAATCATGCCATTATGCCAAAATGAGGTCTGAAGTTTGACATTGTATACAATTCCTGCATTTAATTTGACTATGAGTGGTCGAGCTCTCATCTTTGAATTTTCCCATGCCCTTTCAGGATTTATAACGGACAATGGATTTCATTATTAAAACAACCTCTCAATCTTTTAATCTTAGTAAATACAATCTCATTCAATGTCAATAAAGTAGTTCTTTCATTCAACCATCAAAGAAATTCTTGGTGGTAGATGGTCAAATTATAGTTGATATATGGTTCAGTGAATTATTATTGGATTCATTGAATTTTTGGCAAACCATCATTACATTTATTTATAAATTTAGATGTTTGGTCCTAGATTTAGCAAAAAAAAATTGGCGTTTGTTTTTTAGTAAATTTAATCCAAATTTATTATCTAAGTATAGTGTTTGTTTAAGATAATTGTAGATGGACATAGGAATGGAATTGATCTCACACAACAAGTGCAACCAAGTGGCAACCTTGAGAACTACTTTGTCATGTTTGGTCATGTGAAGAGGGTGATATCATGGACAACTATTGCTTGTCACATCTATGACTCTACTTATTGTAAAGTCATGACCATTGCTGTTTGTAATATGCAACTTGAACGCACTAAAGGCTAGCTCATTTTTGGCATTGTTGTAAGCCAATATAGAAAATAGGGTGTTAGATCCAACCTTCAAAAGATTCATGTGTGATAGTGCTTAAGCCAACATTAACCTCTAAAGTTCCTTGACTATGTTTCACCCAAAACGCTTCAAAACTACCATTTTTAGGACACATCCAACCATAGGATCTTGTAGTTAGCTGATTTGAGAAGATGTGAAAAACATTTCAAAACCTTTCACTATGTAGATTGCAAGTTATTAGCGTTTGAATTGACAAAAAGCCTTTTTTTGTCCCTGCAAAAAACAGGGCAGCTGCACTTCACAAGGTCACATTTGTATGAAAAAATGTTCAAAATGGTTGCAACTCTTTGGATTCATTCTTCAAGGCAACATGCTTGAAAAATTTGAAATCATTTGGAATTGTACAACATATAGAAAAAAAATAGTAAATAGAAAGAAGTGAGAATGAATCAAACTACTAATTTGTTAATAATTTAGTTATGGAATTGAAAAATGTCAATCCCAATGGTTGCGGTCTTGTAATAAGAATTCTACATACTATGGTTTTATTTTTTCCAAAAATATTGAAAATTGAGTTAAATAAACAACTTAAGAGTTTATTTTAGAGTAGAGAATCTATAACTGCCCACAAACTAAAACTCCTCATAACTTTTGACTTGTTAATCAAATTGAAATGATTCAAAGCTTTCCACGTACATATAAATCTAGAAAACTAATTTCAAATTTTTATTTCTGAAAAAAGTGTTTTTTTCTAATTTGACCAAATTGTCCGCATGGTGAAAAACCTTGCATATCATACAATAACTTTTTAACCATATATTCAAAAGTTATGAAAATTGTTGGGTCTTAAAAACAAACCTTGTCCCCAAGTTGTGTGAAAATTTCAGAAAAAATAAATAAAAACTCCATTTGTAGTGAGCTGCCCAAAATCTCTATATTGCCGAAAAACAAAGCTTGGTCCTTTAGGGGTTAATGCAATTTGCATTGTGTACAGGTCAAGGAATCCATCTATTCCAATGGTAGATTGTAAAAGCACTTGCTTGTTCCATTGGGCAACAAACATGGAAAAGCACACAAAATTTTGGAACTTTTGATATCATTAGATTGGATTTGAGCCTTCAAGCAAATGACAAACTATAGGAATTATTTTTGTGGGGGCCCTTTTAGAAAAAGTCCCTCTAAAAAGAATTTGAAACTGAAGACAGTTATGACATTTGGAGATTGAAAGAAAATCATAGAGGCCCTAGTGAGATGCCTAAAGCGGAAGACATTTGCATTCAAATTCCACATTTAGAGGTGGAAGAGATATTTAGGTCCAATAAAAAAAATTGGGTATTTTGATTAATTTTGAAGGTGATTCTCATCACCCCAACAAGGTTATCTTCTCTCATCCTTGGGTTCAAACTAGATCAGTCATTGCTAGAGTGCAACTCGGGACTACAGTTGAGGATTTTAACATGGTTATGCCCTATAACTAATTTATAGTGGAAACGGATTGCAATATTTTGGAATGACACATAGCGAGAATTTCATACAAGTCAAGGAAACGATATCACATCATTTAGAAGTATACACATATCAAATGCAAGCTATTGATTGTTAGGCATGGAAAATCCATTGTTGCCCTTATTAACAAAGGACAAAAGCATGAGTATAAAGGCACAACAATTCAAACCAAGACAATTTTTGGTTTTGTATAAATCAAATAGCATGATACATTATGGAATCTAAGCTTTTACATGTTTTTACCCAACCCAAGATCCCCAAGGTTTGGCCTATTCTTCTTCATGCCACTCTTTACCCATACTGAAACCATTGAGCTTGAAGAAGCTGGATTCTATCTATTGTCCATCGATCCGATGTCATTTTGATGTTTATTCACTTCTTCTAGGATATTTGAACCTATATTGTAGACTCATCCTCGACTAGCACATGTTGAAGGAATCTCCTCCATTTGGAATGGCAAGCAAGTTTGCCAAGGCAATAAAATACCCATTGAAAATCACCACAATCAGTGGGAAAGTGTAAGGAATGTTACCAAAAAAAAGAATTAAGGTGAACTTCCTTTTGTGCCCTAAATTTAGTGTCACTATTATTACGCTTTCATCCAAGACTAATCATAACCAAAAGGTCCATAACATGATTAACATCATACTTTGCAATTTTCCATTTTATACTTATTTTCATTATAGAAGCATGAACGGGACTGTCATTATGCCACATTTAACTACTTCTAGACTTTTGAGAGTCCAAAATTAATACTAGTCATCGAAAAAAAAAATACAAACATCTGGAGATAATGCAAAACAATGGGAGTTCAATACAAAACATCCGGATATTTTCATTGAATTTGTCTTCCTCTCATCCTTAGAATTGACTCAAAATTATTTGTACTCTCACTTGATCAATCCACCCTGAAATGACCTTTTAGAATATGATATAATTTTCAAAATATGCAATAGTATCAACTTCTCAGGCTTTTAGATCTTAAATCCACGGTCATGGGTCCCATGGTAATAGGTCATATCTTTCTAAATATAATAAATTTTGTTGAAAAAACATCAATCTTTTAATTATTTAACCAAAAGAATTAGAAATTACGTCATGTTCAAAATTTCTAGGCTCTAGGCTCATACAATCCCTGCTCACCGCTCATAGGCTCACGCTCACATGCTCACATGCTAGCATCATTGTACCTTGTGCCTTGCGTCCCAAAACTTGCCAACGACCTTGCAAAATTTTTCTAACCAAAGTCCTGCCTCCTTAACAATGAGAATCCTAACCCCAACTCAACGGCGCTAATCACCTTGGGCGGCAATTGACATCAATGGCTTTAATTTTTTCTGAAGATCAGCAACATTCATAAAGGTTCTTATTTCCTCTAATTGCAATCCAATAACACTGACTGAACATCATCTAATATAAAAAAAAACAAATCGATGACAATTTGGATGTTTTCGTTATTTTCATTTTCCATCTAAGAGCGGGGGATTTTTCAAGCCAAAGGGGGGGGGGGGGCGACCTAAGGTAGGGCATTTGCATCACTTCACTACATAATGTGCCTAAGATGTTGCCAAAATATAATAAAAATAAAAGTAATTTTAAAATTTTAAAATTCACAAAAACTTTAAAACTCAATAACTTTCTCACCGTAGGTCCAAACACCATGAAACAAAGCCCATGCACCCTTAGTTGGGTGCAAAAAAGACCAAATGATTTTGATAGTATTTTGCCAGAACTGCATTTTTTGCATTTAGTACTATAAGTACTATGAAACAGAATATAATTTCATGGCTACATCCACCTGACTACCTTGCATTTGCTTCAAACAACAATAAACCATATTGAAAAATTGCAGTTGCACTTTCCTCTTTAACGACCCAATCATTCCTCACCATTGTTTTTCACAAACCGCAATTGGCAATCTAAGCATAAATGAAGTGGATCAACACAACAATGTTGACTTTAAAAGACGGCATAGATGGCAACCCTCTTTTTTCATAGGCAAGTACAACACAAGGAACTTGTAGGTGCGGTGAAGACAAACATCTTTGTTGTTGAAAGTAGGCTCCCAATAAGGCCATTGTAGTTTGCTTATGGCAACAATTTAAGCCCATTACTATAGGTAGATGGCCATTTAATGAAGCTACATCATGAACGGCAAAGGCCTTGAAATATAAGCATAAGAAGGCACTCTCAAGAGTATCAATTCTACATTCTCTCACCATCTCTAGGAAGTTGCTAGTAGTGGAAGTTGTGCTCTTTGTGCCCAATGCTGATTAATAACATCCACTACTTTGCATACAAAATTTAGAATTTAGAATTAGTTTTAGAAATTTAGAATTAGTTTTAGAAGTAGAAATTTAGAGAATTCAGATTTTGTAGACAGACTAAGTGGATCATTCTGGTTAAAATGAGTACAAATAAGCCCCCTTTCAAGACTACCACATGTCACATCCTAGTTGGTTCAAACCCCTCTCTTCTCATCTAATTCTATTCATCCTACTCTTTTTTTCCACTCTACTTCATTCCCTTTCCTAAACCTCTATCCCCTCCTATTTACCTACTAATAATCTTGGAAACTAAACCTTGGACTTTCCCAAGCAGATCTTGGAAACTATACTTTGGAATTAAGTACCATGGAGGTTCAAAGCTTCACTGTCAAGTTGGTTTTAACATCGACTTTAGGACATTGTGGCACTCCGAAAGTCTGTAGCTTTGCTGTTCGGAACCTTTTAACACACACTATAGGACTTAAAATCTAGTCACGGGTTCAAAGCTTTGCCGTCCTAGAAGGAGGTCTAAACAACAAGGAAAAATTTAGATGAAGATGAGAACACACTTAAAGAAAACACACAAAGGAGGACAAACGTAGTAATACAAAATTCACACACTAAAGGCCGCCCAAAGCGGCATTGCCAAGGTATGGTGGGGGGTGACTCTAGAATTAGCACAAGACACCAAGAAGACTTTCAAGACAAACAAGTTAGTTCACGAGAACACACGAAGGGTAGAAAGACTCTCAACTCACAAGCTGATACACAAAGTACACAAGAACAAGATAGAAGGACCTCCAAGGACCTTCAAAAGCTTGAAATATAACAACAATGGAGCCAAAAGTGCTCCAAAAACACCGCAAAGGTTTTTGGGTCAACCACCAAAATATCCAAAATAACTTGAATCTACGGACCCAAAATAAGTATGGAGGTGATTTTAGAGAGGAAAAGGGGCCCTTATATAGGTTTCCAAGGGCCCACTCCCCCCCTAAAATCCTACTAGTAACCTTATTGACTTGGATTTTCATCCTCATCCTCCAAGATTTTCATCCTAATCCCTAAAATTTGACTATCTACCATAGTACCATCTATGATGGACCAACATTCTAACTTTTGGAGATCAACTCCAAATGTCAAATGGATTGCTCCGTTGGCTCCAGATCGCCATCTAGAATCCCTCTAGCCTCCGTGCTGGGATCCCAAACCCATCATATGCTAGTCTAGATTAAAAACCAAGTTGAGGTAAATCCCTAACTCTTTGGTGGTCTTCTATTTTGAGAAAAGTAACTACCTTAGGATCTTTGTTAGGTGTGAAGGAGTAGGAAAAGACTCTTTGTTGACTTTGTTTTGCCATCGAATGCCCTTGGATTGCCGGTCAACATCGTGGGGACCCTGCCACGTGATTAATTTCCAAGGATTCTAGCCGGTTCGAGTACTTGTCACTATCAGAATGTCGCAAAACTTATTGGAGCACATTATTAACATAAAAAATAGTCTAATTTTTAGTCAGATTTTACCGTAACCTGGATAATTTTCAAGAAACTTAGAACAATTGATTGCTTGAAAGAGGTTCTTTTGCAAGTCGGAAGATGCTGGAAATTTCAATGGGACCTCTCAGGAAGCCCCTCCAAGATGCCACATTTAACTACTTTTGGACTTTTACAAGAATTTTGGACAAAGCATTCAGAAATTTCCAGATAATAACATCTAGAGATCTCTAGATGTTTATATAGATCTTCAAATGTTTTGTATTGATCTCCCAATGTTTTACATAGATCTCTTGATGTTTTGCATTATTTCTAAATGACAATTTTTTTTCTATTATTAATTATGGACCCTTTGAAAGTCCAGAAGTAGTTAAATGCGGCATAAAAGATGTGTAGGTGTGTTTTTTTACTTGGCACAATTGGTTAGTAGAGATCCAAATGGACCGTCTCCTTGAACTGTTGATGGTGCGGGAATTTCTTACAAATAAAGGAATCTTGGCAAATTGATTTTGCTGTTGGATTCCTAGCATGGAATTTATCCTACAATATCATTTTTGGGCGGTAGATTCCTCTACGGCCTCGTCTTGAGTTTGTAGCTCCTACATGCTAACAATCATTTTTTGGGGGAATCCATCGATCTAATGGAGAATTCGAAACCTAACTCTAGGATCCAACCTAGCGGCCTCGCTGTGGATCCCTTAGACTGACTATCGTAGCACAAGAAAGCACTAATCTTCTTGTTGGTGTTAATTACTAGTTAAAACACCATTTAGATGGTTCATGTATCGTTCTACAAAGATTTAATTTGTAATTCCTAGATGATAACTGGATCAGGATATGGAAATCAATCCTCAACTCTTATACACACATACAAGAAGAACCAAAAATCCTACGCTCACGTACCAACTTACTCTCAATCCTATCTCCCTTTAATATTTGTAATCTTATACTTATTCGACAACCAGGAAGGAGCGTTCCAAAACCTTGTGCCTCTTTTGGTTTTGGTTCCGGTTATAAAAAATAATGTAACCCAATGAGAAGTTTAACCTCTATATCAAAGGGATTTGCTACTTGTGATTGTGGAAGGCTGCATGAATTCCTACCCTTCTAAAGATTATAGTGGCTGAAGATCCACTTTAGACCAAACAACAAAAGACAACAAAAATCGGGCGTAAGTATTTTCTCACAGCGGATCCGGAAGCTAATCCAGACTAGCAGGTCACACAGGAAAACCCCTACCATTCCAACTGACTACAACAACAGACCCTATTCAAATCCAATTCTCAAGGCAGAATTTGGTAGCCGAATAACTGGGCGACTCCAATTGCTTGCATATTACTTACTTCTGGTTATAGTAGAGCCTCATCAATACTTTGATTAGCATGTACCAGCCTCTTTGCCAAACACACCCAACCTAAGAATGGCTATTTCACAAAAAAACTCCCCAAGTAATCACACTCAGTTAGACTTCACTCCCAATACTCTCAGCTTTCCAACCAACTCACTTCAAATTCCAAAATCGGATCTAGACAGAATCTGGGGGCTAGTCCTCCGTTAAACACCTACAAACCACAGCTACCTACACTAAACAATAGTTCTAGTATTGCTGGCATACCAACACAGAGCCAAGACTTTTCAGACCAACGCTTATAAAGTGGAAATCTGGAAATTAATTTGCAAAATGAAAGAAAACACAAGTAAGAACATCCGAGTAGGATTGCCATAGTAGATGGGTCAAGGTGACCAAACGGGACGGACGGACGGGTGAACCGGATTGGACGTCTTGGACAGCCCAGACGCCTTTCATTTTCCAATTGACAACTCGCTTCCACGGTGGCGGTCCATGCTGGAATTAGGGCGCGGACGTGAAAGTCGGGGCGTGGACGTGGGTGGCGTGGACGCCCCGCCAGGGTGCGGACTTCTTGTCAAGGCGCGGACGTCAGGGCGCAGACATTCTGGAGGGGCACGGACGCCTGGACAGGGCACGGACGTCCCACTCCTCAACCACAGTATGGGGGGAAGTTTAAATAGAAGTTGAACTTGGTCATGGGATTCTTCTTTTCCATGGAGAGGGAGAATCCATTAATGCAGCCAACCTTTAATTTGAATTCAGGAGAATATCTTCAAGTCAATGGCTGCATTAAGGGGTTCAAACTACTTTTTGAGTTCAAAGATCATGTGTGGAAGCATGTTGCTCCCTTTTTGGGCCCGGACCTCTCCTTCATGCCTTCACCATGCACTTGCGAACTAGGACCCACCCCGTAGAAAAGGAAATTTCAGAAAATGAAAATTGACTTGCTCGCTTCAATTAAAAAAAATTTGAAGGTAGACGCTAGAAGTTTTTGGATTTATATCAAAAGATAAGGTACATATTTTTTTTAATTCAAGTTGATGAGTGCATTTATGAATTCTCCAAATATGAACTAAAAGGGTTATGAGTCCAAAAAACAAATCAAACACGTCTCATATTTTGTAGAGTTCTAATTGAGTGGGTTTATTTTTGGTAATGGGGGCTACAAGGGTTTGGAAATAGGAATTCTCATCATTGACGTATTACAATGTATTCAAGTGTAGTTCAAGGATTTATTTTTGAAAATAGAGGCTACAAGGATTTGGAAAGGAAACAAAATGCAAGTTCTAATGGTTTTGAAGCAAATTCAAGGCTTTAGTCTTGTTACTGGATGCTACAAGGGTTTTGATTTCAAATCATATAGAAGGTATGTTTTATTTAGTTACTGTTGAAGGCTTTATGGTGTTGGTAAATTATTTTTCTAAGTATTTAAAATTCAAATCAAATACAAGTTAAATGCTATGTACTTGTACTTCAAGGGCTTCAAGTTGAAGTACGGGTTATAAGGATTTGGAAATCCCTTCAAATACAAGTTAATATTTTTGGGTTCTACTTCAAGGGTTCATTTGTGTATGGGATGTATTTGAAATTTTTAATAAAAGCGTACCAAAAAGAAGACTATTATGTTTAGATTTTAGAATAGTAGGATGTGTGGAATTAATTATAAAAGATATTGAATGTTGCATTTTTAGATTTTAACAATTATTGATGCTCAATTATGGAGGCAAAAAATGTAGCTTTTGGAGACGAAAAATTATAAAAAGATGAATAGTGCTTTTATTCCCTTGGAAAAAAATTGTTTTGGAATCTAAGGCAAATGCAGTATTTCTTTATTTTAAAAAATGAGAAATAAAAAATTCTCTAGAATTTATACAAATTTGAAAACAGAAGGAATAGAAAGCCAGAATTAACCGAATTGGATCATACCAAAAAAAAATTAATTTATATATACAGTTCTTTTAAAATTTAATAATTGATGGTTGATAGCATAATGTTTGGAACTGAACAATAGAACATTAGCATAATGTTTGGAAGATTCCAAAAGATTTGGAATCAGTCCAATTATTTTTGTGTTCTTAAGTCTTAACCCCTAAAGGACCAAACATCGTTTCTTGGCAACATAGTTATTTTGGGCCGTTCACTACAAATGGAATTTTTTTCTTTTTTTTCTTTGAAAGTTTAACAAAACATTTTTCCAAGGAGTAGCTTTAAGGCCCAACAATTTTCATAACTTTTCACTATACGGTTAAAAAGTTATTGTATAATTTGTAGTTTTCATTGCTTGGCGAGTCGGCGGGCAACCCGGACAACAAATAAAACTTTTTTAAAATCACTTTTTAAAAAAATAAAAAATTGAAATTGGTTCTCTAGATTTATATATACATGGGAAGCTTTGAATTATTCTATTTTGATTTATGAGATGAAAGTTATGAGGAGTTTTAGTTGAAAGTAGTTAGCGCGGAGTTATGGAATCTCCTCTCTAAAATAAACTTTGAAGTCTTTCATTTAACTCAATTTTCAATATTTTTGGAAAAAAATAAAAAACTTAGGTGTAGATAGTTTATTACAACATTACAACCATTGGGATTGGCATTTCTCAATTCTATAACTAAATTGTTACCAATTTAGTATTTTGAATCATTCTCTGCTTCTTTCTACTTACAAATTTTTTCCTATATGTTGTAGAGTTCGAAGTGATCTAAATTTTTTGAAGCATGTATCCAACTTGCCTTGAAGAATGAATCCAAAGAAGGACCACCATTTTGGACATTTTTTCAAAAAGGGTGGGACCTTGTGAAGTGTAGCTGCCCGGATTTTCGCATGGAAAAAAAAGGGATTTTTGTCACTTCAGACGCCTATATCTTGCAATCTATAAGGCGGAAATTTCTGAAATTTTTTCCCCATCTCCTCAAACCAGTTGACTACAAGATCCTACGGTTACATGTGTCCAAAAATGTTTTTTTCTCCAAAACTTGGTACTTGTACTAGAAATGGCAGTTTTGGAGCGTTTTTGTTGAAAACATAGTCAGAAACCTTTATGGGAGAGGGCTCTAAAACGGCCCAGGCATTTTCAACCATCCAGTAGGGGCTCTGAAATGGACATGTGAATTGTGGAAAATGGAAATGTGAATTACAATGGAGCTTGATGAGATTTGTTTTAACTTCTTCAATGGATGGTTTAAGAGCCACATGGGGTTCATTCCTAATTAAGTGGTTAGGTGTCTACTAATTTAATTCAAAATTAGAATTTGTTGTTCAACTACCTTCTTACAAGCATTGAAAAATCTGAAATAATGATTAAATCAAGCATTCATTTCAGATTTAGAAAAGGATGCTTTTAGAAACCATTTCAATTGCTTTGTAGATGCTGTGGGCACCTTAAAATTTTGAAAGAATCGTAGCCCGTAGCCCGTAAGATGCAGGAAGGAATGACTTTGAAATATATAATACTCTTCAATATGAAAATGAAGTGAATTCCTAATTGTTTTAATTCACCAAGCTTCCGACAAAAAGCGGGTCTAAGTGAGGCAATAAATGAGTGAGCAAGCCAACAAGGACCGCCTTACCTTTACTTTGAAATTCACAGTGGAAAAAAATACGATTTGATTGAACAAGGGCCCCCTTTCATTCCCAGAAAAATTACTTGAATTTGTGTCTAATTTAAAAAAATGTGGTTCGCGTGAACAAGGGTTCCCCCTTGTTGGAAGTTATTACTTATAAATTCAAAAGGAGTTATTATCTTTTCGCCTACAATGGAAAAAAAATATGGTTCAATTGAACTAGGCCCCTTTAGTGCTCGTTAATGGCGAATGAATTAAATTCATTCGCCTACAAGGAAAAAAAATACGGGTCCACGGAGCAAGGTTTGTCCTCTTTACTTTTAAATTTACAAAAAATTAGTTTTTCAGCACATTGTGCGACTAGATGTTTTGACTTTGAACATTTTAAACTTTAAATTTTTGCACTAATAAGTTTTGAGCTTTAAATCTTTACAATAGAAAATTGAATTGAGAGTCTAGCAAAAAAAAAAAATTCGAAAAGGCTTCACTTTCATTATTAAAAAAATTGTTAAGTAGAAGTAGGTAGGAGATAGTAGTAAAATCTAAAATATTAATATCTTTTATATGAAATGAAAATGCATTAATTCCAATGGTGAGATTGTTCTAGCAAAAAACGTCCGTGCCTTGACTACTTCCATCCAGGCCCCTATCGGTGATGTCCGCGCCCTGGATCCTACTTGGCAGCCAGGTGGCATTAAAGTGGCAACCACATCCCATGTTTTTTCAATGGCAAAAAGTCAACTTAGTGTTGACCACATCGGACGGGCGAGACCTCTATCGGATGAACGAACCGAACATCCGTCCACTATGACAACCTTGCATCCAAGGCATCAAACTAACTTTAGCCCCTAAATAACCAACCCTCAAGAAACCCTAAAGGTTCCTAGGAATAAAGCTAAGGACCAGAGAATGACACGTTACATTACCTTATCCAAAACAAGTCAACTTCCTACTACGCGGTCCGTTCCGCAAAAAGTGGATCTCAGATCTGAAAAATACGGATCCGGGTGTCCAAGTTCATCACACTAAGAGCAACTAGCAAATAACTTTCTAAGCCTAAAAACTTGAGTTTTCTCTGCCTACCTACTTTTGCTTCTAATTTTAACTGCCACTAAGTCCGCTTCTACTAGTTGGTTGTCTCCTATTGGTTGAAGGATGAGAAACACGCGTCACCTGACCTTTGGCTAGGGTCAGATCCTTCCCTTTTCTCTTAAAGCAAGGATGAGAGATAACATCCGGTTCTGAGTCATATTCCAGTTTTGTTTCCCCATCTCTTTTTGGTGGTAACAATACACTCAGATAAGAGATCCTCACCCCGGTCACTCAGAAGACAAGTGCTACTCCCTCTAGACACTCATACTAAAGACTGGCTACTTTTTCTTTACACAACGGGAACCGGAAACTAACACTCGCAATTTTTCTTCACGAACATTCAAAACATAGCCAGAATACTCATCATAGAAAGACGGCACTCAGACAATGAAGAATGAAAGTGAAAAGAAGAGTCTCCTTCCCGTCTTCCTAATTTCCGTTTCTAGCCGTTGAGTTTTGACTATTCCGCGTTTAACGGGAAAGTTTCCAGCTGTTGAACGGTCCCTTCTTTCCCACGATAGTCCCATTAGAGCTTGATAAAGTTCCGTATCCGCTTTCGGTATCATAAGGGATTCTGGAACTGGTTTTCAAATCCTAACTGCTATTCCGATTTTCGGTCAGGCTGGAAAATTGCGTTTTTCCACCTTAACCATTTAATCTCCTAATAACTATATTACATTTGACCTATCCATAATCCCATTAATTTCTCTAATTCTTTCCCAAAAAATCAAAAAATTTCACTAAAGTTGGATTTTTTGTTCCTAATTCTATTTTAAATAATAAAAATCTTGTTTCTAGGTTCCTACACTGACTTAACTATGAATTGCCACATTTATGGTGGGATTTAGCCTTTTTAGGCTATGTGACTAAAATCCACCCAATCATGTTATCTTATGATTTCTATGCTATTTCTAGGCGAGGTTTGGGAGAGTTCTATATATAAAATCAAAACTAGACCAAATACTATAGTGGGTATGACACAATCCTATTTTCGTGCTACACTCTTTTCATGGCTTTTGTATACTTTTACCAACTTTAAATTGCAAAACTAAAAAAAAAAAATCTATGAGTCCCAAGTGATGAATTGGGGCTCACACTTGGCAACCCACAACAATTGGACCCTCATACATCTTGATGTTGTTACTACTTTTTTCAATCACATAAAAGAGAGTGTCTACATGGAGGTTCTAAAGGGTTTTCAAAATTCTTCAACTCGCAACAAAGTATGTAAACATCAAAAATTACTCTATAGAATTAAACAATCTGTTTAAATATGGTTTGAGAAGATCAATGGCTTTTTGATAGAGCAAAAACTAGCTCATTCAGAAGTTGATTAAAGCTTGTTTTATATCATCAGCTCTAATGGTATCATTATTCTCATATAATACGCTAATGACTTGTTAATTACATGTTCTGGTAGGGAAGGTATTCTTAGGCTTAAAGAAAAACTTATGTCTTGCTTTATAATGATAGACCTTGATAGTATAAATCACTATTTTGGTGCCAAATTTATAAGATTCAATTCTAGGATCTTCTTATGCTAAAAATCCTACATAGTGCAAATTTTCAAAGAATTTGACATGGAAGCCTACACTCCAATGTCAATTTCAATGGCAAAAAGAGTAAATTTAGGCACAGAAGAAGATTCACCTACAATTGGTTCCAAACAATTTCAATGCTTAGTAGGGATGTTAATAAACTTGGTTAACACCGAGTAGGGTTGACAAATACCTACGTCCCGGACAAAATCACGTCCAGACGTTAGGCTAGATAAAACGACGGTCGATAGACGTTATCTTAGTAGATGGCTTGTTTACTAGCAGACGGATGGATAGTTTGGGGGGCAAACAATTGGCAGAGTAGCGGACAAGCGGGTGGACAATAGACAAGAAACCATGGACACGGAGGCAAGCGGTTTAGTCCTTAAAATTCATACAAAATTCAGTTTCATTTTACAATCCAATTACAATATACCATGCTTCAATGAAGAACAAAAATATGCAATCATTTTTTATTAAATTCTTCCTCGGTTATGCAACCCCCTATGGACGCAAGATTACCCACCCTTGGTAATCAGGCGAACACCGACCAGGTTCTATGCCTTTATCCACCTTTTTTAATATATGGGGGTGTTGTGAGCGCGGTCCACTATGCCTTCCAAGCAATGGATTTTTTTTGCTAACATTTCCTAAGTGTCGTGGATGGCAGCAAAACTACTAGAAATACATGGGTAACTAACAGGCTAACTGTGATGATCAGGGGCGATGAAAAATCCTAAATCCCTAACTATCTATCCTATGTCTAGGATTGACTGGGTAGTTGGCATCATTTCTAACGTCCCTAACTACGTGAAAGGGGAACCCTCACGTTCCTTCCATGAACCTCTAAGACTATTTTTTGAGGTTTGACACTTCTCTTGGAAGTTCTAACTCTACGGCTAACCCTAAGCTTAGTTTTTACTCTAATTTCTATACTCTAAATGTAACTTTAGATTTTTACTTCTAGAGTGCTAACTTTTAATTTTTCCTTCTAATTTTGACTCTATGTTTTGACTTTTATCCTCGATTTTTTACTCCTAAATTAATCCTAGATTTTTACTCCTAATATTAACTCTAGGTTTTTACTCCTAATATTAACTCTAGGTTTTTACTCCTAAATTAACTCTAGATTTTTACTCTTAAATTAATCTTAGATTTTTACTCCTAATATTAACTCTAAATTTTTACTTCTAAACTAACCCTAAGATATTTGCTTGAGAATTTGACTCCTAGATTAACTCTAGATTTCTATTCCTAAATTAACTCCTAGTTTAGATCCTAGATTCTCCTTCTAACCTAATCCCTAATTTAACACTCTCGAATCTAACACCTACTACTAATCACGGCTTGTTTAATCACGTATAAAGGCTAACTTAAAGAAATCAATGCTAATTAGGAAAAAACACCAGGGATTGATTCAAAAAGTCACCTCGTCACTATTGCTGTCGGAATTAATTTCATCCACGTCCACATCCACATCTCCATGCTCCATGGTGGTCCTTGGTCTTGGTTGAATTTTTCCACGCTCACCGCTTATGTTTCAAAAATTAGAACCCCGTGCGATCTAAACCTCTTCTTTCCCTTCCTCCTTCCTTCTCCTTCCCTTCTCTCTCATTTTCTTTCCCTTTCTCTCTTTCTACACTAACACTATTCTACCTAAACTTTTATGGATGTCTTACAACTATAGATTCAAATCCCAAGGAGGTTTTAATGTCTCTCCTACCCTCTTACACTACCTCGTCTTTGTGTCATCCTAATCCGCCTTCTAATGGTCACTATGAATTCTCAAGATTTTCCTCTTAACACCTATTTAGCTAAACTTAGGTCACTATTTATCGTCTCTCTCACCTAAGTTGCCCATATAGCCATCCCCTTCTTTCCTCCTCCTTCTATCTTTGAGTGGTTTTGCAGGTTTTTGGATGGACAATTATCTTACGTGGAGCTTTAGCCAAGACTAAACCCCATTTTCTCTTCCTTTCTTCTCTCACTCGTTACCTCGTCGGTTTTTTGTTTTAAAAATAAGCCCGACTCCCCACCCAGACTCTACTTCATCTAGTCTTATATTTGATTTTCTTAGAATCTAATTTTTGGTCCTTGTAATCATTTTTTCTCAAGGCCCTGGATTGGTTCCCGACTCCCCTTGCCCTGGTTGGTTCCCGACTCCCCTAGCCCTAGCTGGTTCCCAACTCCCCTTGCCCGGATTGGTTCCCCGACTCCCCTTGCCCGGATTGGTTCCCCGACTCCCCTTGCCCGGATTGGTTCCCCGACTCCCCTTGCCCTGGCTGGTTCCCCGACTCCCCTTGACTAACTACTCGACCCTCTTAACTGGCTGCTTCGACCCCCTTGCTCGGACTGGTTCCCCGACTCCCCTTGACTGATTGCCCGACCCCCTTAACTGGTTGCTTGACCCTCTTAACTAGCTGCTGCGACCCTCTTAACTGGCTGCTCCGACCCCCTTAATTGGCCTAATCTAGTTTTCTGATTGGAAGTTTAAAGGACGTAACTGGGTAGTTAGGCTAAGGAAACATAAAAAAAGATAACAATAACGGAACAACCAACAACAAGGAGAAACCGAAATCCTTAAGATTTGTTTAGAAGGTCTTTGGGGTTCTAGTATTCTCACTAACGGATGGTTATACTGATTCAACTAATTTTCAAAACTCTTGGATATCTGGACACTAACAAACATATCCCCACGTGGATATTTGGACACTAAGGTAGAAGGGTGGTTGGAATTTTGTAAAAAATGCCAAACTTTTCTAGGCCTTAGAATCAAAGCTTCGCCGTTCCGAGGGTAACCATAAAAAATGCCAAACTTTTCTAGATTCTACAGTCAAAGCTTCGCCGTTCCCGAGAGGGGTATACTTAGCCAAGCAAGGGTTAGACAAAGGAAGAAAGAACCACGCGGGAAATGCACATGATAAAGCCAAAGCTTCACTGACAACGGAGGGGTCCACACAACGATAGGGATGGTTAGACAAAGGTAAAGCACTCAACTTTAAGAGAACACACGTGAGTTAGTATGACAAAGTAAGCAATTGACTCACACACTAAAGGCCCTCAATGGCGGCATACGCAAAGACACTAGAGGGGGTGGCTTTAAGATTAGTAGCAAACAAAAAAAGACCTTTAAAACACAAGGGTTAGTCGTAAGCGTGTATACGAGACACAAGAGAAACACACAAGGAGTACACAAGGCAAGATAGAAGGACCCCCAAGGACCTTCAAAGCTTGAAAAACAACAACAAAAGGAGCAAAAAGTACTCCAAAAACACCGTAGAGGTTTTTGGCTTCAAACGCCAAAATATCCAAAATAACTTGGACCCACGGACCCAAAACAAGAATTGGGGGTGTTCTAGAGAGAAAAATGGGGACCTTAAATAGGTTTACAAGGCCCCACCCCTCCCTCTAGAGTTCTAAGGTAACCTTATCAACTTGGATTTTCATCCTCATCTTCAAAGATTTTCATCCTAATCCTACAAAACTACTTTTATCTATCTACGCTGGACCAACCTCCTAAATTTTGGAGATTAACTCCAATTGTCAAACGGATTGCGCCGTTGGCTCCAAATTGCCGTGTTTAGTCCAAGACCCTCTTACCCCCCATATCGAGGCCAAAAACCCATCGTAGGCTAATTTAGTTTAAAAACTAAATCGTGATAAAATCCTAGATCTTGGGGGTCTCCTATTTTGAGAAATGTAAATAGCCTAGGGTCTCCGGTAGGTGCGAGAGAGTCAGAAAGGACTCTTGTTTGACTTTGTTTCGCTATCGTATGGTCCCGGAATGCCGGTCAACGTGGCGGGGACCCTGCCACGTGATTAATTCCCGAGGAATCTCGCCGGTTCGGGTACTTGTCGCTATCGGAATGTTGTGAAACTTCATGGAGCTCATTATTAACATAAAATAAGCTAGTCTAATTTTTAGTGAGATTTTCTGGTAACCTGGGTAATTTCCATGAAATTCTTGTTGGAGGTTACCAAGGTTGACTATCCGGAAAAGGTTCTTCTGCAAGTCGGAAGATGACGGGATTTGTCACGTGATCTCTCAGGGAGTCACGTGAAGGACATGTCGGTGCGTTTCCGTACCTGGCACGATTGGTCAGTGGAGATGAAACTGACCATCTCCTTGAATTAGCGACGATGCGGGAATCTTTTGCAGATAGAGGAATCTTGGCAAATTGATTTTGTCGTTGGACTCCTGGCATGGGATTTACCCTAGGACAACATCCTTGGGCTGTAGATTCCTCCACGGGCCCGGTCTTGTGTCAGTGGCTCCTGCATGCTAACAATCGAGGTTTGGAGGAATTCTAAAACCTAACTCTAGGACCCGACCTAGTGGCCTCGTTGTGGATCCCTCGGACCGACTTAGCCATGAATTGCCACATTCATGGTGGGATTTAGCCCTTTTGGGGCTATGTGACTCAAATCCTCCAAATCAAACCGTTTTGTTCTTTCTACCTTATTTTTGGGCCAGGTTTGGTGGGATTCTAAGTCTAAACACAAATCTAGACCAAATACTATAATGGGTATGTCACAACCCTATTTTGGTTCTACACTCTTTTTATGGCTTTTTGTATATTTTTCTTAACTTTAAATTGCAAATTTTCAAAAAAATAATTCTACGAGGCCTAAGTGACAAATTGGGAGCTCACACCCCCCAAAAAAACTAAATGCATTTTCAACAGCAATAAGCATGCACTTACGACAATAAAATATTAAAACAACCTTTTCCATTATATGTTCTTCACCTCTCTATAATATAAGCACCGGAATACCTAAGCATACATCATTTCAATCCCTAAGGACAGTAATCAACATCTTCTTTCACCTCTACTCACTACTCTCACATCTTTTTTTTCATCCGGCATCTTCATCACCATATGTGTCTTCTATATTGTTTGATGAAGAACTTAGAAGTGTACATTATCTCTCTTTTACTTGCATAGATGTGCATAATCTCCTTTGTTTGTCCTTTTTTTTGTTTTTTTTTACTTTAAGGGTGGCTTTCTTTTTCTTTTTCCTAAGGCCTAGGACCGGTTTCATTTTCTTCTTTGCAACAAGTAGACATGCATCAAGGGGGGTTCTACTTACATTTGATTTTTTAATTGAAGAAGCCGCAAATGGATGCATAACTCTTTTTTTATTGCCTTGAGTGCATTCTTTGACCTCCAATTTTCCTGATGTGAGCCCTCTATGAATTATTATCTTTATTGCATTCAAAGACTATGGCGTAAGGACTAATGATTTCATATTGCTTCATGGTGGTGCATTGTGATAAGAGTACTTAAAAGACCATATTTGTTATATTGAAACTTTTTGTAGATTTTGAGACATAATGCTAGTCACTGGAAAATTCATTTAAAACAGTAATAACTAAAACCAAAAATAAATAAGGCTAAAATAATGATTCTATAATGAAATTTTAATAGGCAGTGTTGTTATCTATTTATAAAAAAATAGTAATAAAGAGATGAAGTGGTTTATCTTTGAGTCGAGGATAAAAATGAGACTGCTAAAAGTCTCAATATAATAAATATGACCTTTTAAGCAACACCATTGCCAATGTCTCATCATCAGTACTAGATGACAATGAGGTGTCACTTTTATCGGTACAAAATTGTGTTTTTTTTCAAATGTTGGCAAGCTAGTATTTCTCAAATCCTGAGTTTCTTAAACCATCCCAAGTTTTGCTAGTGCTTTGAAATAGGGCATATGGAAGACTCATTGGACTTACAATTCTCAAAATCTTGTCAAAATCATTAGTGATTTTGGGTTTTTTCATCAAATACACCTTCTATAGTTCTACTTAGATTGTAATTTATAAAAGATGAATATGAAAGTAGTTTCAGTATTATGAACTTGGAATGCATTATGTTTGGAACAAGTAAAGTAGTTTTTGAAAAAATCCTTGTATTTTCTATCCATTTTCCAACATATTGACAAAAAGGCTTAAGTTATGGAACATACTTGATTTTTCCTTAAAATGTTGAAAGACAAAACTTCATCTTTAGGATTGGCTATAGAAATCTATTTTTTGAAGTTTAGGCACATTGAACTTGCAATGGGTGTGCATTTTCACTCTAAAATTTTAGATGGATGTACTTGGACTTTAATTAAAATATCCTACGCTTAAATTTTCACAGAATAAATATAGATGAAGAGTTTAATCTTGTGTTGGGAACAAATATTTTGAAGCAATCATAGACCTCAAAACACAAAAGTCCTTTTAGAAAATAATGTAACAAGTTTGGCACTATGAAATATGCTAATTTAAGTAATTTGATAGTTCATCTCAAATAGTATAAATACTTCTTGTAGACTTTGGGATATTTCTACCATCTAAAATAGTTGAAAAAACGTTATAAGGATGTGTGCACAAATTTATTAAATGATCATCTTGGAATGACAATTAGGATTTGCAATAAAAAATCATTACTTTACACTTTTTCAAGATCAAGGAATTGGTTGGATTGATTAAATAAATTACCTATGTAGATATCAAATATACTTGCAACTTCAAATTGCAATGAATTGTTATGCATGAATATTGGTGTGAGTATTTGAATAAAGTTTTAGATGAAAATTGCACAGACATGATGAAAGTGGATGAAAGTTGAATGACAATCACATTATTTGAGATAGTATGAAAATATTTTAGCTCAAATTATACAGATTTTATTTTCAATATTATTGTTAAATAGGCTATCATAATCATAATTGTTGAGCCAAAAAAAAATGACATCTGTAATGGAATAGGACAGATTATGAATAAAATATAAATTATATAAACTAATCATTGGGTTTGACACATTGGTCATTACAAATTGTCAAAGAATATAAAATCAAACACACAAATTAAACTTTGCTAACCACAAAAATAATAAAATTTATTACAAATTCCCACAATCAATTTCTTAGCTACAAATACACAACAATTCAATTACTAAATTGAATTAATGCACTATTAAAAAAATATACAATAAACAAATTAACATAGAACAATTTATTGAAACAGATTATTGTACACATAGATGACAATATTTTTACTTAAAAATAAAAAATAAAATACAAATCAAGAGAGAAGGTTCGGAAAATGCAATTTTGTCTCACCTATATATCTATATAACAAGACAACTATCTGCCTTGAAAGGACTCCAAGAGGGATTGCCACCTTTTAAATCTAATCTTTATAAAACTTTCCATATCTAAGGCGTGTAAAATGACAATTAGCCATTTATCCTCTATAAATGTGAAATTAGTTTGATAATTGGTCTCATTTTATATAACAAACGACAAATAGTAAAAAAAACAAAAACTACTTTACTACAATAATTATTTTAGAATTTGGCTTTTACTCTTTACCATTGTTTGTTATATACATTAGTATTTTATAAAACAAACAATGTAAAGTTTTTTCTTATTATAAGCCTATTATTCTAGTTTATTTGTTCCAAACATAATGCATTCCAAGCTCATAATACTATAAGAGAATCGTTGCACATATTAAAAAAATGCAAGGCTTTCTTCTACATCTAATACTTGTGTGATGTGAGTGCTTTTTTACCCACCCTCGATAAATCATCGTGTACAACCAGGTTCTAGTAATTACGGTTAATTCCTACGGGTGCCTAACGTCGGTCCATTGTGCCTTCCAAGAAATTGATCTTTCCTTAATATTATACTAACTCTTTTTCTTTAACTTTGAATTTAACCAACAAAACTTGGCCAAGTTGGAACTACTTTTGTCTTAAATTCCACTACTTTTAAGCTACGGCGGTTTTTTGTGGTGGATGAGACAATCTAAAATTAGACACCTAAGTTGGAAGAACAGCTCATGCCATTTCTAAAAATGTAAAGTTCACCTTCTTCCGACCTTCTTATTAAAAGATATAGGCAGATGAAGTTTAGCCTTTTGGAGGGCCTGAAAACTTCATCCAAGGTTTTGTACCTTTTTCCTATTCCATTTTAATATGAAATTTAAACCCTATATTTATGTTACTAACTTTTCGCTAACTTACAAGTTTCAACCCTAAAGGATGATTTTTACATTACTTCATCTGATTTCCATTCCAAACTTCATCCGGCCATATCTTGCTCAATTTAGCTCCAATTCTTAAATGTGATATGGTTTCGGAAACCTCTAACTTTGATCTATAGCTTTACCTACCTGATTATTTTAAAAGACCTATTCTAAGTACTCTGACTTAACTTTGTAATTCGGACCTTCTTTAAAATGTCTAATTTTGATAATTAAAAAATACATGTTGTGGTTAGTAACTCACCTCGGAATTTGCATCGTTGTAGAGATAATCATATACTCCTTCGAACTCCCCGTCATTCGCTATGTTTTGGGGTTGTTAGGTATTTTTGCCCACGGAATAAAGTAAGTCTGAAATTACAAGTGTATTCTCCAACTACCTACTTCTTTCCCTTCCAACTCACTTTTTTTCTTTCCTTTCTTTTACACTAGGACTATTTGAACTCAATTATTATATTCCTAATTGACTTGAAAGGTCTTCTCCAATAATTCTTTTGAATTATTGATTTGACAAGCTTCTAATCAACTCTTTAAGATTTTTTCAAATTCCATATCTTCTTTTAAATTCCTCGACCTTCTAAATGCACTATCCTCCTACATCATTTGCAATTGAGTTGTTTATTCTATTGAGTTTGAAAGGTTGGAGAGTTCTATGAGGAGTTCTAAGCTATTCTATATTCCTTCTATGTTGTGGATTCTTTTCTTTGGCAATGAAAACGTTGCCAAGTGAGATATTCCTAACCTCTTACCCTTATCTATTTTACAGCCTACTTAATTTTTTATGAATTTGTTTTCAATCAATGTCAAGAGACAAGATTTTTTTTTTTTTTTAAAAGATAGCAATTAGTTTCCAAAGAAAAGAATGAGAAAAAAGATCAAGAGGCTCTAGTCCGGCTTAGAGCTTGTTTAATCAATTCAATTTGGAATCCTTAGAGAGCCCACAACAGTACTCAGTTTGGAAGCCTCAAAGACCCCAATAGTTTCCACTTGATACATGCTTCTTAACCAGTTGATATTCGCTTACGCCGGGTTGAGATCCTCTACTGCTCGATTGATGCCCATTGCCACCTGGTTGATATCCGTTGTTGACCGATTGATGCTTGCTCGATTGAAAACACAAAAGGTCCTTTCAAGGAGTGGTAATTTGGAGGACTGAAAGGGTATAAAGATGTAGGAGACAAATATTAATTTTTTGGGTGCTAAAACACTACCAAGAGCAAACACTACACTTGATCTTAGCTTCTTCCACTCCATTTCTTAACATTAATTGAGACTCTAAATACAAGTTCTTTCTACTATTTTTTCCTTTGGGGAAAAACTCTCAAACTCTATGGTTCAAAGCTTTGCTGTATTTTCTACAACCACAAAAGTTCTAAGATAATTTTCGACACCCAAAGTCAAAGCTTTGTTGTATTTTTGGTTTTCTTCTAAAATTCTAATAATTTCACAACATGCAAAGTTAAAGCTTTGCCGGTTTTGACAACACAACGAGTCTACAAGACAATTTCAATGAAGTTAAATTTCACATAAAACAAATTAGAGCAAGGAGGTTAGTACAACCACTTGTTAGTTCAAGAACTTTTACAACAAGTTAGTACATCCGCAACAAGCTCTAGGGGATTTCTCAATTAAAGAATTTCCCACTTAGAAAGTTAGATACTTCAAAAACACAAACTAGAATTCCCCCAAAGCGGCATCGTCCGTCATAAGGGAAGAATCCTCTAAGATTAGTGCAAAATATTGAAGTCCTAAATAAGGACTTGAAGGAACAACAAATTTACCAAACAAGAGTTAGTACAACCAAAATACAACCAAACCTTTGCCAAAAACTTCAAAAACAAGTACAAAGATGACAAATAAGACTTGATGGGACCTCAATGTCCTTCAAGGCTCACAAAATAGCAACAAAAAGAGCTTGAAATGCTCCAAAAACACCACGTTTACAACTTTGACTCAAAAATGGCTAAAAGTCCACGTTTAATGGACCAACGTGTTTACAAAGCCAAGAAAATGGCTAGAAGAGATGTTTGTGAGAGAGAAAGGAATCCCTTTTATACATTTCCAAGGGCACTCACCCCCCTCTCTTTTCCTAGTGGTAAGCTTATCAATTAGGATTTTCATCCTAATCTTCCGATTTTGACTTTCTACACTAGACCAAAATTTTAACTTTTGAAGATTAACTCCAAATCACAAACGGATTGCGCCATTGGCTTCAAAAAGGGCATTTCTAGTTTAGGAAATCCCCCCACCCCTTTACCAAACTCCAAAAAACTTAACAAAACCTAATGCTAACTGAACGCCCTAAAGGGGTAAAAACCCAAATCTTGGAATTCGACTTTTCTGAGAAAAGTAACTATCTTAGGCTCTTAAGTAGGTATGAAGGAGTAAGAAAAGACCCCGCTTTGACTTCAATCCGACCCCGTGTGCTCCCGATACGCCAGTCAACTCCACAAATTATCTTTAAATTTGCCGATTTTGGAGGATCTTGTTGATTTTGGAACTTCCAACTATCGAAACGCCACAAAACTTGTTGGAGCGCATTATTAATATCAAAAAAGCTATTCTAATTTTTAGTGAGATTTTACCGCATCCCGGATAATTTTCATGAATTTTCCATTGTAAATTTTGGCGATTGACCATCCGAAAAGATATCATCTGCCTATCAAAAAATCTCGAGACTTTTTGTGGAACCTCTTATGGAATCCCACAACATATGTGCAAGTTTATACTTCTTACCTTGCACCTTCACCAAGGAGATTCAAATCCCGCTATCTCCTTTAACTTCCGGTAAACTGGGAATCTTTCAATAACGGAAAATCTTGGCAAATCGATTGCACCGTTGGATTCTTGGCACGACTTCCACCTCTAATCACCGTACTTAGGTCGTAGATGCCCTTCACTGGTCCGTCTTGAGTTTTCTTCACCTGCAAGTTAACAATTGGGGTTTCTATTATTTTGTCGATGGAATGGGAAAACTGAAACCTTTCTTTGGGAATCTATTCTAGGGTTTTCACATAATTCCCTTAGAACAATCTAGCCAATATGTATCTACATGCACAACAGGTTTAGACAATAAGGCATTTCTACTAAAACACACGAACTATGTACAATTTGTGGGTTTCTACCCTATTTACATGCGGGATTAGGTTGCTATTGTAGAAAAACGTACTAAATAGGACCTTATGCCATATTGGTATGTAACATATGTAGTTTGGTCCAACACTCTTTTTAAATCTTTTTGTATTATAAATAACATTCAAACTGTAAGAAATCCAAAAAAATAAAATAATGAGTTCCAGGTGACAAATATGGGACTCACATGTGACCAACATGACTTCCACCCAAGAAGATATTACCATACTATTGACAACACCAACACTATTTTATTCATGCCTTAAATTCTAGGTTGCTACCTTAGAATGTCCAATACAATTTTTCTTTTTACCCTTTTACTATTTCTATTATTTATGCCTCACCTTGAGTACTAGTTTTGCAATAATGGCCATTGACTTTGTGTAATAAGTATGAACTTACAAATTACTTTGCCTTGCAGATTTGCATAATTTTCAAATTAGTGCAAGTTCGTGTTATTACTATGGGAACACCATATTCATTAAAATGGGAGTTTTCCATTGAAATGAGAGGTTATTTAAGAAAAACTCAACGAAAAGTTTTATATCAATTCAGCTAAAATTGTCAATTTAACTCGATTTGAGTTAAATTGATAGAAAACCTTTCAGATTTGACCTAATATTGAAAGGTTTTATGTCAATTTAACTCGATTCGAGTAAAACGGATAGAAAACCTTTCAAGATTTGACCTAATATTGAAAGGTTTTATGTCAATTTACATCAAAACTCTCATTTTAATGGAAATTGTTGATTTAAGTAGAGATCAACATGATTATTTTGGGAGGTCCTCAATCTCCCAAACTAATGAATATGATGTTTGGGACACACATATTGAATTAACTTATGTACTATAATTGAACATTAGATTTATTGCATCTACTACAAGCCATAGATATTTTTAGAAAATTGAGTTCACTTCTTTGACTATTTCTTTAAAGTTTAAATCCTTTGTTTTTCTTTATTAGGAAATATTTCATAATAATTCAACTCCTATTATCAAAAAATATCTAATATTGACAAACATGGTGTTTGGCTACAAACATACAACCAATTGCAACAATCCTATTACGAAACAAGAAAAAAATGCCTTTTCAAAAGATTGCAAATAGTGAGATTTTGATCTAAAGATTGATTAGTTCTTCAATCCATCCATCTTAGTTCCAAATGATGTAAGATGAATGGATGAAAATATGATCATCCATTGGGATGAAAGTGTGACAATATTTTGTAACTATGTATACATAATATAGCAAATGAGGCATATTTATTTACCCCGCAAGGTAATGTGATCAATAATATGAAACTTCAATGGGTTAATATTAACCCTTAAAGTCCCAAGAATCCTATAACGGGATTTTTGAAGGCTTAAACAAGTTCCTATGGTCTCAATTTTTGGCAAATTTTTTGAAGTTTTTTAGGATAAGAAAAAATAATTAAATTTCTAGGAATGTAATTGTTAGCTCAATTGGGGCCAAGAGCAAAAGTTATGCCAACCAAACCAAAAAATAGGTGAGGGCAGACAAAAAACAACTTTAAAAAGTTATATTTTAAATTTATTTCTCATAGATTATATTTTGCCTGATGTGGAAAGATTTGATTCATTCCATTTGAATAAGTGATGTTAAAGTTGTAGAGAACCTTGTTTTGTGGCCAATCTTAGCAAACTCTTGAGAAAATAATGTATTGGATCCATTTTTTTAACTCAAATTTCACAATTTTAAAAACAAACAAACAATATATGGTATCACTTGCTAGAGCAAACTCATTGTGGAAACTAGTGTGTTTCAATTCCATCCAAAAGATATTAACAATATATTTTTTCCTTCTACCTCATACCTACATCAAATAAACAATTTTTTAACCCTTAGAGGACAAGGTGGTGATCTTCAAAATCATCCCTTTACATTACCATGTAAATCATTGGCTTAAGAAATAGCAAAAGCACTCATTAGAAGTCGAACTACTATAAAAGACCTCTCCTTTTTACAACAAAATTCCAAGAATGAATAGTTGCACTTTTGTCCTACTATAATGATCCATTATATGTTTGGCGTTTGTGTCAACATTTAAGGGTTAAAGAATAAAATCAAAGTGAATTTTTTTCCATAACTTTCAACTCAATTTATTGACAAAAAAAAAATTCAAATTCAAATTCTATAGTATTATAATTTTAAATTAAATTTTAAAATCCCAAAATCTCTACAAGGGACTCTTGGGAATTTGGATAGGCTTGCATAATCTCAATTTTTGACATGATTTTTTGAAACTTTTTTGAATATAGTAAATTAGATTAGCTTTGTGGAAGAATAATTTTTATTTCAATCAATGCTTGGGAGAAAAAGTTATGCCATCATGAGTCCAAAAAGTAGCTTAAGGGACAGACTAAAAAAATCACAAAAGTTGAAATTTTTTAATTTTTAATTTTTTTTCTCAAAAATTATATTTTTGTTTACATCTGCAGCTTCGATTCATTCAATTTGGACTAGTGATGAGAAAGTCAGAAACAATCTTGTTTTGAAGGCAATCTAAGCATCTTCTTGAAAAATAATTTATAAAATTCATTTTTGAATGCATTTTTTACAATTTTTCAAATAAATTTTTTAGGCAAGGTTAAGTTTGCTTGCTAGAACAATCTCACTATTGGATTATTGTGTTTCAATTTCATCTTAGAGCTAATAATGTTTTAGTTATCTTTTCAATCTTGAAGCTACTTCTACTCAACAATTTTTTAATGAGTGAAAATTAAATATATTTTTGTTGAATTATTTTTTCAAGATTTCCAACTCAATTTTTCAATATAAAAAATTAGAAAATCAAAATCAATAGTGCAAAAATTTTAAGTTAAAACAATTTAAAGCCAAAAATATAATCAAGCAAGATGTAAAAAATACTGATTTTCTTCACTTTAAATGAAAAGATCTTGCAATCTAAGTTGAAAAAGTTTCTGAAATTTTTACCACAGATTTTTATACTAGCGAATTATTAGATCCTATGGTTAGATATGTAAGAAAAATCTTTTTTATAGTTTTTTGCTTTGTGTAATAGAAACAATAGTTTTGAGTGTTTTTTGATGGAAAAGGCTTTTAGACTTTAAGGATTAAGAGGATTTAAAGTCTTAAAATCTAATTGCACTAGGTGCAAAAAGATTCATTTTCTTTCCTTTAAACTTTCCAAAAAATGTTCATATCTTGTAATTTGTATAGTCAAACTTTTAAAAAATGTCTTCCAATCATTCTCATGCTAGTCTAGTATAAGATCCTATGGTTGGACATGAAAAAGAAAAGTTTAAGGTTTTGTTTTTTTGCATTGGAATGACAGCTTTGAATGGTTATGAATAAAAACATGACTTGGAAACTTTACGGTCTAAGGTAACTTTACCTAAAAACGTCCTAATAAATTTTAGCATGGTTCCTATTGATAGTCCTTAAAAAGACCAAATAGTTGTTGAATGACCAATTAAAAATTTGGATAAGTTTCTACAAAGTCAATTTTTATTGGATCTTTCTAAACTACTAATAGAAAGTGTGAAAATGTACTTTTTCAGTAGGAATATATATTTTTTTCCAATCCGGTATTCAAATCAAACGTTGTGTTTTCCAAAATTTATTGGACAAGGCGAGTAGCTCCAACATGTGCAAAACTACTCATCTATCCCTTAAATTTGGCAAGTATGTAATTAATATGATATAGGATGCAATTGTAAAAAAACCCCATGGATAGTGTAAAAATCTCACTCTAGCAGGAGTTTAAGTTTATTGACCTTATCAAGTAAGGTTGAAAAAAATATTTTTCTAATTTCAAATGCAATAATATTTTGGTTGTGTAATCAAAGTTTTGAATTTTTTTTAAACATTCCTATAGTAGTATAGTAAAAGATTTTAAGCTTGAATTTTTTTTAAACATTTTTTTTTCACTTTTTCTCATTGCTTTAAGAAATGGCAATTTTAGACAATTTATGCATGAAATGCACCGTGGTCCTTTAGGGATTAAATTTAAAAAATGTGTTGGATCTTTTTTATAGTTAAAAGGGATTTTTAGATTCTCTTAATCCTTAAAGTTCCTTAGGTCAATAATTAGAACATACTCTTCAAAATCCCTCTAAAACAACACCTTCTATAATTGGTTTATAAATCAAATTTATCCATTTTTTTATAATTTATAACCATATGATCTTATCCTTGACTAGTACAAAGGTCTTGTATAAAAAAATTGGAATCTAAAAGCAATGTATATGTGAGAGATATGATTGAGCAAAGAGCAATACAATGTGTTTTTTCTAGGTGGCCAAGCTTTTGACAATGTGGCTTTGCCAAGATTTTGAATCCACAACTCAAACTCTATCACAAGAAGTTTTTTCTGAATTCCCTGTAGGCATTCTGCCGCAAATCCCCTCCAAAGAAACATAGAAAGGTTATGAATTGTTGTTTACAGGGGATGTGACTCTCACAAGGAAATGTGAGACAAGGAACTTTAAGGGAATTTTAAAGAGAAAATTTGTGCATTTTTGAGTGTTATGTGAAGATGTCCCTATCTCAAAATCAATTCAATTTTTAAATTTCAATATTCTAGAATGTAGATTTAGGCCTCTAAAATATAACTATAATGTAGATTTTAGTTTTCATAATCAATACAATTTGTAGATTTTAGAAACTAAAATCTGACAAGTTTATAGATTTTGAATTTCCAATCTTACGGATTTATACATTTCAAAATTATTAGGGTTAAACCAATTTCTAGGTTTCAAAATATGAGTATTATGTAGATTTCATTTGTTTGAACAATTTACAATTTCATGTATTGTAAAATTTCTAAGATTCTAGAAAATAACAACTATAGATATGTTAGATTTATGTGAAATGAATACATTGTCTTGAAGGTTGACAACTTACAAGTCTTATATGACCAACCTCACAGTACCCTTAATAATTGATATGGAACAATTTGCATCTCCAAAAATCTACCAAATATTAGGTGGAAACAACATTAAAATGTAAGATGCGTTAATGTGTTGCAAAATCTACCGATTTAGATTGTACACCGGGGATTTGGGGGAAATTTATGAAAATCCTTGCATACAAAATCCACAATTTTCTTTTGCATAGAAATTCTTTGAAAGATCCCTCCATGATG
The DNA here is from genome assembly GCA_951230915.1 of Antitrichia curtipendula. Taxonomy (NCBI): domain Eukaryota; kingdom Viridiplantae; phylum Streptophyta; class Bryopsida; order Hypnales; family Leucodontaceae; genus Antitrichia; species Antitrichia curtipendula. The sequence continues at coordinate 39,733,145 of OX579635.1, forward strand.
ACATTAGAACACAAGGAAACATAGAAACTAGAAAAAACTTGCAGTAAAAAACTACAAACTCTCCAAAAGTGTCGCAGGGAATTCTAAAAGAGTCCGCTATGTATTTTGCAAAAAGATCAAAAGACTTCAAATTTGAGTAGAGCCTCAAGTAAAAAAGAAGTATGCAAATTCTTAAAGCAAAATAATGCTCTACTCCACGTGCTTGAACTAGAGGTCAAAAAAATAAAAATAAACCAATTGTTAGTAAAGATGTTTGGAGCATCCATCCTATACAGACATGAGACCTCCTACTTTATAAACCAATTGCTCAGAGCTCTTGTTCATAGTATTGCCAACCATTCACTGTAAAGATACCCAACTTAAGCTTGGATATGGCTAGCGGGGGATTGTGAACCCAAAGGATGTCCGGATAGGGATGTTTTGAGTCTGCCTAGGCCAAATTGGCCCCTCCTAACCTTACAACAGTATCTTTGCCAAACGATTGACTATGAGGTACAAAATTTTTGTCAGCAACTATTTTGTCCCCTTCCGTATTGCTTCTTGTTGGGTTTTGCGCTCACAACTTTTTCTTTTCTTTTCTTTTTAGAAACAAATGAAACGGAATTTCATTTCAAAAGAAAGAACATACAATCCAACCATAGGTGTCCGGCTAGGATGAACTGATCCCCTTGCTCGCCCTCCACAAGTCATTCTACATGTGCATGTAAAAGAAATACCCCCTATTTTGTACTTATTTTGTGTTTGAACCATTTATATTCTAGACCTATCCTTGATAATTGGGGGTCTCTGATTGCAAATATGAATATAAAATTTGCAAATATCATCATGTGTGGCAAATAAAAGAATTCAGCGTTTCCTCTTTGGGACGAGCGATGTGTCGGTTCACACCCGGCCCAGGTGGCTTGGCAAGCTGCAACCATCCTGCTGCAGGGCAGAACAACCTGCGGGCCAGCCTGCCAAGTCATAAACGCGCGCACACTTTTTTTCAGCGTGACTTCTTAGCGGGGAACCCGTGCATGCTCTCATGCACAGAGATTCAATAATTCCACTGCAATAGAACATGCACATTGTCAATATTTCGCACTTCACTCCGCTTAGCCTTGAGTACTGAGCGTGCAACAGATCGACTGCATATCCATGCTGCGCTACTTGCTGTTTTGAGAGAGATCTTGACTTCCCTTTAATCTGCAGAGTACCGGTTGTGTAAGAAGGCAATGGAAGACTGGGAATCATGGCTTGTGGAGAGGATGAGCAGCCTCACGGTGGTTTCTGTCGTTTTTAGCGCCGTCTTGGCTTACCTTCTGTGGGCGATTGCAGATCGCTGGGTGCTGCACAGAGGACGCAAAGGGCCTGCGCAATGGCCCATTCTAGGTACCCCTGGCTCCATCCGTTTCGATACCTCACTGTATAAATAAGTTCTCCTCTTTCATCTTTGAATTCTGCATGCAGACTAGAGTTGGGACAATGAAGTCATGCTTTGGTTCTGACGGAATTGAATTTCTGTTTCTGTCGTTATAGTTTTTTTGAAAGTTTGATCAGGTTGGGGTTCGTATTGGTAGTCTGATGGATATAATTTGGTGCATTTGGTCACAATTGTTAGGGGCGACGGTGGAAGTGCTACGAAATTATGACCAGTTCAACGACTGGGTGGTGTTTTATTTCCTCCGAGACGGGCTCACTTTTGACTGCAAATTGGCGAATGTGAACTTCATCTGCACGGCGGACCCTGCTAATGTGGAATACATTCTCAAGACTAACTTTGCTAACTACCCGAAGGTTAGTCTGTTGCATTTGCTGCATTTTCAGTGGCCTTTTGCACATTTTAGGACTCACTCATTAGTGACATTGATAGCAATTTATACACAGCAGACTCTTTTCGAATTCCCTGCGACTGTTTTGCGATTGTTTTGGAGATACTGTAGTTTTTTATTGCAAGGATTTGTAGATTCTATGTTTTCCTTTGTTCTAGTGTCATCATGGAGGGATCTTTCAAAGAATTTCTATGCAAAAAGAAATTGTGGATTTTCTTTGCAAGGATTTTCATAAATTTCCCCCACATCCCCGGTGTGCAACCTAAATTAGTAGATTTTGCAACATTGACGCATCTTACATTTTAACGTTGTTTCCACCTAATATTTGGTAGATTAGGAGATGCAAATTGTCCCATGTCAATTGTCAAGCGTACCGTGAAGTTGATCACATAAGATTTGTAAGTTGTCATCATTAAAGACAATGTATTCATTCCACAGAAATCTGACATATTCACATTTGGTATATGTTAGATTTTAGATGTTAGATTTCAGAATCTTAGAGATTTTACAGTTATACATGAAATTGTAAATTAATCAAACAAATGGAATCTACAATTCATTAATATTCTGAAATCCAGAAATCGGTCTGCACTAACAATTTTGAAATGTACAAATTAGTAAGATTAGAAATTTAAAATCTACATACCCATCAGATTTTATTTTTTAAAAACTACGAACTGTATTGATTATGAAAACTAAAATCTACTGTAAAATTATATTTTAGAGGCCTAAATCTATATTCTAGAATACTGAAATTTAAAAATTGAGTTGATTTGAGGTGGGGACATCTTCACATAACACTCAGAAATGCACAGATTTCCTCAAAATTCCTTTCAAGTTCCCTGTCTCACATTTCCCTGTGAGAGTCACATTCCCTGTGAACAACAATTTGTAACATTTCTATGTTTCCTTGGAGGGAATTTGCAGTAGAATGCCTGCAGGAAATTCAGAAAACGCTTCCTGTGATAGAGCAGTGAGCATAGTGCAAGTTCTTCTTTTCCAGGTCAGCTAGTTTCACTGGTATACTGTGAGGAGATATACTGCGTCGCATTTATTACTCTTCAGTGTTCGTTAACTTTCACCTTTTTTCCAACGTTGTCGCGTCTAATTGTTCGAACTTGCTGCACCAGAGAAATCCAAGAGTCCATCGTCGTAATTCCATAGAAATTGTGAGCTCTATTCGGTTCTCTATTTGATTCTCTAGTTCCTACTTAAGCTGTGAATTTGCATAGTTGCAAACTGTAGTGGACTTTTCGGATTCTCTGGTGCTGACTCCATGTTTTTTACCTGCTTTGCGGTTAAAATATGGCACGCAAAGTCTTTAAATTCCTGAGTAGGTCTGTAAGTGTCGTGTGCTTCGCAATGTGTAAAGTCACAGCCTTTCATTTGCCTGAGTGCTCAAAGACCATATGGCAAGCTTTTGAATTGTTTTTTGAATTGGTGGTAATTAATTCAGGGGAAAATGTTTCACGACAACTTTGAACTATTTCTGGGGGATGGCATTTTCAACGTGGATGGGGAGAGTTGGAAACAGCAGCGCAAGACCGCTAGCCTTGAATTTGCTTCCCGAAAGCTGCGAGATTTCAGCACTGTGATCTTTCGAGATTACTCCGTGAAAGCGGCGTTTATCATCACCAACGCTTCCAGGACGCAGCAGCCACTTGACATGCAGGTCGTTTTCTCGATCATATCTTTGAGTGAGCTTAGCTTGGGGGTCACTTGTGAATTTTAAAAACTAGGAGAAAAAATGAATATGGCATATTGAAATAAATAATAGTTGATCACAAAACTCTTAACTATAGAAAATTAATATATAGGTTCAGTCAAAGAATATTCTTAAACTCTCTCAAGAGTATTATCTAAGTTACGGGAACATTCTAAAGATACGCAGCTTTATGTATATTCTCAAGACTAGCCCTTCTTCTCAGGTTTTGACATTCAGTTCAGCAGGGGTGACCCCGGAGCCTACCTAAGTATTCATTTGAAGGAGCTTCAAGAAATTTCATGTAATATATCAACCGAAAGAAGAATGAAAGCTCTGCACAAATCAATACAATATAGATTCTGGCAGAGAAAGTTACAACTATTTATTATGACCTTTTAAGAAGCCATATTACTATCTGTCCCTTGAATGAGCGCTTACAGGTCAACTAACAATTTTCTTTATGGTACTTGGGCGGACATGCATGGGCATGAGGAGAAACATTGCAATTGCGTTTCGAAAACTACTCTCTTTCGAAAACCATTGCAATTGAGTTCAAAGAACCACCCTCTTGCTTACGATTCCAAGGATTTTCTTAACACTGTTTTCCTGCCAAAAATCTAACAAAAAATTTATGATTGCAATATGAACGTTATCATTACAGGACTTGTTCATGAGGTTTACTTTGGATTCTACCTTCAAAATTACGTTCGGGTATGAGATTGACACGCTGAAGCCGGAGTTGCCGGAAGTGCCGTTCGCCAAGGCGTTTGATATCACAAATGAGATCACTTGCAAAAGGTTTGCGAATCCCTTCTGGAAGCTGCAGCGAGTTCTCAAAGTGGGCAATGAGGCTGCAGTGGTGGCCAGTGCAAAGGTGGTCAATGACTTCACGTACAGTGTCATCAAGGCCAGAAAATTGGAGCGGATCATGAGCACAAAAGGTCTCGGGAAAGAGGATCTTCATACTTCGGTAAGTGATTGCTTTCGAGATTTTCTCTTCAGGGCTGACTAGTCTTCCCGTTAGTATTTGATGTGAGGTTTCTGATGAACCTGGCTGAGAATTGCAAACATTTGAAGAAGAAAGATTGGAATCTTCAATATCCACCAGAGAAATCCAAATTGTCCATAGACACGAAAGAAAATGGAAATGCAAATGACAGTTTAAACTTACGAATAAACTAAAATCTTATCCTTGTAAAACTTATTTTTGTTATCTGCACTTTGACCTTGAAGGGCAGTCTGCGCAGTTGTGATATTACAGGCCTTCATCATGTGAAGAAAGGGGATGATTGTTTTGAATGGCCATATTCTGGCACATGTAGACCCCCTGAAATTTGCCACAAAAATGATTATGACCATACTTGGAACACTCTTTCCAAGTTAATGTTAATGTGACTCAGTGTGGTGCTCAGTGGTTCCCAGGGCTTCTTCTTTTTGCAAAATAGTGCCACATTGCACCTTTGCACCAGGAAAATATAATTTGGCTACAAAGTTGAAAGTGCCATCTATAAATGCATAATTGAATTGTCTTTGAAAAGACTCACTAGATCATTCACTAAAAGCTCTTTTACTTTACAACCATGTTTCACCATATGAAAGTTTAAAATATTTGACAATGACAATTTAACCTTGCAAGGATGAGGCCCCACCATCAAGGGACTCAACTAAAAATTATGAGAGAGATTCAAGGATGAATAGGTGGATTCTTCTTTATTTTTAGAGTTTTGAGAAAGTCATTCATCACACAATTTTAGTCCTTTACAATGTTTTCAGGGTTAACCTTTTAAGGACAAAGGTCTATCACCATGGTTGTCTCCCTAGAATTATTAGATTTCTTGGATGAATAGATGCATTCTTCAACAGACACATTTTTCCTCCATGGTGTTTGAAGGTTAAGACCATAAAAGGCCTCTATATGACAAAAATATTTTAGACAGTTCTACCTTACGTATGTTTCAAAATCTCCATCATGCAGGGGAAGAATGACCTCTTCACCAAGTTCATGCTCTTGAACGAGGAAGGAGGAAAGCAGCAGTTCACAGACAAGAACTTTCGTGATACGCTACTGTCTTTTATACTTGCTGGAAGAGACAGCACTGCCGTCACTTTGTCATGGTTTGTGTACATGATCATATTGCACCCTCATGTTGGTGACAAAATTTTCCAGGAGCTTCTTGCTCTCGACACCCAGTTCCAAGCAGTGAATACAGACAACAAATCTGAGTCCAAGACAGTAGGTGGGGAAGATGACTTCAACCAACAAATTTTGAGGTTCTCGGAGTTCCTCACTTTCGACAGCCTTCTCAAGCTGCATTACCTTCATGCCTGCATCATGGAGACCTTGCGCCTGCATCCTCCTTTGCCACTGGTAACTGAATCTCTGCACCCGAATGTACATGTAAACTTTTTGTCACACAATACTGATTGACTAATGTCATGTATCTTGTGGAGTGTTAGGACATTTGGGTGAGGATGGTCAGTATATTATGTATTAAGCTTGCTGACAATATTGAATTAACGTCCCTATTCTGTGTTTGAGTAGGACCCTCCTTTTGCAAGGACCAATCAGCAGCAGGTCTACGCACATGTAGGCCTAGGCACAATTTTTGGAGTTTCAATGTTTGGTTTTGAGTTTGGGTGGGCGAGGAAGATTATGAGCCATGGAACTCAAATCTGGAGCATGGTTGTGGAACCTGGACATGGGGCCTGTCTGCAAGCAGTGCTTCTTCCACAACCGTGCTATGGATTTGAGTTATTCATATTATTTCAATGGATTTGTCACAATCTAGGGTGAACCACCATGGCTGGCAAAGTAAGAAGATCTTGGGAAATTGAGTGTTACATTTAGAAACTGCAAAGAGAGGAGTAGTGGATACCAATTTTATTCCATCTCTTCTCATTAATAGGACTCCATACAGAAGGGGAGTGCTTGATCTTGTGGACCAGAATAGTTTTTTCCCATCTAAGAGTTTAGAGTCTACTCAAAAATGGCTCAACAGACAAGAGTATTAGGAATGTCATAGTTTGCAATCTAGGCTCATAATTTTGTCATTTGTTTCGAATCTTCTCCCCCACAAATATGAGTCTAATCTCAATTAAAACTCTAGTGCCCTTGAGGAGATTTCAAAAATTAATTTGTCTTTCAAATTAACTGCTTCCATTTACACACCACAAGTGCTGAACTCTGAAATCCATCCCCTGGACTTGTGAATGTGTGCAGGAAGTAAAAAGTGCAGCGGCGGATGACGTACTTCCTGATGGGACAGCAGTAAAGAAAGGCAACATGGTTTTGTACACACCATATGGAATGGGGCGAATGCCTGCTTTATGGGGTCCGGACGCAACAGAGTTCAAGCCAGAGAGGTGGCTTGTCGATGGGGTTGTCCAGCATGAATCTCCCTTCAAATTTTCTGCTTTTCAAGTAAGCGAACCTGTCTTTAATTAACTGCCGCTTCAATATTTTGCAAAATTAACCTGAGATGTTGTTGCAATGATGTACAGTACATCAGTTGCTACTGTAGTATAGCATCAAACTTTGCTTTTATAATCTCAATGAGGTCTTACACACCACTGATGGCAAGCTGGCATTGAAGAGGGCTGAAGATCTGGGTTACCACCTCCCTCCTGGTTTCTATGATTGACACTCAATTTCTCAAGCTCTGTCTTCATTTGCCGCTAATTGAATTTCTCAGAACTGTATCACTCTCCGTGAGTTTAAGTCAGGTCAATCTAGAGCACGGTAAGTTGTGGACAAGCATGAGACACCCTTTAAGGTAGAACGACCCATTCCAGTCAGACACAAGTTTGGGAATGAGTGCTGTGAAATGTTCACCACATTCAAGAAGACTGTTGCCTGCTGAATGGGCTTTCCCAAACTTTGTGTCTGGAATGGGTACTGACCTCAACATGCTCTATTTTCAGTCCACAGAGCCCTGGGCTCCTGGTTTGAGTTGCCTCACCGATACAGTACGTTTTTGCATTTTCAAGGACCATGTTCCTGTAGTTTGGTTCCTGCTTGGTGTGGCTCTTTGACGATCTTGGGGTGGGTCGTGGACGTGACAATGCAGGCAGGACCTCGGATTTGCCTTGGAAAGGACTCGGCCATGCTGCAGCTGCGGATGTGTCTTGCTCTTTTATGCCGGTTCTTCAAGTTCCAGCTGGAGCCAGACTGTGTTGTGAAATACCGCCAAACGTCTATCTTACTGTTGGCTAATGGCTTACATGTCAAAATAGTCAAACGTTGTGATTAGTTGATACATGAACTCAGTGTATTGCAATGCACAGTACTGTACCCTGTGCCATCCCACAGTATAATATAATAAAAGTAAAAGTAATTTTTCAATTTTTATTTCATAAAAAAACTGAAATTCAATAACTTCTACATTGTAGGTCCAAACGTCACAAAGCAAAGCCCATGCACCCCTTTCTGGATTTATGACTTGAGTGGAAGCAATGCAAATGGTGTACTAAAATAGTATTGACGCAATTGCTTTGATGTGCAATGGCATACCATTTCAAAGCTAATGTTGTTACAACAAAATTTGTCACATTATCAATTTATTGATGTAAAACCACTAACCATTTTGATGCATTCATACTATATTTGAGAACATCACATTATTCATTCAACAAGTAATTAATACTAACTTATAGAAATGTAATAGTAATAATTGTATTAGATAAATTTTAGATTCTCCGAGGGCTACTAGGTTTTGACAAATGAATCTATTTCTGGAGACTTAAGGAGCTAGGAAAAGGATGGAATCTTTGACAAAATAAAAATTCACCTTGTATGAATATCTTAACTAACAAAGAATATATATAAGTTTCCTATTCTAAGGTTGTGAGAGGAGCACCCTGGTGGTGGCTTTGTTTAATCCCTAAAGGACTAACAAGCATTTTTTAGCAGTACAAAAATTTTAGGCAAGTACCTATGGCTAGAGGTTATCATATTTTTGGATGAAATTTTTAAGAAGGTGGGGACAAGGAATATTTTTCATATACACTAAATTTTTTGACATTTGGAAATATGAGTCAAAAGTTATGGCCTAGTATGTTACTTTTTTTCCAACCAGGCAGTTCAGGCAGATCAGAAAAAATCATTTTTTCATAAACAAAATTTTGAAATTGGTTTTCTAGAGTTTTATATATGTGGAAAGTTTCAATCATTCTATTTTGACCAATGAGTCAAAATTTATGAGGAGTTTTAGTTTGCAGGCAGTTGTGGATTCTCTACTCTAAAATAAACTTTGAAGTCCTTTATCTTACTCAATTTTCAATATTTTTGGAAAAAAATAAAATCAGAGGATGTAGATTGTTTATTACAATATTGCAACCATTGGAATTGGCATTTTTCAATTCTATAACTAAATTGTTAACAATCTTGTATTTTGAATCATTCTCTACTTCTTTCTACTTACTATTTTTTTCCTATATGTTGTACAATTCCAAATGATGTGAAATTTTTTAAGCATGTAGCCAACTTGTCTAGGAAAAAGAATCCAAAGAAGCACCACCATTTTGAACATTTTATCATAGAAAAGTGATCTTGTGAAGTGCAGCTGCCCTATTTTTTGCAAGCCCCAAAAAATGATTTCAATTAATTTGAATGCTTATGTCTTGCAATCCACGTGGTGGAAATTTCTGAATTTTTTACCACATGCTCTCAAGTCAGCATACTACAAGATCCTACGGTTACATGTGTCAAGAATTTTATTTTTTCAAAATTTTGTATTTGTACTAGAAATGGCAATTTTGGAGCGTTTTTGGTGAAAACGGCATAGTCAAGGAACTTAAGGGGTTAATTGTGATTGAATATAAAACACTAATTGCCACAACCTTCCTCCATTTAAATAGTGATACTTGTAGACCAATGCTTTAACATTTGGGAGTATTGATGATGTGCATGAATAGGGAAAAAGTTCCTCCTTACACAAAATAAATTTAATATAGGGGTCCCTTTTGGCACTTCTTGGCAAGCCTCTGGAGATTCCATAATGTTTCTAATACACACTACATTATCACAATTATTTTATAAATTTCCATGCTCATTTCTACAAAATTCAACAATGAATAGTAAGTTTTAGATTCAAAATTCAACTTAAAAATGTTACTTGTTTAAAGCATGGTCAATTCAAAAGTGCCTAAAATTTTTTTATTCACACAAATGTTGTTACAAAAAAATGGTAATCATTTAGACTATATGATGTTTTACTATGAAATACAATTTGGTACAAAGTTACATCTCAAGAAGATCACTAAGGTAGTGGGCTTATAAAAGGACCCATCGAGGGCTAGTCGGAGCTTTTGATGAATTTTAGATGCACGCCATTGCTTTTCCTTATTTTTCAATTGAAGAGAAGTTGTGGTGAAATACAACGCAAGTGGAATCATATTTTTTGGAGCAATTATGAATTACTTGAGAATTTTGAAAGAAATCTATTGTAGGCACCTATTTCTTATTGTAGGCCTTGGAAGATGCAACCACACGCGATCTTTAAAACATACATGATTTTATCAAGAAGAAGTACTACGGCATGCAAGAAGTAGTATAGAAGGTTTCAAAATGCAACCATTACAAAACAAAAGGGACTCTATACACTAAATGAAGTCCTAAGGTTTGTATGATCAATTCCATTATAGTTTGCAAAAGTCAAGGTTCTATTATTGCGCCTGCAAAGAGCATTGAATGAGGCAATTGTCAAGCACTAAATGGCCCTTGCTAAACGTGAAATCAACTAGGTGTGGTTGTAGAAACGCTCATGAAGCTATGATTGACGAACCACCTTCTAGTGTCAAGTGGAATTCATGGATTAAGAATCTTGTAGATGGATCTTTGTTCATTGGTATGCTCCATTTGTCTGCGACCGTTGTGCTCCTTGCCAAGTTTTAAAATACAAGTTCTAGCATCGATCTTTCATCTTCTTCATCAATTGCCACATTGCTCCGCCAGTTGCAACACTCCTATGTAATCCTATTGCACTTCTTGTGAGCTGAACGGAGACCTTGGAGGTAAAGTTCTTTACTCCCTTTGATGATGAGATCCACCAAACAAACATTGATGACTATGCACAAGAGATAAATTCTGATGTCGTTTCTTTATATTGTTATTTTCTTTGTGATTGTTTCCTTGTTGATCGCTTCTCATTGCTACCTTTTACTTCAAGCTACCAGTTCATGCATTGTCTTTTTGCTAGCATTTTTATCCATGGTACTGGCAGTAACTAGGAGAAGATATAGGCTTCAAGGAGTAATTACCTTACTGCTTTGTTATTCATATTGTTAGGTCCCAAATATTCTTTGTGGTAGTGATTTTGATCGATTTGAAGCCTTGTGATTCACATTAGCTCTAATGTACTTAGTCCTTGAAGCGGCTCATGTTGACATTACCAATGATCTTGCAACTTTTGGAGATCGATGATGCTTGACCTCGGGAAAATAAAATGATCATACAAGAAAACGGGTATTTTATGACTGCAAAAATATGACTGAGGATGACTGACAACTAGTCGCAGTCATATTCTTGAAGGCCAACACATTGAGGAAAAATATGACTGCAAAATATGACTGTCAGTCATTTTTGAGCCTTCTACTTCATAAGTATACACTATACGACCATTAGGAACACCAAAGTACTTCATATGAAACGTAGGGAACATGTTTGGGGAACGTTGAGTCATATTGTCAGTCATATTTCCATAGTAGTGACATTTTTTTGTTTTGGGCAACCCAAGAAAAATACGGGCAATTCAAAAAAAAATTAGAAAAATCATTGTTTAAGATTTTGAAATCCTACTCACCTATTTTTTAGGATTTTGAAACCTAGTCACCACTTTTTTAGGGTTTTGATATCCTAGCCGCCACTTTTTTTAGGATTTTGAAATCCTAGCCGTCACTTTTTTTAGGATTTTGAAATCCTAGCCGTCACTTTTTAGGGTTTTGAAACCCTAGCCGCCACTTTTTTAGGATTTTGAAACCCTAGCCGCCACTTCTTTTGGCCCTTCTTCCTTGCCTTTTATTGTCTCTTAGCTCATACTTGTTATTGTTTCTTAGTTGTTGTCTTTTGTTGCATCTTATCTCTTCTTTCTTGTTGCTTCTTAGTTCTAATCATGCTTCTTGTTTCTTGTTATTGCATCTAAACTCATTCTTTCTCTACCATTTTAACTCTTATCTTCTTCTTAGTTCTTTTTTTTGTTTCTTCTTGTTGTTTTTTAATTCTTACTTCTTGTTTCTTTTTGTTGGATCTTAACTCTTGTTTCTTGTTTTGTCTTAGTTGTTGCTTCTTGTTTCTTGTTGTATCTTAGTTGTTGTTTCTTGTTTCTTGTTGTGTCCTAGTTGTTGTTTCTTGTTTCTTGTTGTATCCTACTTGTTGTTTCTTGTTTCCTATTGTGTCTTAGTTGTTGCTTCTTGTTTCTTATTGCATCTTAACTCTTGCTTATTGTTATCTCTTAGTACTTGTCTATTTCTTCTTCTTGTTTTCTCCATCATCATTCTTATTTTTCCTACCCTAAACTTGAGCTACATATTTTGTGTTGTTGTAAGCCTTTGAAGGTTGAGCTTTGTTTTTCATTCACTATAAATTAACCTCCCATTTCTTTAATTGTTTATACAGGCACCAAAAGTTGAAACAAAGTCATTGGAGGCTACTTGCAACCCAATAGAGCCATCTTCACATTATTGTAAGGAATATAGGCCTTTTTGAATTTTGTGAATGATTCATTGTAGTATATATGTTTTGTATTGGTGATTAATAAATGTTAATGATGAGAGTTGCTTTCCTTCTTACATTCTTTCTTTCCAATATGATTATCTCTTGTATATCTTTAAAATCATACGTATTCATTTTTAACTACATGGAGTCTTTTCCAATATATGACTTTGTATTTTCCAAAATATGACTGCAATTAGTCATAAACTACCAATGACATCCACATGAAGTACCACATCAACCAAAATATGACTCATAAGAGTCATATTTCACATTAATAAAATATGACTCACAAGAGTCATATTCCACATCATTCAAAAATATGACTAACAAGAATCATATTCCACATCTACAAAAAATATGACTGTACAAAGTCATATGCCACATTAGCCAAAATATGACTGACCGCAGTCATATGCTACATTAGCCAAAATAAGACTGATCGCAGTCATATGCCACATGAGCCAAAATATGACTGACCGCAGTCATATTCCACGTCAGCCAAAATATGACTGACTACAATCATATTCCACGTCATCCAAAAAAATTGACTACGTAGAGTCACATGCCACGTAGGATTTATTTTTGTTTGCCCGGGCAACTCAATAAAAAGTCAAGCCCTCAAAGATAGTCAAAATATACGCCTTGTTAGCAAAATACAACTAATTATGGATAATTATACCCCCCAAAAAATATGACTGCCAATATGACTGATGTCCGAAGCGACTCGTCGGTAATGACTCATGTCAGTTATATTGCAATCATCTACAGTAATTTCTGCGGCCAGTCATATTTTTTGATTTTACAACTCATTGCAGTCGTATTTTGCAGTCATAAAACACTGGTTTTGTTGTAGTGTGATTACTTTAGGTACATGTTCATCCCCTTGTTTTTTGATCTTTTGATGTCGCACTTCCAATATAAAAATATTGCTTGCAAACATGTGTCCCTAAAATTACTGTAGTGGTTGCAAATTACTATTGCTGCAGCCAAAGGCGTTGTTGGACGCGATGTTCATTGAAAGGACACTACCCCCTCTAAATGCCATAGAGAATAGTTCACTTGAATCTTGTCAACTTCATGGAAGTATAAGAGATTGGTATATGTGTGAGTATTTTTAACTCCACCCTTTAAGTCAAAAAGTACACACGGGTTCTAGCGGCTTTGTTAATCACAGTACCTTAGGGGTGCCTAATTCTTAGTCCAATTCATGCCTTCCAAGCAATGGAAAGTCTTTTATAATATTTTTTAATCTAACAAACTCAAATCACATTAATTGTTAGAAATTATAGTTGACTTTGGTTAACAGGCCAAGCATTGGATTATTAGAAGAAATCTAATTCAAAATGGATTCTAACCTATCCTATTTTTGTAGCCTACTTTGCCATTTTCTAAAATGGTAAAATAACCTAAAATTTGACTTTCCTAGCAAAAGATATTTGAAGATGAAGTTTTAACTCTAAAGTCTAAACTAACCTAGAAAACTTCATCTCTCAATATCTTAGGACCTAATAATCTAAATTCTAATTCTACTACAATAACTATCTTGATATCTTTAAAACTTCCAAAATAAAAATTTTCCAATAACTTCAAGAATTTAAAAAATAAATATTTTCAGTAATTTCTAAAATTAGCCTAATAATTATTTTTAGTAATTTTAAAATTTATCTTAGTAATATTTCAATAACTTCAAAATTATCCCAATAATTTTTTTTAATAACCTTAGAATTTATCGCAATAACTTTTTTAGTAACTTCTAGTTGTACCCTAGTAACTATTTTGGTAGCTTCAAAAATTATCCTAATAATTATCTTGATAGCTTTTGAACTTATTATTGTAAATGGCAAAAAAAATCAACTTAAGTTGTTACCTTATCGTCAATGACACCATTTCAATAGAAGAAGCCGCTCTAGAGGAACTTTCTAGATAAATGAAGCTTCTTGAAAAGCATCCCTAAATAAAGAAAGCTTCCTAAAAAGCATCCGTGATGGATTGATAAAAGAAGCAAATTTTAATTAACAACAAACTATAACTCTCACTTAAACGTATTTTTTGGGATTTTAGGGGGGGATTCTTTTAAAGCAAAGCTAATCTAACTAACAAGGCATGAAAAGTTCTAAATAAATGTCCAAGCTAAACTTCATAAAAAATAACCAAAGGCAAAGGTTTTAGGGAAACTTATAGAAGTTTGGAGAGTAACAAGGAAGAGGAAACTACTATAACTTTTGAGCTTCTAAATATTTGAAATAGGGTCAAAGCTCTGCCATCGAATTGATATCTATGAAAAGAAACAAAAAAAAACTAAAAGAATGCAAGTTAGAAGTTCAAAGCTTCACTATGCAGGACAACTCTACGCCAAGTTTATAGAAAAGACAAGGAGAACCACTACGGGGTCTCTAAAAGTTATTCCCAGAGTCAAAGCTTTGCCTGGACAAGGAGAACCACCAAGGGGTCTCTAAAAGTTATTCCCAGAGTCAAAGCTTTGCCTTGTAAGATGGTTTCGCCAAAACTCCTAAGAAATAGGATTAGAACTCTGCCGTAAGGTAAAAGCTGACAAAATATTGTTTGTAGAAATTTTTATTTTACTAGCAAAGTCAAAACTTCGCCGTAGGTGAGTGTTCAGCTCTAGAACTTATTACAAACTCTACAAATTTAGTTAGTACATGTCTATAGATCAAAGGCTCTAGGGAGACGCCACCAAATCGGGGATTCTTACACAAGGAACTAGTGTAGGGTCACATGACTCCAAAAACAACGTTTGGAGGTCCAAACCTTCCAATTAAAAATTTAAAAAGACTTTAAACCAAATGCTAAGGTTCCCAACTAATGGCATCACTAGAATTCAGTCGGGAGGTCCTTAGATGTTAATAGGGACTCAAAAGTACTCAAGAAATCAAAGTTAGAGGACCAAATCATCCAAAATTACCAAGATACAATATTTATTGATTTGAAGGAACCCCGTGTCTTTCAAGAAGTGTTCCACATTTGGAGAAGTGAATCAAAACTCAAAATGAAATAAAGAACATAAAAGTTGGTCAAATTGGCCTAAAACACCCCACCGACAACATCAATGGTTTATAAAAGAAAGAAAGCATGAATAGCATGTATTGGAAACAATAGAAGAGAAAACTTATATACTCGCCTAAGGCCTCCCTTCCCCTTGTTTATCGGTGGATATTTTTCTAAATTACCTAGATATTTTGAAAACTAACCCTAATTAATCTAAAGGTGATTCCCAAAATAATCTTTATTTAATCTTGGGATTTTCTAGAAACAAGCCTCATTTAGTATTTGAGATTTGGTCCAAATCAAATCCTTGATTTTTCCTTAAATATTTTCAAAACAACCCTTAAATTATTGCTAATTATGTTTAAAAAGTCAAATATACTACTGGACCCTTTCTATCTTTGAGGGAACAACAAAAAAAAAAGGTTAGGGCAATAGCTCGCCATATTAGAGGTTTTAACCTCAAATTCCTGAATCAATTTGAAAAAACTTGGCTAGTACATGGAGTTGGGACAACAACAGGCATGATAAGTTTGCCGTGGGGAATGTTGTTGCATGAACATAGAACATAGAGCGTGGATTACAAACTAATTTCTGAAAAGATTTCAAGTTCATAAAATGAAAAACCTATTACCGTGCAAATGAAGACCTAAGACCATGTAGGAAATAGAAATCAATGGTGTAAGGTTAATATGAATAAAACTAAATTTCATTGTTACATATTGAATATGTAATTTTTTGCCATTTTTTTTTGTTTTAACATTTAGTAGATATAATAATGTCAATTTTTTTTAGAACAACCTATTTATGCATTGCATGCATAATTGAATATAAATTTGGAATGACTGTAATTTCAATTTGGAGATCACTTAAGAAAAAATTAAGGATTAATTGTCAAAATAATTAAAGTAATATTTTAAAATTCTAAACATGTAAATGAAAGTTGTACATTAGATTTGGAGAACATAAAACCTCTTGAAGATCAAGAGTTCAAAAAGATGAAACCTTTCTTTTTAGGTTTATTGTAATAATTTGATAGGAAAGGAAAGGAATTTTTATTTAATTTTTAAGAATAATTTAGAAGATGCAATAATGGTATTATTATAAAACAACTTTCAAACAGTGAAAACATCTCACTTGTTCATAGTTTTGCTAGATTTGCTAGACCATTCTATACATCATAAGAGTGGCATTTAAAATTTAAAATTTCAATGACAAACAAAATTTTAGAATTCCAATAATGGACAACCTTTTCAGTACATTATAAATATATATAACTAAAAAATTCAATTGCATTTGTGTGATTGAATTTGATGAAGACAAATGAAAATAGAAAAGTCGGTGGCTCTTTTAGTCTCACCAATCAAATCAAAGTATAAAAATGATTATATAAAAGCATCCGTAGTAGGTGGTAGAGATCACAATTTCTAGACTACTCACAATTCACATCATTGTCACAATCTATTGCATCATCTACTAGCTGCAAAACTCTTCGATCTCCACAAAATTTACAAGACTTAGGTGTAACAAGAAGTATCCTAATAAATTCTTTTGCTAAATCACAAGCATAAATTCATAATAGAAAAGGTTTAGGGGGGCTATTCATTATCTCCTTCCACACAAGCTGAAGAATAGATGTCCTTGTAGGAGATGTAATCACCTTTGAGCTGCATAGTACCAAAATATGAAGATTATTTGTAAATTAAAGATACTAAAAAATGAATAAGTGTTTGAGATCAAGTCAATTGTAACAATTGCATATAAAAATAATTCAAGGACTTATATATAGAATAAATTGATAGCTTCAATTTTTGGTACTTCAAAATCTTATTCATCATTTTGATCTGAGCTATTATTTTCTTCATCTACATGTTGATTTTTAGAAATTGGATTGGATTTCTCAATGATAAATGGTTGCATTGAAAATCAATGCATCTTCTTTGAATGCCACTATGTGATGGCCAGACAAGCGGCTAGACCTCCAACAAGCATGGATGGTACAACCTGTAATAGAAGAGGTTTAGAGTTAAATTTAAATCATGAAATAAAATATCTCTACGTACATGAAACAAACATGAGAATAGAATTAATAAATTCACAAACCTATAGCAACTAAATAGTCAAACACCACATTGCCAAGTAGTGAAAAGATTCTATGAGAATTTGCATAAGCCTAGGATCTTTTTCTCGCAAGCCGCGCCAAGGAACATTGCCATCCATAAGTTGTGAATCTTTAGTCCCAACATTGTGAAGCACATCATTTGAATCGACATGAATTCCAACAACATCTAAATCAGGTACCAATTGCAACATGAAATGGGAAGGTGGAATGTTTGGAAGGTTCTTCAATCACTAGTAGTTGAATGCCAAAACAAAGTGTTTGTATAGAATGAGCCCACTAATTTAGAGAAATGAGTAATCTCCCAAGAAGAATTTCATTTCAAATAATATAATAGTACAAATAGTCCCTCGTGAATGTCTATAACCATAAGATCAATAGCTAGAGATTGAGAAATAACACCTTTGAATGCTCTTTCTTTATTTGCCTTGTACTGCAAAAGTGACATCATTAGGAAAACGGATAAAACAAACAAAAATCCAAAAAAAAGTACATAACATTCAAACTAATGATAACAAATGCAAGAAGGAATTTAAATATTACCTTCTCAAGGAAAGATTGAAGCTCAATCCATCCTGAAGGAAATAATCCATGTTTAACTTGGTGGCTAAGAAGAGAGTGGAGGGAGCCATTGAAAATGGATGCATCCACTCCTTCAAACTCCAAATCATTTGGAAATGAGACCGGCATATTATCTAGAGAAAGTCAAGAAATAGTAAGGTCAATATACAAAGAGTCTTGCTTCCAAACAACTTGTGATGGCGTAGTAGAAGAGGTTTGGATGCCTTCACCACCAAAAGCACCAATCCCCTACAACTTCTTTAGTGCTTTACTAATAGCCTTGATAGTTGCTATAGCCTTTGCAGCCATGGCCTTCACATTTCCCAGCAAGCTTGCTTTTGAAGCCTTCTCTGCCTTCTTCTACTCTTCTATTACCTTTTAAGCCTCGGCCATCTCAACAGCTTGCTTCATTTGCTTTACAGCCTTTGCTTTATCTTTCTTGTTCATATGGGAAAGATAAATAACAACATTATGCTTGGTAATAGTCCAATCATCATTTGAAACTAGATGATTAGAGCCACCCAATCCTTTTTTGGCTTGGTTAATAGCTTTCTTCATTGGGTTTTTCAGTCAGGCAAAATCCACCACTATAGTCTATGTACCAATTGCCGAGGTTTAGATGCAGTATACTCCAAGATCGGATCAAACCCGCGAAATATATACATTGATCCACGGATGTTTTGTCAACCTATAATGTGATGAATTCTAGAAGTTGAGTCCACTGCATAGTATCTTTAGACAACAATTCAAACATAATATAAATGAAAATGTTCAATAGATGAAATGAATAATAAAATATATGAAAAAAATTAAAATTTGAAATTGGATAATTATAAAGATTATAATGATTTATTGTACCTGTAAAGTACTCATTTCACAATTCAAAAAGTGTAGGTGTAGGAGTTGAACATCTTAGTTCTTGAATATGCATCTTTTCCACAAAACAAAGACGGGAAACCATGGATTAAAATGCAAATTCACTAGTATTCCACAAATTGGGCAGGAGACAATGGAATAGTATTGGAGTTTACTTCAATTGTGAGGCCTTTTTTTTGCATCCTCTCATATTCCAAATTCACTTCCTTTTCCAACTGCAAATATTATAAGAACATATAATCAAAGTGAACAAAATACTAGATATAGTCAAATCCAATATTATATAACATCTTAGAGAATCATGAAGAATATTTAATACAAATATGGTCATAGATGACATTTACAGATGCCCTCAAACACCCTTTGTTCAACCAAGATTCAAAATCTTTATCCAAGAAAGGTTTGCTTGGAAAACAGGCAGCTTATCTTGTAAGTGCTCATGAATTCCACCAACGTAAACATTTGACTTTAAACAAAGATGAAACAACAAATGTTACAAGAAATTGGAGTTTGTCCAATGTCATTTTGGGTTTAGAATTCTTGCTCTAGTGCAAAGTGACCTTCACAAAGAAATGAGAAATTAATAAAATTAAAATAACAATGCATTGAAAATAAACATCTATGTGTACATACTTGCTACATAGTTACAAAATTGAATGGTGGAATGAGGGTATGAAAGTGAACACTATACCTCAACCAAGAAGTCATCAGTTAGTGCAGGATGTGAAGCTACTAGTAGTTTAGAAAACTTCCCTATGTAGTTGTTTGTCTTCAATTTAGCGGCAAAAAGCATGGTTGTTGTGATGTCTTTGTCAGTCTTCTATAATGTTGGTTCTTCCTTTGACAATTTTTGTGTAGCTTCATCAATAGCATCAACAATTTCTTGCTACAAATGATAATTTTTATGGTTATTAGCGTATATTGAATTTCACATTAGAAAAAATTTGGCCTTGTAGAATAGTAGAAGGCTACAAGACTACATGGTAGCAATGTAATTATAGAGAAAAAAAATTAAGAATATGATGGGGCACTACTAGTACCACATCAACTTAGCAATTTAAAAAATTTTAAATTTTAAATTTTTAAATTTAAAAAAAAAAATATATATTTAGACATAATTTTCAGGATCTACTCTTAGAAATTTTAGGATTCAATTGCTGTAATACAAAATCAAACATAAAACTTATGCTAATTGGTCATACTTGTTATGGAAATATAGTTATTAATTTTTTCTTAAAACTTCCTTGAGGAATGTTTTTTCATTATGACTCTAAGACACAAATTACCACAAAAAGCAAACATCTGTACTTCTCAAACTTCTCGGCTTTTCTAATGTGATCCTATTCCTGTTAGGACGGATACTCAATAGTTTAAAGAGCTACCTTGGATCTCTAGATGATCTCTTAAAAATAGATTTGACCGCACTACTAGACTTTAGGCCTTAATGTGCCTGATACAAGCAATAATACTAAAAGTTGGTAAACCACTTTCCTAAACAAACTGACTTCTACAGAATACAGATAGACTGCCTAGTCCGCTTCGGACAATGCTATGCAGAGGTTGAATACAAGTTGCATGTTTGGGCTTAAAAACTTCACAAGCACTTGACAAAATTTATTGATCTCCTTGCTTTGAAGAGGTCTTGGACAACTTAGGTATATTGTTTTGCTTATAGAGATGGTACTTGGGTCATAGAACAACGGCCAACAGGTGTTCTTTTGCTCTGTAGTAAGCTCTTACCAACTCTTTAAAATTGAATTTGCTTTGGCTTTTTAGGTTGGATTGGAAATTTTCATTGGCGGATATACAATAACAAGTAGTGGTAACATGAAGACACCTCATACACGTCTAATAGCAGACTAATGGTTTGTTGTTTTGGCTTGGATATAAGTGAGGGTTACTACCTCCTGAGGATTTTTTCAAAAAAATTCAAGCTACAAAGTTTTTGGCGTTTGAAGCACTTGTATCACCAACTGATGTTGCTTGGATTTTTCTAATCTAGAGCATTGGTTGATAGTCTTATTTAAATTGTGCATATTCATAGTTTCAAATTGATGACTTGTTCTATATTCTTGCAATAATCTTGGAGTTTCAATTTTCTTGCATAGTAGCCTTCTGGGCTACAAATGCTAAGACATGAATAGATTATTGCTTGGCTGAAATACGATATGGAGGGTGTCTATGTACACTTGAGATTTTTGAATCAAACCCTTGATTTATGAAGAACTACTTTCATGATTTGTCGATTCTACCGAAGTTATGTTCATGCTGAACTTACGTAGAATTGCTCTATAATCTGTAGAAATAGAGCCAAAGATTAGACAAGTATAAACACGAAGTTGGATACTACTAAATACTTGGGTATTGTTATATGGTTCATTAAAAATCAATTTTTGTCGTAGAAACAAAAACTAATCTTATCCAAAAAGATGAATGTGAGTTTCAATGGAGATTTAGAATCTACTCTGAATCTATGAGAGAAGTTGAAACAAAACCCTTTTTTTAAGATTCCATATCCAAGTATTAGAATCTTGACTAGAAAAATCTCCATTTATTATTATTTTGTTGATTCAAAAAATATAATAGTGATGCCATTTATAAATGTTGATTTTCACTACTTGATGTACAAAGACATGATTTTTAGTCTATATATACATGACTAGGAATACAACTACTTATTATTATTTTTCAAAAAAATATAATAAATAAAGCAATTTATAGACATTGATTTTCATTACTTGAAACATAAGATAGGATTCTAGCTCATCTACTCATGACTAAGAAATCTTCCCACTTATGACCGTTCAAAAAAATGTACTCCCTCCGTCCCAAAATGATCTTCCTGTTAGACAAAATGTTCTGGATTAAGACTAAAAATAACATTTTTAAAGCTTATTTTGTACTACATATGGAGTTTGGTGCACTCCTATTGCCCTTGAAACTTTGAGTTTTGAAGCCCTTTTTAAAGTGTAGTTTTGGATTACTGAAAAGTGAATTTTTTTGGATATTTTCAAAGAGTAGTACTAGTGGTTATTTAATTATTGAATGTGAGGTCATCATTTTGTGGGTAGTTAGCATAAGTCAAAGACCATATGTGGACCTATATTTTGCCTCCCAAAACCTTCATCTCCTTCAATTAGATAATATTCAAAGAGATGCAAAAAATAAAAACGAAAAGTGTTGATTGACCCCTTTAACCATTTTATTTGTCTTTTGATTAGTGATTGCGTAGATGGAGGGGGAACTATCGCTTGGAATTGTTTTGTTAGTCCTAGAAAACAACCAAAAGTTAAATTTGACCAATTTGTAGCTCACAAAGTGCAACAAGAAGATCATTTTGGGACAAAAAATGAAAGCCAACAGGAAGAACATTTTGGAACGGAGGGAGTAATAGATAAAGTTATGCTCCAACATTGATTTTTTCATTATTTGATGCTCAAAGATTTTTTTTCATTAAGACATGATACTTGTGGGAGTACGGAAACTCAAAACCTATAGAAATAGATTAGAATAGGATTAGAATAGAATCAAAAAAATTCAATTTTTTGATAAAGTATAGAGAATTTGGTTCAATTATGAATAATTTTAGAATAGTCAATTTCTGGATTGCTAGAGCTATTATGGATGTTACGTCACCACAAGGAAGATGGATCTGGAATTCGAAAGTGTCCCAGGTAGATGGAACCTATGGCCTAGAAATTCTGGTCTAGGGAACTAGGGTACCGTTACAGGAACAGTCTCCTACTCGTTCTCCTTCGGGAACTGTGGGCCACGTGTTTGGTACTTAAGCCCGCTACCACTCATTTTTCTCCCTCTCTGTTTTGTAGGACTCTGCTTACGTATAGTTGAGTGAAAGAGTGGTGAGTTAGGGTTTGTGCCAGGGAGAGAAAGGTGAGGTCGGTGTTGTTTGCACCGGAATAGAATTTGTATTGATATCCAATGATGAAGGGTAGCAATCCAAAACTCCATAAGCATACGATCGCGGCCCGGATTGTCTATCTTGCTATCCTTTCCGATCCAAACATCTAGAAGTAGTTAGAAAAAAATCTGATGCGTGTAGGGTGTGTCGGGCTGATACGGAGGCCGTGGAATCTGAAGAGTGAGGAGATGATTCAAGAGCTCATCTTAGGAATTCCGAATCAGTACGAGTTGATAGTGAGAGGTTTACCCATAGCTTGGATCGAAGATGTTTGGGCGGAGGTGTATTTGTTTAGGAAAAATGGATCCGGATTAGCCTCCTGGACGGATAAGTATGCGAGTAGAAAGTTCCAGAGTCCGACCAATGCCAAGGAGGGGTACGCCATTAGTGATTGTAGGAACGATAGGCATAGACGGGTGCACGAATTTCTGATTTCACTCCTATATCCGGAAAAGCCTACCCGAGTTACAATCACGGTAGCCAACACCATCTTTGATGCTTTGGAGGATAGATTCGTACATTGGGGTAGAGTGCTCACAAGTGTAGTGTCCAAATTGACGGAGTATGTGTCGAGGGATAATCACAACCCCATTAGCCTATACTTGTTCCACCTCTACCATCAGAAGGAGGTTTTGAATAGTCAGGAGGTAATGGTGTATGACACAAGGGCCACAATCTTGCAGTATGGCCTCATGGATGAGGTGGAGTCGGATCATTCGGAGTCAGAGGAGGAAGATCATCCGGAGGAGAGAGTAGAAACTGTCAAACGTCGGGATAAGCGACGGAAGTCAAGCGATCTGACTTTGAGGGGAAAATTACCAGTAGCTGAAGGTAGAGAGCCCGGCCAAGCTTTGGAGGGCAAAGGAGTTTCAGAATTATTCGATGCCGAAATCAGTTGGATGTGGTAGGCAAAGCAGTTGCACAACAACATGGCGGATTTCCTCAAAGAGATTATTGAGGAAGTGAAGGTGGAGTTGAGTAAGCTCGTGACCAAAATCAAGCGATGACCGGGTCCTGAGGTGCTACGCGCGAAGGATGAGCAGATCCGAAATTTGGAGAAAAAACGGGATGACCTCTGAACCCAAGTGAGTTGGACAGAAGGGAAGCTGATGGTAGCAAGGTAGGAGATAGAGGCTCTCCAACTAGTCCTGAACCTTACAATGTGGTTGCATAGCCAACGGACCTTGTGGTCAGGTTCAACCTCTTCAACAATTGGTTGCTAAAGGAAGGCCAAGTAACCGAATCAAAGGTGGTGACAATTTTGGTTGATTTTCAAGCCCAGGTGGAGACAGTATTGAAGGAAATGGACAAGTTGCTAGGACACCTTGATCTGGAGAAAGTAATGGACTTCTCACAGTTTATGGATATCTTCAACTCCCTATTCATGGGGACCCCGATCAAGGCGACTCCCATTGTTCTGGCTCAGCCACAGACTAATGGCCTGAGGTCCCTTCTTAGGCCACCTACAAGTCTTTCTTCAAGTCAAGCACAGATGCCATTGACCAATGCGAATCCGGTACCTGAACCAAAGAAGAAGTCGTATTCCAAGTCCATTCCGGTGCAACCGGAAGTTTTCGTTTAGCAAAGTGTTTCATCACCTCAACCAAGTGCGGTAGAGGCATTCATGATGCCTGGTCTGAAGATCTGTAGCAATCTCATCAATTGGATTGGAATCTTGTCAAATCTAGCCTGGACCCATCTGGAAGACTTCTTCCACATGCAGTAGCCTTCACCCAGAGGGAACAACACAATGGTGGATTTGGCTAAGACCATGCAAGAAAAGCAACCAAATGTTCAGTGGATTGAAGACTCTGAGGACAAGGAGTTCGAGAATGGATCTGTGACAAAAATGGATGAGGAGTTGCCCCCACCAACTTTGCGCAAAATTCAAACCCGGGCAGCAGTCAGATCGACTCCAGTGAAGACCACGATCAAGGCACCAACGGGTCAAGGCGGTAGCAGTTCGAAGAGGGCATGAAAGAAAAAGTAGATAGAATGTTTTTAGATAGTTAGGATTTTTTTTAAATTCCGGAACGGATTTTCCATGTGTGGGCCTGAGTTCTGGATTTCTTGGAGATTGGCCTATGACTTTCTGGATATCTTGGAAGGTCATTATGCGATCGCCTTGAATTTTGGGTGTCCTTTTTGGCTTTTGGTTTTGGTTTTGGTTTTTAAGGGTGGGCAGGACTGTTGCTCATTCCATTCCATCCAAATGCATTTTCAAATGTTCATTTCATTCTTTTCGTTAATTTGAGCCACCAGGTGGATATTCTGACTTTATGCAAAGAGTTTGTTGGTTTATTTATGTGAGTGATGGATTGTAAGAGGGGACAAGTGAGGGGAATCCAGATCTTAGGCAATCGGATAAAATTGAGAGGATACGTTTGTGACAAAGTTAGTCTCGTGAATGAGGACTTGTACGTGGTGCCTTTAAATTACCGGAGCGGTAATCCGGCAAAACCTAGGAGTGGTATGGATGCGGGTCTGGAATCAAATATGGTTCCATGCTGATACAAGCAACCGCCAGAGGAAAATCTCCACTCACCAGAGGAAAATCCCCACTCACCAGAAGGCATGCCAATCACATGATTAGTTTAGCAACTAGAAAACAATTCTCTATCAGCTCCAAGTGTCTTTGATCTGTCGTTGTAGTAAAAGGGACTGGACGCGACCCTGAGTGACCTGCTTTCCGGATAGGCCATCTGTAAAGTTGTGAGGGTGCTAATTTCCCTTCTCTATCACAACCCATTGTTTGTTGTTTGATTGTTTGTTTAGTGAGAGTGGAGAACGTGAGGATACTGAGTGGTGAAGTACGTACCCCTCTAAAAGACCAAGAATGGATCCTTTGAGGGTAAAACAAAGGAATAGAAAACCAATATTTTGGAGAGACATAATCAGGATCTGGAAAAGACCGGAACCGGAATGAATTCCGAGTAGTATTTGTAACTAGAAGAGAGTAAGAGATTGGACAGGTTGTTTGGATTTTTGAGAACAAATAAGAAAATATGGATACCTTAGTTTGTGACAACATACTAGAATCCCTTGGGACGATATTTCAAGTCATTTTACAATGTTTGGATGTTGTAAGGATACTTATGTCTAGACTGTGTGACCGACAATACTAATCTATTTACACATGCCTAATTAAAAGCATTTTTTAGGTTAAGACTAATCCAAATTCCAAATTACACATGCTTAGTTAAAGCATCATTGGATGGAGTTATTTATGATGTCTTAACAAACTAGTTTGGCAATTACTATGTTGCTAGATAAGTAGTTCCAGCTCATAGAAGCTATAGAAGATCTTTTAAATTCTAGCAATCTAATGCTTGACTTAAAGAAATAAACGACAGGGTTTGTTGATTGGGTACCAAATGGATGCTCAACATCTATGTCCGACTTGTGGCAAATAAAGCAAACCACGCCGAGGTGTTGTAAAAATTTGTTCCCACGAGGCAAAAGCTTCTGATTTGGATACCACACCAACGAAGATTAATTTTGTTTTCAAACACTGAAAAGGATCCAGACACTGCTACAAAGTACCAGACAAACTTGTAATGCAGACAGAGTCTCATTTCAATTTTCTGATCTATCTGGATCAAGCAGTAAGCTGATGAATGAATAGCAGGTTGTTGTGACCAAAATTACAACTTCTGTGATTCCTCAAGGCTTCCAAGTGGGACAATAGCTAGAAATTCAGGGTGTAAACCTTGGCTTGAATACTTGGACATATCATGACTTCATCACAACAATTTTGCAACAACCAGATTCAGAAGAATTTTTTACTATGGAATATTTACATTGTGGATTTTGCTTTCTTTTCATTCCATTGTCCCTTGCAAAAGCTATAACACATGTTGTGGTTTGAAGACACCCATTGCACACTTGCACCTCATTGACATGACAATGGTTTGTTTTTTATTGTTGGGATGGGCATAGGTGAGACCACATCCTCTTGGAGCAATTATTGGAGTTTGCAAACCACTACTTCCACCTAGTTAGGAGACTATTGAAGAACCATGTTCTTTGGAAGTTTTGACAATCTTTACTTATATTTGAGCAAAAACAAATGGATGCCTTGTTAATCTTTATGTCTAAAAAACATGGTGTTGGTTTAGAATCTAGAGGTTTATGTTATATGCTCACAAAAAAATATCATGATATTTTTAGAACTAAATTATAATGACTTAGTTTCCAATGATAGATATTAATAAACCAAGTTCAACTCTATGTTTTGATGCATCTTATGACTCAAAAAGATAGTTTTTTTTTTTCCTTTTAAAAAAGACTGCTACACAACGTTGTGTATGCTTTTCCTCCTCAAGTCACAAAACAAGATACAGATGCTATGTTTTGCTTTACTAAAAGAAATATGCCAAATGGATGTTTTTTTTCAAAAGAGCTTTGCAACTTTGCAAGTAGCTATGCTTATAATAGGAAAATGATATCAACAATAAACATGAAATTATTTGACGGGTAATTAATAGAATGATGCCTTCATGTAGAGATGTACCTGAAACCAATTTTTTTTTAATTTAATTTTAAAAAAATCTATATTTGCACCACGGAGGTGCCAAAAATGAAAATGAAACAACCCTCTATATTGTTAAGATTTTTTCTAATGTAACAATAAGAGGGGAATCAATTATGTATTAGTTATCTAAAAAAATGATTTGCAAAATTCAAGACTCACCTGCCATAGCAAAGAAATGAACACATGTGCTGTTAAAAGGTACCATGTTTTCCCCTTGCAAGATTCTTCAAGCATTTTTTAAACTCCCATTCAAGAAGAATATCTTTGAATGTCTCTAAGCTTTGTGTTCTAGTAGCAAAAATCTTGTGCAAGGTATGCACAAAATTTGTCTTTACGTGACTGTTTTATGTGGATCTGGGAAAAATTCAAAACATTAGTTTGAATACCAATGAAGGAAACTTAACAATAAGATTAACTAACAAGTAACAAAAAACAAGCTTACTTGTTTATATCGTACATAGCGTATAATAGAAGTTCTATTTTTCTAGATGGGTTTAAACAAGTATTGTCTACATAAATAGTGCCAGATCAATTTTTCTTTATGTAATCTATTAATGAATGAAGTCTAGGCCTTGAATCTGTTATTTCCATCACAAATAAAAAAACATCCTATCAACCAAATATTGAAGGTGCTTGTTGTGTTGAAGTCTCCCATCAAACTGATCATTCTCCAATTTTCATAGTGGGCTTGTACAATCTTTCCCCTCACTAGATAAATTTTGTATCTCTCATTTCTTGTTGCAAATTTAAACATAGAAAATGCTTGAACCAAGTCTGTAACCATGAGTGAACTTTGCTCTAATCTCTTGATATCAAAGTCCAAAGATGGGCAGATAATAAGCATCGGAATCAAATGACATAGGAGAATAGTGAATCATGACTCTTCCTTCGGAGATATTTTCATAGCCTCAATGCAATCAATGGAATTCACCTTCTTCGCCAAACGCAACTCATCTTCATTACCCGTACATTCCTCAACCATATCAAAATCAATATCAATTCTTGCATTTTTTCTTGAGAAGAGTCAACATTGTCGTCTTCAATCACCACATGAACCTGTAACAAACAAACAAAAAGGCATGAGAAATGAAAGAGCCCCAAGAATTACAAACTATGGCCACTTCTGTGCATATTCATAAAGATGCTTTTGCTGATCTGGTTGTTGCAAATTTCTATTATGAACCAAAACTTAGACTTACTTAGAATCTTGGTCACAATGCTAGCTGCTCAATGCCTTTCCCAACCATGCCATTAGTGTTGGCGAGATCTAGTAGGCCAAGTGGTTCCAGCTGTGATTTAGACTAGGAGCTTATTGCACCCATCATTTTCTATCGACCCAACTGCGAGGTAATCCACTACCCTATCCCGTGTGCAACGACGTTGAAATTTAACGGATTGTCTTGAACACCACAAACACTTGTGATTCCTAACCTCAATTGACACAACAATTGGTAGACCTCTTCCTTTAATGAACACTAGGATCTTGGAAATCCATTAATCCCGCAAGATTTGTATCATCTCTGCCTCTAAAGTTCCAATCTTGTACCGCTAGCATTGGTTGTCAATTTGCCACAAAAGATAAACACTCACCAGAGAGTAGAAGTCATTTACAAACGCAAAAAAATACTAGAGTTGAAAGAAGTGATGATGAATACATTATTATGAAATTCACCAAAAACTTAAAACATCAAAGTATAATGAAGAAAGATTCAGTTGTTATTCAATGTTCCAGAAGATAATGTCGACATCGATGGCATGGAAAAGCATCATGCTCCATAGCAAAATGCATCAATTTCATTGAATATTGGTCAGACCTTCAATGAATTGTGTTCTCCCATTCCAATAAATAGAACTGTCAACTACTCAAGTGACGGTGACTATTCAATTCAACCTTAATTAATATTTTTTTGATAGAATTAGGTATTCATCCGCTTTGTTGTTGTGCCTATCTTTCTCTTCTACTTGGCTTTAGTTCCACCTTTGCATTTAGACAATACTACAAGTGCCACAGAATAGTAATGCATTCATGTTTCTTAGTTACAAAATGCAATGAGCTTAAGTATGTCTTATAATTCAATGGCAGTTGTGAGATCACCTAGGGAAGCAATCCCTATCACATTTCCATTGGTGAATTGGGATACGCTGTTGTAACTGCGTTCCATTTAAATATTTGATTTCTTCTTGCTAAGAGTTCGTTTCATATTGATGAAGAGGTCTTTGATAGTTCTAATGGTGAATTGATTCATATACTTAATCGAGAGCTTGTCTTTGATAGCCATTGTAGACAATGGCATTTACGACCGGAAAGATATTTAGCATATGATTTATTTAAGTCAACCATATGGGCATCTTCTATAGAAGTTGCTCATAAATTATCAACCACGTCTATTCAAGAGACTTCAATGCCATCAAGGGTTAAGATTGAGCAAAGAAGAGAATTCACTTCAATTTTGAGTGACAATTCAAACAACTCATCTCCACCTCAGAAGATTCTCAAACACACTTTGTCTCCTTTGTCCCAAATTCATGGCACACCTTTTGTCCCTTCTCCAGTTATAGTTTCAAGATTTGATCATACTACAAGAAAATCCTTCGTTCCTTATCTTTAGAAGGAAGCTTTGTCACACAAAAGGATTAAGGAACCCATTCAATAAGCTTAATTATTATTCAATTGAAATCCATCAGGTTGAATTTGTTCCACCAATCTTCAATGGTGACGTAATTTTTGAATTACCTCCCCTTCAAAGTTCTAGTATTCACTATTAGGTAAAGCTTTTGAGTGGAATGGAGAAATGCTATGATGAGCACATCTGGTCAAGTAGACATATGACCAACATAAAAAAAACAATGATGGATTGATGTTTCAGTTGTCTTCATGAATGGGTCATCTTGGTTGTGATAATACTAATTGCAACTATTTTATTCATGTGCACTACACAATAGTTGTGAATGAGACTGAATGGGATGGATGTTTTCATGTTCCATTGGGTCCTAATCTTCCTTCTGGTTTTACAATCACATATAAGATTTGTTCCTTCATGTATTGCAAGTTATCCAACAAAAATATAGTATGTGATTGGAAACAAAGAAATGAGGGAAGCATGGGTGAAAGCACACTATGGTTGTACAAATTTGTAGTCACGCCACAATTTCTGCGTAGGATGGAAGTTTGGAGTGAATTTTACTATAGTTGTGGTCACTTTTTTCAAAAAAAAAAAATTACTTGGAGTCTTATATCTCATTTATATTGCAAATTGAAAAACAAAATATGACTTGCATCTATTAATTTTATGTATAAAATGCAAACATAAAAGTTTTATACTATCACAAATTTAGGTTTACCTTGTTTGTACTTTTTTGGTCAAGTTTTGGATTTGATTCTTAGAATTCAAAGAGCTAAATTCAATGTTCTAAAGTTTAGGTACTATACCTTAGCATTTAATTTGGGTTTATAAATCTTTATAAGAAACTATCTTTGTAAATGTTCAATTTGAGTACAAGGCCTAAAAAGTGGCTTTAAAATGTTTTTATTTATTTTTTAATTTAGAAATCTACAAGAAGGCCTTTTGATTCAAATGGGCCACCATTGCATTTTGGTTTAAATTGACATTTTGGCTCCAATTAGTATCAAAATGTATAAATTTTGTACCAATTTCTAGACCTTTGGGGGGGTGACCGTAGTGTGCTTACACATGCATGTGTTCACTTCAATATTTATGAGCATCCAGTAAAAGATGGAAATTATCGTGATTCAAAGGAAAAGATTTGGTCGTTAATTTTTTATTAGGTAAAGAAGACTCCATCTGCAACCAATTCTTCAATTGTACCAAAGACCAATAAGGAATTACTAGGAGAGTTTCTTCTTTGGCCTGAAAGAACCCCAACTGTGAAGTTTGAACTTGACAAATTCATCTCAGTTCTTGATAAGTACAAATACATGAATTCTCCAAGCATTAAAAACAAGGTTACCACCTTCAAGTATTTTCAAAGATTTGGAGTCATGGACATAATCACCAAGCAGCGGGGATGCATCAATTGGGCTTATGTTCTAGAAAACATGTTTTTCGGTCAAAGATCTTATTCTAACAAAGTTTTTGTCTTCAAAATGTCTGAATAAGGCCTTGGTAGTGGCATCAATTTGGTGACATGGATGCAATCAGGTGGTGACCTTCAAGACGCCTGGATAGTATGCAATCATATTAAACAAGAGAAGCAGTGGACTACAATGGCATGCCATATTTATGATCTAAGTTTCTGCCTTGTGATGACCGTTGCTCTCTATGATATGCAATCTGAGGATTCCATTGCCCAGAGCAATTTATAAAATAATTTGAACGCAATAATGGCCAAACACAATATCTCCTTGCTTTATTTCAAGGGATTCATGGCTAACTGTGTGCAAGCTAACTTGAATGTGGTGAGACTAATCTATAAAAGTGGTGATCCACTCGGGCCTATGCTCAATCAAAAGCACACATGTCTCTTCCATTGGAATCAATCCATGGAAAAATATACAACGGTAGACATTTGTGTGGCTTGTGTTGGCCTTCAAGATCAACATCAAAAGTTGTGTAAGCAATATAAAGATACAACACCATTTGCCAACTTTAAGATCCAATATCACGCCATTTGAGCATGATGACATTCTTCAAAAGCAACAACTGAAGAAGGCCTCCAACAACTAGAGTTGTGGTTAGCATTTTGGCACTTTTGGTATAGTTAGTGGGGTGGATTTATGCAAATTGTGAGATTCAATAACTTTTGAATTCAATCTATTAATATTGTATTAACCAACTACTATGCATATTGTTGTCAATTGTATGCCATTGTAATTTAGAGTTTCCATCAAAGGTTGTTGGATTCAATGACATTTAGTAAGTTTCTTTGCCACAATTGATGAAATTTGCATATCTTTCTGCAACGTCAATACACTTTATTTAGTCTACTTATGACCCATGTTGCTTAGTACAAGGTTTACAACTAATGAACTTGTAGAAATGTCCTCTTGCAACCTTGTTGAGATAGCTCATAACAAATAGCTTCAACACTCTAGAAATCGAGAGAATGATTTGTACTTGCTACTATTGATGATTGTGTGAGGGCATCCATGCATATGGTTTGGTTCAATTTTTCAAAGGTGACAACTCGGAAATAGGTCTCGGTAAAGAAAAACATCTACTTCAAGTTGCATAAAGGTATGCCTAATGTATTGGAAATCTTAAAGGTCTTAATGATGCAATGGTAAGTGTATCAGGGGCTGGAGAATACTGCACTAGGAATCTACACTTTGAAGGTGAGGAGGTTTTTGGATCTCAAAAGCAGATGCTAGATTTGCCGCTAGGGTCTAAATATGATTCATACCACCCCGACAAAGTGAATTTCTCTTGACCACATCAAGGAACAAGGTCCACCAAAGCAAGTTCTTCTATAATTCCTTCGGATAAAATCTTTGGAGAACCTTTTCCTCATGAAAGCAAAGAAAGGGCAAAAAAATTGGTATTAATTAGACCAATGAACACATCAACACCACCAAAGGCATTTTGAGTGACAACCGTCAAAGAGATTGCTTATGATGAGTCCTAGTGGCATATTGCACGATTGTTTAAGACATTGACTAAGGCGTGCTTTGCCCAATATGCTCTTACAAAGAAAATGTGTGTTGCCAAAATTGAACAAGGCAATAAAAGAACCCCAATACCAACTTACACAGGCAACATGAACAATTATAAGAAGAACAGGATTCAAATGATGCAATTTTTCTTCTACAACAATGACATTGTGCGTTGTGTAAAAGGTTCAAAGCAAAAATGGATTCTTTCTAAGCCTTGAAGTGCCAAGCATTTGGCTAGTGAAGTTTGGAACTAATCTAATGCAAAAAGAAATGATGGACCTTTAGAATGCAGGATTCCATCTTCCTCGACGGATTGAAATCTCTCTGAAGAGGTTGTTAGGAGACCACAAACTACCTTTTAATGTATCACAATTCCAAGTCCCAACTTTTCCTGCAAAATATACTAGTACGAGGTTTGGTAAGAAAAATCCAATGAATCCTTATGCGCCAATAACTAAAAAGGCAAATATTTGCGCTTCTACACTTATTTTGGAGGCATTTGTTTGTCATGTAATTATGATACCACACTGGGTAGTTGCAAGAAACACCTGCCGTTTTCTGGCCAAAATGGCCGTAGTATTGGAGTACTCTGACTTTTTGCAATAAATTTTTTAAAAATAAAATAAAATATGGATAATTTGTAAAGCATTAAAAAAAATATACATGTAAAAATTGAAGTCTAGAAAAATTTATCTCTAAAAGTTATGCACGAAAAAAAGAGGCCTAGGAAAATAGAAGAAAATAGATACTTTTTAGTTTATTTTTAGAAAATAGTAAAACATTTCAAATAATTAAAAAAAAAATACACATTTTTCCTTACTTGTAGGTTCTCTTTTTTCACTATTTTTTATTTTTGGAAAATAAAAATTGTGTTCTTTGCACGTGTACATAGGTAGTGCACTTTGAGCACATGTGGAAGGTGGATACTTTAATATTTTTAGAAAATCTCTTCATAGTCTTGTGTAACTTTAGTATAACTCCGTGTCTACCAATTTTCACTTTCAAATTCGTTTTTTTGGATCGAAAATAGGACTCAAAACCCCTAAAATGGCCAAGGTAGACATCCCAGTTTAAAAATAGTAAATAAATTTTGGAAAATTGAAAAAAAATACTGAATTTTTGAAACTTTTATGTGTACCTTCACTTCAAATTTTATAGAAAACGGACATATGATGCAAAAGTTACAGCCAAAATTCACTTGTCCAAGAGCAAGGGGACAAGAAATAGGACAAGTGTTTTTTGCAATCACCCCACTATGGGTTCGGATGCATCATTATGCTTGATTCAGGTATATTGCCTAACATTCAATAGTACGCGCTTAACTTCTTACTATAGATTCATTTCCCAAATGCTCTTGCCCTAGTTTCAAGGAAATATCAACAAAGGCATTAGGAAAGAGAGGGTAGCAGGCAAACTACAAGAATTTGTATTTCATATTTGTTGTCATATGTTGCCTTCATGCAAAACTAGATGTTTTCATTAATGCTTCAAGCTTCAACTTCAATAAAACCTCAAACATATTCTTGAGAGTGGCATTTTTAGGTCCACAAGAAATTTCTAGGTGAGTGTAACTAGTGACCCCATGTGCTTGGTTTGTGAAGAGGCAAATCCAAAAGTGTTTCTTGTATTACGATTCATTTTATACATGTAGTGAGACAAAAGGGCCACTACTTAATTTATAATATCGTTGGTTCTATGTACATTGTATTTGAATGTTTTTTATACCTATTATTTACTTTTGGCATGATTTATTGAGAGGTTTTCTACAGTGTATGTGCTCCCAAAAATAATTTGACATATGTAATAGGCGGAAACATTATTGTAAAAAATGTGGAATCTTAGAAATCCTAGAAATGTTTTTAATCCTTTAGATTTCCATGGACTTAGAGTAATTACGGTTCCAAAATAAATTACATACTTTTATGTAAAAAATTTTGAACAATTAATTTCCATGACTTGTTTGCCTTCAAAAAAAAATTTACAATAGATCAACACAACAGTAGGTTAAAGTTCTTATATTAAAATTTTCTACTATACCTTATTTTACACAATTTTAGGTTCACCGTTACAGATTTTAAAACTATAATTTAAAAAATCTCAAAATATTTTCAAATATTCTATACAAAATTTCCACTTCTTAGAAACAAATATAATTTTTTTAATTTTTTTAATTTTTAGCTTAGATTTTTATGCTCTTCCCCTACACTTGTATATTATCTTTGTTGGCTTTGCCATACTAGAGATTTTAACCTGAAATTCTTACAAAATCAAAAAGATTTGGTTAGTATGTGGACTTTTAAGAGTTTTGGGTTCCAACCCAAAATCTCTCCAAATGACAACACAAACACTTAGGACTATATTTTCAACCATATAGGCTCTAGGGGGATGTTCTACAACATAAGATTGTGATATCCCACTCAATGAACTCAATGAAATGGTTAATAAGCATGGATTCAAAATATCACGAAAGAAACACAAAATGATTAGTAATCGCAACTGCAAAATACATCAATCAATAGGGCTAATATAAAGGAACACCAAAGTCCACTAGAGTGAACTTAAAACATAAGAACTTTAACAATGATCAAGGAGCAAAGCTCCAAGTGCAATTCAAACAAGTTTTTGGTCAAATAGCCAAAATTCCAACAACAGGTCTGTATTTTGGCCAAACTAACAAAAAGAAAAAGGGGTGCAAAGTGAGAAGAAGGAAAGGCCTTTTATACTCTTCCAAGCCCTCCTTTCTTTCTCATTTTACCTAAAATTACCTACAAAAAAATCAAATTAACGTTAATTATTCAAATTTTACCCTACTATTGTGACTGCTCTAACTTTTGGAGAATTGCTCCAAATGCCAAAAGGATTGCATCATTGTCTTTAGAAGGTCCAAATTAATTAGTAGGGTCCTCAACCTCCAACTTACAAGCCACATTGCAAGCATAAACCAACAATTTGCAAATTAGTAAAAAAAGTAGAAAATCAATATTCTAATTATTCTATGTAGTTTGGAAGGTTTGAGAAAGTAAGAAAAGTTGACTTCAATCGGACATCATACGCCCTTGGTACACTGGTCAACTTATTGTATACTTTAGAATTTCGTTAAAAGTTGTTGCCACCGCCAATTTTGGTACTTGTTGGTGTTTGAATGTTTTGAAATTTTTCTAGATGCTTATTTAGGTTAAAATGAACTATCCTAATTTTAGTGAAATTTTATTGCTACCTAGGTAATTTCTATGAATTCTCCAATGCCAATAAACATAGTTGACTTCCCAAAGAGTCATCTTTTGTAATCCAGAAAAATACGAAATTTTTTAAACAACTTTTAGAAAGTCTATAAATCCTAAGTACAAGTTTACATCTACACTTTGCACTAAATGTGGAAGGGCTTAAATTAATACCTCATGTTTTAATTCCTCCTAGGAGGAATCATTTGCATACAAGGGAATTTGGGGAAATCAACTTCTCCGTTGAGTTCTTGGCATGTTTTTATGCTTAAAGCACCTCTTTCCAATCTTTGATTGCACATATTTTGAACCGGTAGATTTTCACATGTAAAGCACAAAGTGACTTTCTCTAATTCTTATGAACTAGATGGTGACCTATACATGGATTTTTTGTTGAGATTTCTAAGACTTTGTAAGACTTTTGACAACTTGTACTACCACTCATTTAGCATGTGGTATGTCACGTGCACTCCAAGAATAAATTTGATAAAAATCTAATTTAGATGTTATTCTTTTAGTTTGGCCATCAAGGCTTACTTCTATTGCAACTCCATAAATGTCATACTAAACATCCATTAAGACATTGGAAATGGATAATAGAAGTGTTTAATCCCTGAGGTCCCAAAGTCCCTACAAAGGACTCTTGGGACTTTGGATAGGCTCATGTAATTTCAATTTTTGACATGATTTTTTGAAAAAAAATTTGAAGATAGGAAACCAGATTAGCTTTTTATGAATATAATTTTTTCTTCAATTGGTGCTTGTGAGCTCTCAATTTGTCACTTCGACTCACTTGAGACTCGTAGAATTATTTTTTGAAAATTTGCAATTTAAAGTTAAGAAAAGTATATAAAAAGCCATAAAAAGAGTGTAGAACCAAAATAGGGTTGTGTCATATCCATTATAGTATTTGGTCTAGATTTGTGTTTAAACTTGGAATCCTCCCAAATCTGACCTAAAAATAGGTAGAAGGAACAAAACGGTTAGAGTTGGAAGATTTGAGTCACATAGCCTCCAAAGGGCTAAATCCCACCATGAATGTGGCAATTCATGGCTAAGTCGGTCCGAGGGATCCACAACGAGGCCACTAGGTCGGGTCCTAGAGTTAGGTTTAGAATTTTCCATACCCGATTGTTAGCATGCAAGAGCCACTGACGCAAGACCGGGCCCGTGGAGGAATCTACAGTCTAAGGATGGTATTCTAGGGTAAATCCCATGCCAGGAGTCCAATGACAAAATCGATTCGTCAAGATTCTTCTATCTGCAAAAGATTCCCGCACCGTCGCTAATTCAAGGAGATGGCCAGTTTCATCTCCCCTGACCAATCGTGCTTGATACAGAAACGCACCTACACGTCCTTCACATGACTCCCTGAGAGGTCACATGAAAAATCCCGTCATCTTCCGACTTGCAGAACAACCTTTTCCGGGTGGTCAACCCTTCTAACCTCCAACGGGAATTTCATGGAAAATCTCACTAAAAATTAGACTAGCTTGTTTTATGTTAATAATGCGCTCCGTGAAGTTTCACGACATTCCGATAGCGGCAAGTACTCGAACTAGCTAGATTCCTCGGGAATTAATCAGGTGGCGGGGTTCCCGCCGCGTTGACTGACATCCCGGGACCATACGATGGCGAAACGAAGTCAACCAAGAGTCCTTTCCGACTCTCTCACACCTACCGGAGGCCTTAGGCTATTCACATTTCTCAAAATAGGAGACCCCCAAGATCTAGGATTTTACCACGATTTGGTTTTTAAACTAAATTAGCCTATGATGGTTTTTTGGCCTCGGTTTGGGAAGCAAGGGGGTAAATGGAATAAACGCAGCGATCTGAAGCCAACGGTGCAATCCATTTGACGATTGGAGTTAATCTCCAAAAGTTAGGATGTTAGTCCAGCATAGATGGTAGAAGTAGTTTTTTAGGGATTAGGATGAAAATCTTTGAGGATGAGGATGAAAATCCAAGTTGATAAGGTTACCTTAGAACTCTAGAAGGAGGGGTGGGCCCTTGGAAACCTATTTAAGGTCCCCATTTTTCTCTCTAGAACATCCTTGTTTTGGGTCCGTGGGTCCAAGTTATTTTGGATATTTTGGCGTTTGAAGCCAAAAACCTCTACGGTGTTTTTGGAGCATTCTTGGCTCCTTTTGTTGTTATATTTCAAGCTTTGAAGGTCCTTGGGGGTCCTTCTATCTTGCCTCGTACACCTTTGCGTGTGTTTGTGTAGACTATTGTTGCTATTCGAGAGTCTTTTTATCCGTGGGTTATCCCTGCGAACTAACTCGTGTGTTTTAAGAGTCTTTTGGGGTGTCTTGCACTAACCCTAGAGCAACCCCCCACCGTACCTTGGCGATGCCGCTTTGGAGTGCTTTTAGTGTATGAGTTTTTGTTGTACTAACTAGTGGAAGCTACATTGTGTTGATATCTCTTTCTGTCTGCTTATGTCCTAACCCTTGTTCAACCATTGTTTCCCTGGTTAAGTGGACCCTACTCCGGGACGGCAAAGCTTTGATCCTCCTTCGTGTCATTTCCTCAAACTTGTGTCCTAACCTTTGTTTGAACCTTGTCTTACCATGTGAACCCTTCTCCGAGACGGCGAAGCTTTTATCATAGGGTCTAGAAAAGTTTGGCATTTTTTACGATTATCCAAACACCCTTCTTCCTTAGTTTCCAAATATCCACGTGAGGATATTCTCATTAGTTTCCAAATATCCATGAGTTTCAAAAACAAACAAGTAAACTAATTAGACCGTCTTCCAAGTCGTGATAGGGGGAACCAGCACATCCCTAGTCTAATCCTAGAGTTTTAGTGTTCCAAGCCCAAGACTTAGTTTTTTTGGTACCCAACCATGTCAAAAACCCAACAAGACAAGACCAGCCCGGAAGCCTAGTCCAGGCCAGTCCAAACCAACAAGACAGGGACGTCGGGGTTACTGGCAAGGTCTCGGGGATACTGGGCGGAGTCGGGGTGACTGGCGGGGCTCGAGGTGACTGGCGGGGTCGGGGTGACTGGGCAGGGCTGGGATTACTGGACAAAACTCGGGTTGTTGGGCCAAGGGCATCGGGGTGTTGGGCCAAGGGCTTGGGGGTTACTAGAAACACGGTGGGAACTCTCACAAAAATCGAAAATTCTAAACTACTCAAGGTCCAAAGTCTGGGTGGGGAGTCGGGTCCGTTTTAGACATGTGAAATTAATCGGGGGAACATTGGAAGTAGGGGGGAAGAAACCAAGTAGAGAAGAAAAGAGAGTAGAAAAAATGGGGTTGAGCCCAAGATAAGCTCCACGTGGAACATATGCCGTCCAAAACCTGCAAAACCACTAAAAAATACAAAGAGAAGTAGAGGAGAAGATGACTATATAGGAGAAGAAGTGAAAGAGACAATAAATAGTGACCTAGGCCTAGGATTAGGAAGGCTTAGGAAAGGAAATCTTGAGAATTTGTAGTGATCATTAGGAGGTGGATTAGGATGACACCAAGCTAAAATGGTGTAAAAGGGTAGGAGGAACATTAAAACCTCCTTGGAGTTTGAGTCTATAGTTGTAAGACACCCATAAAAGCTTAGATGGAATAGTATTAGTGTAGAAGAAGAGAGGGAGAAAGAAAAGGAAGGAAGAAAGGAAAGAGAGAAGTTAGATTGCAAGGGTGTAACAAATTTCCGAATTAAGCGGTGAGTTTGGAAAAAACACGACAAGGGAGTACCATGGAGCATGAGGATGTGTACGCGAACGTGAACAAATTCCTTTTTGACATCGGCAGGTAAGAGGTGAGTTTTTGAATTACTCCTTGGTGGTTTTTTCCTAATTAGCATCGAGTCCCTTAATTAGCCCTCTACACGCGATTAGCAAGCCGTGATTAGTACATATAAGAATTAGATTCAAAAAGTTGCTAGATTAGAAATAGAGGTTTTCGAAAACATATTACACTTAGGATCTAGCTTCAAATCGACCATGATAGGACAAGTTAAGTAATAGGGAGTAACCAGAGGAATTGAATTAAAATTTCATCCAAAAGAAACTATGGACGGAAATTAGGGATTTAGGTTAGAAGAAGAATCTAGGATTTAAACTAGGAATTAATTTAGGAGTAAAAATCTAGAGTTAATTTAGGAATAAAAATCTAGAATTAATTTAGGAGTAAAAATCTAGAATTAATTTAGGAGTAAAAACTCAAGGGTAAAAGTCAAAACATAGAGTCAAAATTAGAAGTAAAAATTAGAGTAAGCACTCGGGAGTAAAAATCTAGAGTTACATTTAGAGGTTGGAAATTACATCTAGAGTTACATTTAGAGTAAAAGTTAAGCTTTAGGATTAGCCTGTAGAATTAGAACTTCCAAGAGAAGTGTCAAAACCCAAAAGATAGTCTTAGAGGTTCATGGAAGGAACGTGAGGGTTCTCCTTTCTCGTAGTTAGGGATGTTAGAAATGACGCCAGCTACCCAGCCAACCCTAGACATAGGATAGATAGTTAGGGAGTTAGGATTTACTATCATCCCTGGTCATTGCAGTTAGCATATTAGTTACCCATGCATTTCTAGTTAGTTTTGCTACCATCCACGACACTTAGGAGACGTTAGCAAAAAAGATCCATTGCTTGGAAGGCACAGTGGACCGCGCTTACAAACACCCCCATATATTCAAAAGGTGGATAAAGGCATAGAACCTGGTCGGTGTTCGCTTGATTACCAAGGGTGGGTAATCCAGTGCCCACAGTGCCCAAAAGCAAAAGTTATACCACCCTGAGTCCAAAAATCAGCTCAAGGGGCAATCCAAAAAAATTCACAAAAAATTGAATTTTTTCAATTTTGAATTTTTTCCTCAAAGATTATATCTTTGTCTACTATTGAAGCTTTGATTCACTCTATATAGACTAGTGATGAGAAAGTTATGGACAATCTTATTTTTTGGGCAATCTAACGAGCAATCTAAGCATCTTCTTGAAAAAATAATTTAAAGAAATCATTTTTGAATGCAATTTTACTATTTTTCAAAAAAAATTGTTGGACATGGTTAATTTTTCTTGATAGAACAATCTTACTATTGGGATTATTGTGTTTCAATTCCATCTTAGAGCTATTAACTATTTAGTTTTTCCTTTAATCTTGAACGTACTTCTACTTAATAATTTTTTAATGAGTGAAATTTAAGTATTTTTTTGTTGAATTTTTTTTTTAGATTTTCAAATCAATTCTTCACCATAAAAATTAGAAAATCAAAATTAGTATTGCAAAAATTTGAAGTTTAAAAGATTTAGGATCAAAGAATCTAGGTGAAGATGGTGTAGAAAAAATTGTTTTCTTCACTTTAAATGCAAATATCTTGCAATCTACACAATCAAAGTTTCTGAAATTTATTCCATGCATTTTAATACTAGTCTAGTGCAAGATCCTACGGTTAGATATGCAAGGAAAAAAAACAATTAAATTTTTTTTTTGCTGTTATAATAGAAATGGCAGTTTTGAGTGTTTTTTGATGGCAAAAGGCCTTGGAACTTCAGGGGTTAAGGCACTTCCAGACTTTTAGGGATTGACACACTGTATTTGTAGGGACTACTACCAAATATGATGTAAACACTCTTTTTAGATCTTTTTGAATGAAAATATTAATAAAAATGAGCAAAAGAAAAAAAACAAACTTTGAGGCCTAAGTGATAACTATGGGGCTCACAAAGACTTCTACAAACTCACATCAATTCAACCTAGCAATTTGCATGGGAGAGATTTGTACAAAGAAATCGAACAATTAACAATACTATCTGCAAGGCACAGAAACCTACATACAATTAACCAAAGTTTTTTCAAGTCTTTAATTTAATATTGGCCACTTGAGTAAATTCTCACTTGCCTTCCTTCTGGCTCCTCAACTTTCAAACGAGAGAAAAGAAGGCAACTGAATATAGCTCAAAGCTCATTGATTGTCACTAGATGACAACATGATTGTGCTTAGATGTTAAATCAATCAAATTGCACATGACAACACAGCCCACATGGTTATATGATTTCAGGCTTTCTACATCCTTCATCCACAAAAATTTTGGCAGTGAATTTTTTTTAAATTTATTAATTCCTCACAACAAAGATAACCTTGGATTCTACTAATGAAATTTGGCAATTTTTTGATGGAAAAAAACAAAAATTGGGTATAAATGACCTTGTCATCATATGGAACCTCAAAATTATGAAGAAAAAAACATATTGGTTCTTTGTAGAGCCATTAAAGGCTTGGATAGGTGATCCATTCACAATAGACATTCCATTCACATTGGTCTTTTATACTAAAGTTAACCTTCATCTTCAATACATCTTTTTTTGCCATTCGTGCTCATATTGATACCATAGTTGAACAGCAACATGCTGTCTGGCTAGTACAGCCACTTTTCAGTGCATTGGCATTGTGACAAACTGTGTCACAATGCACTGAAACACATACCCTCCCCCCCTTGTATTTAAATTAATAAAAAAATTTATATCCTCCCCCCTCCTTTGTATTTAAATTAATAAATTTATTTTAAATTAAAAAAAATTCAAGAACCTCCTCCCTGCTTTGTAGTTTCCAGGTGGGGGTGGAGTGACAATTGATATGGGACATATCATGTATTTTTGTATTTCATATTTAACCGTATCTTATGTCTCGTACATTATATTGAAGTCATATCTTGTATCCATATCCATTCTGTATTTATACCATATCCGTATTCAGTATTGTATTTTGGATTCATATTTGGACGGCTTGGGTTGAATCTCACAAAGATCAAGGGCTTGTGATTTTTTGAGAAATCAATGACATCTTGGAGGGGAAACATTTTTCTGTTTTTTTAAATCAACGGTCTGTGATTTTTTTAAAAAGGGGGGGAGGAACTAATGCATTGAAAAGAGGTGACAGCCTCTTTTCAGTGCATTGGTGCATTGTTGAACAGCAACATCCCTACATCCGAGGTGAATAATTAATATTTTTCAAAAGACTAAGTTCACCTTAAGTTCACCAATAGTATTGACATACCCTCCTAAACCCTAAACCCTACAAAAAAAAACTCGTCCATCACAGGATTGTCATAGAACAGCAGCTGGGCAATTCAATTTTAGAACACAGTAGTCGCGTTTCTTCTCGACAGCCTGCATCGCTACCTCCAAAGCCTGCAACGATGGCTGCGTCGTCACGAGAACTGCCACCAGAAATGGAGAGCGACGACGAAGAGAATGGAGATTGGGGGGAATGTCAAGCAACAGAGGCAGCGGAGAAGAACGAAGAAGAAAATGAAGAAGACGACTAAGAATAAGAGGCCGGGCCATGCCTCTTCTGTTCTACGGAGCTGCTATCACCCAAGGCATGGCTTTCGATTTTCTCAAGCTTCGAGATGATGCGGGGCTTGATTTCTACGACACTCGACGTCTCATCAACTTCATACGCACGAAGGTGATTGCAGCATCCTCTTTTCAAACATCTTAATTTGGATTGTGGATTAGGGTTTAGGGTTTTAGGGTTCGGGGCATATTTGGAGGATCCAACTTGCTAATCTCAAGGCCAGCGGAGTGTATTGGAAGAGATGACTTGCAGTACGTAATTGGGTTCAGTCAATAGGAGACGGGATCAGGGTCCTTACGGTTACAGTATCCTTTTCCTGAATAATTCTCAATAGCACATCTCATGTGCGTTTAGATTCTTTTCTCCTCTGAGGCAACGCAATTTTCCAGGCTGCTGAAACGGAATGTCAGAGTATTGAAGCCATTCTGGAGTTGCGAAGGTCTCTCCATGCGGTTGACACGAAGCAAAGGGGGCCAGTTTTTAGCATTACACCTGAATGGAAAGACGACAAATTTCTCACGTCATTCTTGGAGAATGACCCCCTGCCCTACAGTTTTGATGATGACGATGATGTGGAAGAGTTTGATGCTGCGGACAAGACCATGGCATTACAGGAGCTTCTGGAAGGCAATGGGGGGAGTAGCAGTCCATCTTCTTTTGATACGAAGGCTCCTGTGGATTCAAATGACCTTGCAGATCTAACGAAGGCCTTTCATTCTCTGGGCAAAGGCATGCGTGAAGAACTTGCCAACCCAGTGGATATGTCCTTCCTATCTGATGGATGATGGAGCCCCTGGTTTCGTAGCTGACCTGAAATCTTCCGACAGAAGCTCGAATGGAGCTTTCGAATCAAGGCTTTCCAAGAAGGATAAGAAAGATCTCAAGGTTACGTTTGCTGAAGTGGCGAAGAAGGAGCTACGGAATGTGAATAAAGATTATTTTGGTTCCTACAGTGCGTTTGGATTCATCGAGAAATGCTTTCTGACAAGGTAACGACTGCAAACTCTGGACGTTGAACTTGGCGTATCATGAATTAAGTCTTTAATCCGCATGCAAAGA
This sequence comes from Antitrichia curtipendula, assembly GCA_951230915.1. Classification (NCBI taxonomy): domain Eukaryota; kingdom Viridiplantae; phylum Streptophyta; class Bryopsida; order Hypnales; family Leucodontaceae; genus Antitrichia; species Antitrichia curtipendula. The sequence goes on from OX579635.1 coordinate 39,777,573, forward strand.
GTTTGTGATGTTTCATGTATTTCCTGCACTTTTTCGTGCTCATGGATCCATCCACCTGATAACCTTTTTAGACATAGCATTCCCTAAGACACAACATTGTTTAATAGGCTTGAAATGCCTTTTGAGTGGCAAGCATGCCTGCACTTATGCCTAAATTGCAACTATCCCTTGGTGGAAGCTTGGAAGGGATATATCTGGAAGGGATCTTGGAAGATAGCTCGACATTTCTTGCTTTCGCATTTATTATCCCATGTGCGTCATATTTCAAACGGGACCCCAGTTGTATTGGTAAAGAATGTTATGAAACGAGCAGGCATGTCGCCAATTTCGTGCAGGTTCGAACTGATGCTTACCAAGATACTTTCGTCGCGAATCCAACTTTGCTGAAGAATGCAGTGGTCATGAATGTGGGTTGTGGCACAGGCATTCTCAGGTACATCAATGTTGTTGTTTCCCGTCTTGCACGTCCACCACTGATACTGTTACTGAAACACTATACTGTACTGCGCTGTGTTCCCGTCTTGACCTTCGTCCACGTGCATTAACTTACAATCATGGCATTCCTCAGTTGAATTTACCTATAGGAATACCTTGGGTTATTGTTCATCTTTCTTTAGTTACGAGGACACCGCGTGCAGGATCGAGTGTTTTTCAAGGAATTATTCCAGAAATTCATGTAATTTGCATGGAACGTAGTTCTAGGTCTTCCTTGAATTTCGCCATGACTTGTGGTATACGGTTTTGCAGATAGCCAAGGAAATGATTTCTTAAGGATGCCACGAATGCAGAGGGTGTGATGACCGTAGTATCTGGCATGATTCAACGATGCCTGTAGAAAAATCCAACGAGTAGATGTTTGGAGTCGGTGAATGCATGGGGTATTGCTTGCTCTTTGAATCTATGTTACCATCTGTGCTTCATGCACGTGACCGCTGGTTGAAACCTAGTGGTGCTATCCTTCCCGATACTGCAGAGATGGTAAGGCTCTATGAACGGGTTAAGCTATGCAAGTTGTGAAGTTTTTGAGTCTTAATTGAAATTGATCGGGCTGTTGTTTTAGTATGTAGCAGGATTTGGCAAAGGTGTCTTTCATTCTGGGAAAATGTGTATGGCTTCAATATGAAGTGTGTTGGATACGAAGTGGTCCGTGATGCTACTCAGAGTCCCTCATAGATGTTGTCGACAGTAAAGATGTTATTACTACATCTTCACTCATTCAGTTAATTTCGGACTTCAGTCCAGTGATGTGTTTATTTTGTCGAGGAATCAAGTGATTTGTACGAGTCTGTTCATGAATGGGAAGTACGAATATTTTATGCACTTGTAAACTGGAATTGTGGACGACCTTGCCAGAAATTCTGTTAATGGTAGAAGAGGAGACTTTTCATTGTTTGGGGAGGAGATTCCTCATTGGTTCAAGGGCTGAAGTCCTTGTTTTGTTTTTGACTTGACTTAAAATTGACTGTTGACGTTGTTCAAGATAATCGAAGTCTTTGTTTGGGGCTTGCTTTGACTTACAAATTAGCTATTTACTTTTCCTACTGCAGGCCTTTGACCTTGCCACAATGAAGGCGGATGACACCAACTTTACTGCACAATTCAAGCTGGAGTTGCTGCCATCTTCAGGTGAAAGCCAAGTAAGTAATAGGAGTAGAGGATCCAGTAGGTTGGATGTGTCCTGGTGCTATGGGCTGGTTGTCTGGTTTGATACCGGTTTCACAGAGCGGTTTTTCAAAGAGAAACCGGTTCTTTTGACCACGTCACCCCATTCCCCTTGAACACACTGGTCGCAAACGATTCTCACGTTCAAAGAGCCGATCGCATTATGTGTCCGTGATGTCAATTTAGAGAGAGTTGAAAAGGGGAAAGTTGGAACTGAATCTTGTCCTGGAAATGCAATCAGTGGACGCATTAGCATTGCTCACAGCTACAGTCATCGAAGTAAAGATATTCTTTGGAAACAAGTGCTTTCACCTCAAGTAATGTCACTAGAACCTGGCGTGTCCAAATGTTTGACATTTAGTGCCCATTTATACCTCATCTCTCTCACTGGGTAAAGAATGCGGTGATCTCCTCGAGAGGTGGAGACGTATTTTTAATGATAAAACTCCAGTGAATTAGAAGAATCAGAGACTGACTTTTCCAGAATGGGATCACGTTTAGACTTATTAAGGTAGGAGGTCCATAAAGCGCTCGGGTGCTGACAGTGTCTACCTCGTGAAATGTACACTGTTTGTACATTTTATATGCTGTGCACCCGAATCTCTTCTTTTTTCCCTCGCTGTCTACAGTAGCTCGGCAATCATTCTCGTGCGCTGGGTAATCTGATGCGGAAATAAGTGAAGCACGTTTGGGACGCATCCGTGTTTTAAGAAACAGGGATCCTACTTTGGAATCAAGAATTGGTGTAGGTTGATCGGAAAATCACGATGGAGTTTGGGTCTTTCCGTTATCTCTTCAGTTTTTGGGTTTCTAAATAATCCATCATGTAGGCACGATATATTTTTGTACAGGTTTGATGCTACGACGAGTCATTTCTAGAAATCTCAGTCTCAATAGACTCGTTTCTTTAATCAAATCCTTGAAGAAGAAGAAGTACTTGACAAGTGCAAGTGGGCTGCAGCCTCGTGCACCTTGTCCCTGATCTCCGTAAGTAAGCTTAAGTTAATGGAGGGACATCCACTCTTGACGTGAGCAGAGGTCGAATTTTTATATGCTTTTGGTAACAGATGAGAAAAAAAGATTCCAACACAAGAAAACAATGGAATATATGAATACTATATGACAAAGTTATGTAGGTTCAAAACTTCATTGAAGTACTAGACTATCGAAGGAATGTTGAAAAAAATTCAGAAACTTTAACCACATGGATTGAAAGACTAATAATGTTTGAAGTTTGAAGAAAAGTTATACTTTACATGGTTATTTTATTTTGATATTTGCATCTTGTATCATGTAAATTATATCAACTTGCAAAATTTCAAAATTATAGGAGGATTTTGTACTTGCTATTCAAAACTCCCTAGGCACCAAAAAATTCAGGGTAGCATAATTTTTTATATAGTCATTTGATTGGAAAAATATATATAGTCCCATAAAGGGTTATATGTTTTGGGTGGTTTTTGATGAGAAAAAGGTCTTGGGACTTTAGAGTTTAAGTCAAAATTTCATGAATATCCGACCATTTTTTATACATTAGATGGTCACACTCAGTCTTGTTAGGGGTTAACAGGAATGATTTTGAAGGTCCTGAGCGATTTTAAAATAGTTGTATATTGTGGCTTGTTACTCATCCAACAATTGTTATGGCATCCACGTGGATCCCATCTCCTTATTTTCATATCCAAGTGTCATCTACCATACATTTAAGAGAAGCTACCTTATGTGTTTGAGAGGGGAAAAAAAGTATCCTAAACTTTCCCGGCAGCTCATTGTGGTGGGCCCATGCAGATTATGTCTACTTCTGGGTAATTCAACAATTTAATACAATACCCCATTTCAAAAATTGCCCCCATTTTGTGATTAGTAGTTAGGATTTTAGGAAAAAGATAATCAACTAGGTCCCAGGAACAGTTAAGCTTATACCAATTTGGCTGATGTGAATTACTAGCAGCCAGCAACTCATTCATCAAACCAACAGGAGTTTCTTTTTTTACTGATTACTAAGGGGGCAGATATTCGGGTAAGTGCCCGTACAAAACAAACAAAAAGAGACGTTGGACTATGCATCAGGATGAAATCTCGTACTTCCCTTCACATGGTTGCCATTTGCAATTGCGAGGGGGGCCCCTTAACCCACCCCCTCTCCCTCCCTTTTCTAACGGAATTTGTGGAAGTGTGTAGGCCGGAGGCGCTTTTGAATATACGCCAAGATGTGATCGAATTCTTGGAATGACTTTTGGATACACTTGAATGGTAACCATACTATGTCCCATGTCACTTTTGTTGCCTGTGGCCAATTACCAGGTGCATCTCAAAATGGCATCCAAACAGAACAAAGCAATTTGTTGACTGGACACAAGATAAGAATTTGACAGCAGAAAAACGTCGTTTTTCAAGCTTATTCAAGCTACGTTATTCAAGCTTTCCAGTTTCAGAAAGGGACCCAGGGAGGGTTCTGGCTGTGCTTTCCACGGCAAGAAAAACAAAAAGAAACAAAAAACAAAAACAGCCTGTTTATCTTGCAACCAGGTTTTTGTTTTTGTTTTCCCTTTTTTTGATTTGATCTTTCTTACTTTCCAAGACGGAGATGGACGGACAGACGGACAAGAGCAACTGATCTCCATAAATAGTAAGTTCAATTAAGTTACCACGGGCTTTGGGTTTGCACTTCCCAACCTACCGCGTGTACCATCCAGCGCATTTGAAGCAGCCTCATAATAATGGTGGACGGAGACGAAATCAACAGGCCACACACCCATGTACCCGATGACAATGGGATGCAAGAAAATCATGACTCAGGTAAAAATTTGTCTGCAACCAAAATTTCCCACATAAAGTTAATGCAAGTGGAAATTGAACTTTGCCCAAGACGGATTTTATACACCCCCACTCACTGTAATAATAATAATAATAATAATCATCAGACCGTGTTTGTGCGACTTTTTGAGTCACTATACTGTACGTGAAGGTCGGATTCGATTTTTCAGGTGGTGAAATTGAATTTCCACATCAGATCCTCTCGAGGGGTTGTGTCACCTCATACCATTCACAAGATGACATGTGGCACTTTATGTACAAAAATGACTTAATTTATGTGGAATTTGACCTTCATGCAGGGTATTTTGAAAAGAGTACATTTGAAAAGTCTGAAATGTAAGCTACTAGTACATAGTGGCACAAATAACGCGGGTCTCCTACCTTACCTCACCTTAGTTGATTCCACACTTGTCTCGGTTGCGAGCGACTGCTGAAGAAAGCAATGGGGGTTGGGGGGATGGGACAATTCAAGTGCACGGCCCGGGTGGCCAGAGTGCCAAAAGCCTGGACGGACGGCGGACCGACGGACGCAGCCACTCCTTATTATTATTGTGGGTCTGAGCGTGCCAAGCATGTCGGGTTACCAGTTTGAGTTCAGTGGTGACTTCCCAGAGCTGGCTGTACTGAGCCCGGCCGGGGGAAGAGCGTAATTGGCCACCTCATCACTGGTCCTCATGAGCATGTGAAAGCAATAACTTGCCTACTCAATCAATAGTCCGCAATCATGGGGCCAAAATGAAAAAAGAAAAAAGAAAAAAGATGGGGGTGACTTTTCTTTCTTTCATGCCCGTCGGGTACGGATTAAATATCCACCTCTCCATGTCCCCATGTTCCTAGCTACTAAGGTATACGACATGTTTTTAACAATGTCAAATGTCAAATGTTTTAGTATATGTCGAATTGAGCGATGGGGAGGGGGGGAGGAAGGAGGGAGGGAGGGGGGAGGGATAATTTTTTCCAATCAGTGAATAGAAACAATGAAGACTGCACTATTTTTTGTAAATTTTTGGAATCAAGTTTTGGAATTAGGGAAGTGTAGATTACAGTCTGACTTGTTCTCAATGTATAGGGAAACCTATTTTTGAGAAACGCAAAACTACAAAATTGGTCTTTACAATTGCATTAGGTGTCAATGTGTTATTCATCACATGTATAATAACGAAGGCCTTGGTCAACATCGTACTTTCCTCATTTATGAAAATAGGTCACTCTATTTTGTACAAATGGAGTGGTCAAATACAGATTGTAAAGTAGAAGTATCTATTTCAAACAATCCCATGTCACGGCTTTTTAGGTTGACCTATTGTGTGGACAATAGTTCGATGCACTATTTATTGAAAAAGATTCTCTATTTGTACCTTCTTGTCCACTCATTTCTCTTACCTCCTTGCTTAGAGAGACGTGCCAAAGCTAACTGCAATAGGTGAGTCTATGAGACCGGAATGGATCCCAATGAAAAATCCAGATTTATATTGAATAAATATTCATTCTTGGGGGAAAAAAACATTTTTTTTAACACTTCCTCATCCTTATGATTGCACACATTGAGCTCAATTTCTGAACGAATTTCCCATATATCACAGGCTGAAATGCTAAAGTTATCAGGAATAGGTACTTCTACCTTCTACCTTAAGCCTTTATGTGAGCTCAACATAAAAGCTTGAGTTGACTGATTTCCCCGCCTTTGATTATTGGTGTCTCAGTAGATGCCAATTATCAATCAGTGAGAGTCAATTATTGATAATTTGGCATTTGTGGTCAGATTGATGAGCAGATTTGGCTCTTTGTTTGCCAATTGAAAACTTTGGTTTCCTGGTTTACAATGATAAAAGTTTTCAATTTCCAATTTCCAAAGAAAGACATGGTTTCACTTTTGTGCAAATTAAACGGCAATCCATTTTCCAAATATTCTTCAGGACATGCTTCTGGTTCTAAATTACATTATCCAGCTATCTGATTTTCCCCAAGTGAGTGAAAAACAAGCAACTTGCGGTTGTAATTTTGGTACAGGCAGAATTCAATCTTCTTTTTATTTTGAAATTCAATTGTACAATTCAATGCATTTGCCAGCTGGCATGGTTTGGTATATTTGGTGGGGCCATTCCATGATACTTTGAGATATTTTAATGAGATTCATCATCGATTATAGGTGATATTAGCTGGTTCTAAGGAATTTAGTAAAAATTTAAAAATATTATTCAAAATATGAACAATGGATGTCTTCATACCTTCAAAATAGGCTATGAAAAAAAATGAAGTCAAGTAACCCCTAAAGGCCCAAGGCTTTTTTCTGCCAAAAAACACTCAAAACTGTCATTTCTATAGCAAAGAGTAAAAAAATTTGAAAAATGTTCTTTTTTTCACATCTAACCGTAGGATCTTACAACTAAATAGTATAAAAATGTGTCGAATTTTTTTTAGAATTTTTGACCGCATAGATTGCAAGATATCTGCATTTAAAGTGAAAAAAACAAGTTTTTCAGCACATTGCGGGATTAGATTTTTTGACTTCAAACATTTTTAACTTAAAATTTTTGCACGACAGCATTTTGAGCTTTAAATCTTTGTAGTAGAGAATTGAGTTGAGAGGCTAGGGGAAAAAAAAAGTTAAAAAAAAGTTAATTATCATTCTTAAAAAAATTGTTAAGTAGAAGTAAGTACAAGATAGAAGGAAAATCTAAATATTCATATATTTTAGATGGAATTAAAATGCACTAATCCCAATGGTGAGATCGTTCTAGCAAGTAAACTAAACCATGAAAAAAAAAAATTTGAAAAATTTCATTCAGAAATGAATCCTAGAAGTTATTTTTTTCAAGAAGATGCTCTAACTACCTGAAAAACAAGAATGTCCATAACTTTCTCATAACAAATTCAAATGAAATGAATCAAAGTTTTTCACATAGACGAAAATATATTCTATGAGGAAAAAAATATTAAAATAAAAAATTCAAATTTTTGAATTTTTTTTTTGCTGCCCAGACTGCCCTCCGTCCCCTGTTTTGAGCTTATTTGGTCATAACTGTTGTTCCCGGGCACCGATTGTGAAAAAAAATTATATTTTCACAAAGCTTATCAGTTTTTCTATCTTCAAAAGAAGTTTCAAAAAATTACAACAAAAATTCAGCCTGTGGGTACTTGCCCGAAATCCCATTTGTCCCCCGAAGGGACAATGGTCTTTTAGGGGTTAAACATGTAGATAGTTATAGATGTTTATGAGGTCTTTCACTAATGAAAAACAAGGTTTGAGTGTTCTTACATGCCTCTTCCATGACCTTGTTCGAAATGCTTTTATCTACTAGGTGACTAAAATATGCATTTCCAAATCAACTAACACCTTGGAATTACTTTCTTGATTTGGAATACCTTTCATATTGAGTTCAACAACAAGTGTCGTATACAAAGTGTATAAAATTTTGATACAAAACACATTGAGGATGCATTCCGTCCTCCTAAGCTTCAAGCTGTTAAAATTCAATACACAAGTTTTTGAGGTTAGAACGTTGAAAGGTTTTTAAAAAATAATAATAGTTGGGTGTGAGTGAAATTGGTACATGTCAAATCAATAATAAACTATAAAATTTATTATTGAGTATATATTATATACTGTGCTTGTAGGATAAATGTGGCAAAGAATGATTCTTAAAATTGATGCCTAATTTTTTTGGATTCTTTTTTCAATATGGAAAAAGAATCTTGAAGATTAATTTTATTTAGTAATTGTATGTCAAAATTCAATCCCTGGGAAAGAAAAATATTTGGTAAAGGAGTGTCAATCTTGTCTGTTTACTTGCAATAACATAAAACATTCTAAATCAATGAAGCAAAAGTCCCTTAAACTGACTATTGAAGCCCCACAAATATATGGGTAAAGGAAAAATCATCCTTATTGTAAGTCAAAGAAATCCATCCACCTCATCTTTCAAAGTAGGTGGTCCAAAATTGTAGAGAAGTCTCATAAAATGAAACTTAGAATAATAATTTAATAATGACTTTCAAACAAAAATTTTAGCTCAAAACGTAATCCATAGATCATATCTATATGATTAAACAAATTGCTAAACATGCAAATATTTTCAATCAAACTTAAAACCAAAAATTGTTATTTTTTTCTAAAATTTATTACAAATTGAAGATTTGAAATTTTTGGAAGATTATTTTTTCTTCAAGTTAAAAATTTTCTAAGTTATAATTATGATGATGTTTAAGAATTTTTATTTATTTTTATTTTTTTATTTTTTATTTTTAATATATTTTTATTTTTATTTTTAAATTTTGTTGAAGTCGTTTGTGAAGGATCAAGTTTTGAATCATAAAAGTTATTTTTGAGGTTAGACATACTTATACCCCATAAACTATAAAAGATTTGTAAAAGAAAGTTGTAAAAATCTATACCAAACAAATATAAAAGAATTAACACAAGAATTTAGATGGACAAAAACACAAAGATTTTGTATGCTTGGAGCATGTTTTTGTTCATCCGTTTTTCAAAATTTGCATGTCTTATCCTTTGCATGTCTTATCCTTTAGGACTTTAAAATGTTATAAATCTCCTTTCTAATTATCTATAACATAGCAAAAATTATATTCTAGTTGAATATAATTATCAAAATATTTTCCAATTTGAGTCTACAAAATGAAATCACCATAAATCACCAAAACAATTTCAAATTAGAAAGACATCATCCAATTTGGGATAAATGTACGTATATTCAAATGAATAAATGATATTTTCATTTACAATCTTCATAATTATGGATGTAAACAACTTCATTACAATAATGAAGATTGCAAGTTGCATTACCTTAGAAAAAAGTTTAATTTTAGTTTTAATTCCATCAATGATATTTATATCACAAAGGATTTACTTAGATTGAAATATGAAAGTTTGATTGGCATTGGTAGCATTAGAAAAGATATATAATAATATAATAATAAATAAATAATCATATTTATATTTATATTCATAGTAATAAATAGTAATACACAACAATTAGTTTATTTGTGTGTACTTGTATGTTTGTAATGTGGCATTTAAACCTAAGTGGTTGCAAGAAAGAGCAATTAGTTTTTATAGCATTTTATGAAACAACAGTTTTTGCACTTAGTACTAGGAGTACTATGAAACAAAATAATTGTAGCCGTTGATTTGAAAAATCAACAACTAAAAGTACCGTTGCAAGTACTATGACCACTTACAAGTACTGAAACAATTTTATTTATAAATAAATAAATAAATCATCACAAAAAATAGATACAACAAGGTACAAATTAATAATAAATAATAAATCATGACCACCCACCCCCTAAATTGACAAATTTTGAGGACTTGATGGTGATTAGATTTCACAAAACAATAAAATCAAAAGCAACTTCAATATTTAGAAGTTGGAGCGCTAGGGAGCCCTATTTTATATGGAGGCCATAAAATAATGTATTTTTAGATTCCCTTTGGTAGGCACATGTATCCCTACCATTGAAATAGACCACAAAAATTGCAGCTCTAGATCATTCATTTTGGGTACTCCCAGTACTAGAAATCCCTAAACCTTAAAGTGTAACAATCTAGCAAAATTGACTTTTAAATATACAATTATTTTTTAAAATTTCGTAAAAATAAGGGGTATGATTACAATCAAGTTAGCCATCTCCAATAGAAATTTCAAATTCATCGGGTTTCTACCTTCAAAAGTTTTAGCAGAAAACAACTCCGTCCCTTTGAATATGACACAAAATAGGATTGGTCTTTTTTGCAAATGATGTAAAAGTTATGGATTTTTGAGGGTTTTTTTATTTCTCTTACAACTAGAAAATTGCTTTTACTTTTATTTTGGTTGTGACATAGGTACATGTCACTCTAGTGAATTTGATATCTCTTTCCTTGCAACACAATCATTGATGGTGGTACACGTTTATAAGTGCAAAGCCCAATTGAATTAATAAATAGTAATAAAATAGTAAAATATATTAAATATACTTATCAATACCATCATATATATAAATTTTATTAACTCTACCGTATGTACCTCCATTGGTACCCCCATTTCCTTTCCCCCCGGGCTTCCTTTCGCCCCCTCTAATCATTGAAATCCATGATCCTTTTTCCATTATTGCTATTAAATGGCTGCATGTGATAATAAGCGACTCAGACCACTCCAAAGGGGATGACACTAAGCTTACTGTGGAAGAAACAGGGACGGAGATCCGATGCTCTTTAGGAGGAAAATTTCCATAAAGAAAAAAAATTATTAGACAAAAGCAGTTTATAGATCTGGTGGGATTGAACCAATAATTCAATTAACCCAGGATGGAAGGAAGGAAGGAAGGACCCTATGACCATGAAAAGAACCTTGAAAAAAAATTAAAAATTCATTGCTTTGTAACTAGGCTTCAATTTTCCATATATTTGAGTAGAATTTTTAATTTTTTTAATTTTTTTTAGAGTTGCAATCAGACACATGTGGTTCTTTACATATGGTCTGCAATTTTTGGGTTCTTTCCTGAATATTCGAAATTACTGTGAATTTTTCAAGAGAACGTGAAAAAAATTCATATCAAATACACAATATGGATTTAAGTTTTTTTGAAATTTTGGGCCGTGGCATATATTAAAGTGTAACATAATATATGGTGTGAAAAAATAGAAAATGAATTGGCCTTGGTTATAGGCTCAATGTTCAAACTATAATAAAATGTTGAATTAACGATTTTTTTTTAAATGGAATAAAAACTCAGCTTAGGAGAGCTTGGTATAAGTATAAATATGGGCAATTTCATTAAAATGGCGCCATTCCGCTACTTTGGCAACTTTTATAGTTTAGATTGGGTAGTTTGAAATGTACAATTGTCCTAGACATCTGAAATCTATATCATTCCTTCATCCTTCATTTCTTCCAAGTTTTGTCACCTTGAATTAATTTAGAAAACTATAATTATAACAAATAGTTGTCTTGGAGCTCTTGACACTTGAGTAGGTTTCTACTTTCTATACATATGTATCCATATAATTGGTCATTTACTTACTTCGTAAAGTATGTGCTCCCATGATCACCATTTGAAATCAACAGTACATTTCATTTGACAATTTCACGGGCACACTTTAACCCCTAAACGACCAAACACCGTTTTTTGACAACATAGCGATTTTGGGCAGCTCACTACGACCGGAATTTTTTTTTTTTTTTTGAAATTTTAACACAAGATGTGCCCGAGGAGTAGCTTTAAGGCCCAACAATTCTCATAACTTTTGACTACGTGGTTAAAAAGTTATTGCATGATATGTCAATTTCATCGTTCGGCGGGCAGCCCGGGCAGCTGAAAAAACTTCTTTAAAAATCACTTTTTTTTAAAATAAAAATTTGAAATTGGTTCTTTAGATTTATATATACATGGTAAGATTTTAATCATTCCATTTTGATCAATGAGGTGAAACTTATGAGGAGTCTTAGTTTGAAGGTAGTTATGGAATCTTTGCTCTGAGATAAACCATGAAGTCTTTTATTTAACTCAATTTTCAATATTTCTGAAAAAAATAAAAACATTGGGTGTAGATTGTTTATTCAAACATTACAACCGTTGGGATTGGCATTTTTCAATTCCATATTTCAATTCTTAACAATTTAGTGTTTTGAACATTCTTTACCTCTTTCTACTTACTATTTTTTCCTATATGTTTTACAATTCCAAATGATCTGAAATTTTTCAAGCATATAGACAACTTGCCTTGAAGAATGAATCCTAAGAGTAACCACCATTTTGGACATTTTTTCATACAAATATGACCTTGTGAAGTGCAGCTGCCCGGATTTTCGCAGGGACAAAAAAAGGATTTTTGTCAATTCAAACGCTATTATCTTACAATCCACACGGTGGAAGTTTCTGAAATTTTTTCCACAACTTCTCAAACTATTTTACTACAAGATCCTACGGTTAAATTTTTCCAAAAATGTTTTTTTTCTAAAATTTGATACTTGTATTAGAAATAGCAGTTTTGGAGTGGTTTGAGTGAAAACATAGTCTCTGACCTTTAGGGGTTAAATGTTCATTTGCCAAACAAATTGTTTTGTACTCTTTTGAACACATAGGTGCACCACAAATTCAAGAAATAAATATAACAAATTACAACATGTTAATCCCTAGAGGACAATTGTCTGTTGAATGGACAATTAAAGATCTAGGTAGGTTCCGTATGAAGTCAATTTTGGTTGGATGTTCATAAAATTTTGACACAAGGTGTAAACATGTACCCCCTTAGTGAAAATATAATTTCTTTTTCTAATTGGGTGTCTGGATCTAAACCTTTTTGACAGCTCAGGCAACTTTTGCAAAACTCTTCTTTTACTTCTGAAATTTGGCAAGTATGTAGTCACTTGAATGCAAATATATAAAAGAATAACCATGTGTAGTGTAAAAATCTCACTCTATGAGGACTTAAAGGCTATTGACTTTGTTGAGCAAGGTAAAAAAAGAACTGTTTCTTCTAACTTCAAACATTATAATTTTTCAATCCATGAAGTCAAAGTTTCTGAATCCCCCCCCCCACCCACCCACACACACACACACACATTCCCATGGTAGTCTAGTACAATTTTGGTTAAATTTTGAAAAATAACTTTTTTCTTCATTTTTTTCTCATTATCTTAAAAAGTGACAGTTTTTCACAATTTCTGCCTGAAATAGGCCTCGGTCCTTTAGGAGTTAAAAAAATCAAAAAAATCTACCCACATATTCACCACTGCAAGATGCTCTTCTAGAATCCAATCAACCAAGTCAAAGCATCTCTCCAAAACCACGGCCAACAAAATCATGTTCACAAAACACTTTAGCCGACTGTTTGACATGAAAGCAGTTGGTTGAAGAATCACATTGCCGAGTTCATGTCCAGCTACAGAGAAACAAGTACATGAAAAAGACGGCAACTGATGAACGTGATGCCACCACCACGATTGACCGAACGTCGTCTTCATTCGTTGCAGTACAAACACGATCCCTGGCACTCTAATTCAAGAAGTATGCATCCACAAATTCAACTCAGGAACGGATGATCCAACATACACGGACTCACCAAAGCAAGCTTCGATCGCTTTGTCATTCAAACAATATATATCATGAGTTTGAAAAAAGAGGTTAAAATGCAACACAAAGGTTGCAGTTTGTCAATCTTGCACAATTAATTACATGAAAGTTGCATATGAACTTGACGCAAAACACACAAGTACAGTTTGGGGATAGAACTAAGTCAGAAGATCGACATACATGCGCACTCACAAAGGAACCAGAAATCTATAAGTGCTAAATTGAAGTCGAGGTCTGAATGTCTGATCGGCTAGTAACTCGGGCAGAGGTTCGCTTGGATGACTGGGCACGTACTCAACTCGTCGCTATTACTGACGGAGCTCACACATCTGATCCGGACATACATAATGGCAATAACTCCTGTTGTCCCCTCCGCATAAACAAATCACTGAGCACGGAGACTTAACTAGGCTGCTTAGTCATTACCCCTGTCATTAAAGACTGATCAGATATCGACATCTGAAGCTCGGTAAGCACGTTCAAGTAATCGTGTCTCTGAAGCAGAGATTAATTGCATCTCCAGGAGACAGAGATTTCAAGCACAACGGCACGCATTAGATCTTGAACGCCATGTCCACTCAGTCAGCGCATATAAAAAAAAAATATATATATATATATATATGCAGATAGTCGCTAGTAAGATTCCACACCAAGCCACTACAGTATTTGCACATTTTGAACTGCACACAGGATTCTCAGATTCAAAACTTAGTGCCTGCCCAGGACTGTGCAGGATTCACATGAGGTCTAAGTCTAGCGTTTCAATCAAATTAAACGGTGGATCATGTTCTATTACCTTTACATCGAATGAACTCTGCTGTATTGTAATGCAGACGAATTACCTCCTCTAGCTTCCCGCAAGTTGTGCAGAGCATCGACAACTTCTGCATGATCCGCAATTGTAAGCTCCGGTACTAGCTGCTTAATTTGCATCGAAGCACGAGTACATGCTGTGCCACCTTGAAATGACCTTGCAACAGTCCATGTGAAATCGTACTCTGTAAATCTAACATACAACGTTACCCCCAAACTGCAACGGCAGCTTAATAACCAGCAATGCCTTGATCGAATACGCGCAACGAAGAGAAATCAGGAAAATAATCATAAGGATAGAATTAATGGAGAGAGTAATTGGATTTCAGATACCACATTCCAACTTGACAGTGAGAACAGAGAACCCTCCGGAAGGGGATGCCAAGATGGTAGTACGTACTACAACAGCGTCAGTCACGTGAGCCATGCACACATCCACTGCGTGAGTAATTAAGTATTCAAAGGGAGGCCGGGCTCTAAAACAAAAGATAGACATGGATGATGCAGGCCAATGCTCACAATTCATCGCAATGAATTCCCAAGCTGTGCGTTGATTCTCTCGATCTTATGTGATTCAATGTAACTAATCATCTAAAATGGGCCAGCTAGATGACTCCCCTAGCTGCTACTCTTCATCTTCTACATGCTACACTGGAGCCAGTGAGATGAAGTGGCCTCGGAGCTTCACCTCATGGTACTGTACAGACAGGACTACAGGAGTCATCGTGATCATCTTCTTCACAAGCTAGCTAGCGAGCTAACTAGCCAGCTAGCGGCGACCTGTTTCGAGCTATAAAATTAGTTGAGATTGGCAACTGAATAAAACTGAGCGAGAAACACCTACACTACCCCGATCGATCGAACTCTACAAAAGTAAAACGCTAACTGGTTGCTATCTACGCTTCATCCAGAATGCCGTGGAATGAGGTGGTGATAATGGGGAAACGTACATAAAAAAAGCTGGTCTTATTGTGATCAAATCTTTAACTTACAAGCCCCCCAAAATGGAAACGGGCAGCAAACTCGGCCACTCACTCCCAATGCTGAATTGCTAGATGAAGCAGCGAGAGCACGAGCGAGACAGTAGCTGATGGAGGTGGTACGTGAAAATTCTGAACATCGATGAGCACAGAATTAGTACTCAACCGCATGAAAGGGAGGAATCAAACTAGGCGGAAGTGCAAGCTCGGGAGTACAAGTTCCCGATCAGAGGAAAAAGAATGGGTCCATCAGGCGCTCGCCGTTGCGGAAGATGAATGCGAAGTGCTTAGAATGGTGACCAATATTGCCGTTGTAAGAAGTTTGTCAGGGCTTAGACTTCCCCATGGTGTGCTTGTTGTTGTGCATCCACACCTTGAGCACATGGCGCTTGACCCCCACAGTAGTGCAAAACTCCTGCACCGCAGCTTCATCGTGCTTCTGGATGCGCCACCCGACCTTCTCCGCGAACGCGCACATCTGGTCCTTCTGCTCCGTGGTGAATTTGGTGCGGAAGCGCTTCTTGATGGCGGACGGCGAGCGCATGGACATCATCATGTGGCCTGCTGGTCCGTCGTCGGGGTCGTCGCTGTCTGTCGGCCCGCCGCCCGCGCTCAATGCCGCCATCGTCAAGGGCGCCATCTGCCCCAGCTGCTGGCTCGTCGGCAACGCTAGTGTGGACGTGGTTGTGGTCGTGTTTGCTGTCATCCCGGGAGCTTGTGAAAGCTGCGGAGTGGAGAGCAACTTGGGCTTCAGCTTCTTGCAGTCGCAGACGATTTCGCCTTCGACCTCGCGGCGATGGAAGTTGCGATGGCAGTCGCAAGCTGCGCAGCGAAGCGCATCCAAAGAGCCGTCCTCGCCGCCAGGCATAAACTCGCCGCACCCGTCGATGGCGTGGCCACCAATGCTGGCGGCGTGGTTCTTCTGGCACTCGCGGTACCGCACCGTCCCTTTCTTCACCACACTCGACTGCTGCTGTTTCCCCGCGCCAGCTTCTGTCACCGCCACCACGGCTTGCCGCACGATCTCGCGCGCCTGATCTGCAGCCACATGGTGATCACCTTTTGGACCTCCATTGCCGCTCGGCGTGTTCAGCAGCTTCAGCTTCGGTATCTCATGACCGTGCACGGGGAGCACTGGCGTGTTGGCGTGGAAGCTGTTGGAGGGGGCTTGCTGCGGCTGCTGCTGCAGCTGCGGCGACGGCAGAAGCAAAGAAATGGGGGTCACGGGAGGTGGCTGGGGTTGCTGCGGAAGGGGATGCGGATGCTGGGGCTGGGGATACGACTGCGACTGCGGTGGCGGGTGGTGATGCGCGTGCTGTTGATCGCCACTCTCGCGCCTTTCTGACCCCAAATCCATTGCACTGAGCTCTACCAAGTCTAGCTACCTTCCGCCGCCGCCGCCTCCCGGGCTTCCTAATTCTCCCACCACCACATGACCCCCCCGCTCCTCCTGCCAATGCCTCCACCGCGCGGTCGTTTTCTTCGTCGTCGTCGTCGGGAATATTTGCGAGACGGGTTTCGTAACTTTTCTTCTCCTTGCAGTTGCTGCGCAGGGATGAGCTGACCATACCCCCTCAGTCAGTCTTTCGGACCGTGCTGGCTTCTCCCCCCTCGGGAACCTCTCGTTCACGCCACTGGAGCTCACAACACCAATACTAACCTCATAGCTGCTCACTCACTCAGTCACCACGAACTCTTTCCACCAAATAGTTCAGCAGATTGCACTGACGTTCTCCAATATTCCAAATTAGGAGCTCCTTGTCTCACCCAAACGACAATCAAAGTCCGTGCTCCAAATGCTCATATTCCATCACTGCTGCAGAAAGTTCCAACAGCCAGACCGAGCTCGCAATCAGAACGCTCTTGAATTATACTCCCGGCGCTTATTCGAAACGAAACCAAAGGAAAGTCGTACTCAAACCAAAATATAAGATGGAAAAGATAGTACTCATCAACAGATTGGAAAAGCAAGCATTGCAAGAGCCAGGAACTGTCGATACGGCAAAAGAACCCCCTAGCTAGCTAACTCCAGATGTGCAGACTCGCTTCACCCCCGAGCTCCCTAACTCCCAAAACTGGTGTCTGAAAGCTCAACGCCTCTTTATATGGCGATGAGATGACACCCCTTCGCTCGTCACACTCTCCCAGGTGACACGGTCTCCACTTATTGCAAAAACAATCTATCTTCCCCCAAAGAAGCCCTTGCTCAACCAACAAAATCTCAACGAACACCAGCGTCGGCGTAAGCGTCGTCACCGTGACGCCCTGTTCTCATCACTCACTCACAAACTCCCTCTCTCTCTTTCTCTATCCCTCACTCCCTGAGTCTCAAGATATTAACTCTGGGAGCTCTTTCTAATAATTTCCGCATGCATCACGGCAGTCAGCAGCCCACACACTAGAGACAGAATCTAAGAATCATGGAGGAAAAAACCGGTGCTCATCAAAGTCCACCCCAGTCACCCCCTTCGCCGCTGCTGTCGGAATGAACCTGGATCCTCCTCCCTCAAGAGTCGGGAGGCCAAAGGGCTTTGATTGATAAGCAAACTAACAACCCACAGGCAGGCAAAGAAAGGTCGCAAAAGCAAACACTCCACTCACAACCCGCCCGCCCGCCACAAGGGTAAACTCCGTTCCCACCGTGAATAATCCACTCACGGCGTGGGCATCAAAAGCCGGGTGGGTGGGTGGGTGGCAGCAGATGTAGTCCTAACTTACTACTACTCCATCACTAACAGTAGTATTCTACAAGCTAAAGAAACCACGGCGCAAAGGCCACCCAGCCAAAGTAATACAATCCCAAAGCCACGAAGACGGGTGGGTCAGGTATTATACTCGTCGTCCTTCACGATGAAGACGCTGCCCCCCGTGCCTTCCTTCCGCAATCATGTCGTCCACCAGGCGCTTCTCTCTCACCCTCTCTTTCTCTTTCTCTTTCTCTTTCCTGTTCTCTCTCTTTCTCTACTTTGTCTATCTTTCTGTGTTGTTCTCTGTTTCTGTTGTTTCTGTTGCTAAATGGAGTTGGTCTCCTCCCGCCCGCGAGATTAACACGAAGTTAAAGAGCTCCGTACGACTGACGCGGAAGTCGGTCCCGGGTGGCAATCAGCTTTGTTGCAGCATTTGGGTTGGGTAACTTGGGTTGGTTTGATTTTTTCGGTTTCCCTTTGTTGGTGTTGCCTCAGTTTGGTTTGATGCGTTTTCCAGGTTGGGAAAGATTCGCTTCGCCCGGGTGGTCAAGGCGCCACTATTGCAATCCACGCGTACTGTAGGGCGCGTGCGCGCGGGGAGCGCGAGTGGGAGGGATGGACGGGAGTTTTTCAGGTTTTGCCGGTTTCGGATGCCGAACGTTTTCGGTGCGGCCACGGGATGACGGGAAGGAAGTGGCGATGAGGCGGGTGAGGAGCTTTGTCGCTCACGCCGGTGGGGGTGGATGCAACCCAAAATCTTGGCGAGTTTCTGCAAGAATTTCTGCAAGAATATCTTACCACTGGCTACTGGAATTGCACTACGAACTACTTGATGAAAAAAAAGTGAAAAAAATGAAAAAAAAAATGGACAAATTTGTCTCAAAAAAATATGAGATGTGCAATATTTGGATGAAAGTTAATAGTACTAGATAATTTTGTGGGTGAGCTAGCACACACATATCGATGATTCTATCCATTTCTCCCTTCCCTTTCGACAAACTTTTGATAAAATCTTAATCCATTTTGGTAATGACTATTGAAGTATTGAGATTTCTCAATATTTTGATTAAATAATAATAATAATAATAATAATAATAATAATAATAATAATAATAATAATAATAATAATAATAATAATAATAATAATAATAATAATAATAATAATAATAATAATAATAATAATAATAATAATAATAATAATAATAATAATAATAATAATAATAATAATAATAATAATAATAATAATAATAGATATATCATGAATGAGCTTACCTCCTAAAATTTCATTGTTCCTTAAGGGGACAAAATGGATTTTGGGCAGGTTCCTATAGTCTCAATATTTGTTGTGCTTTTCTAAATGTCTTTTGTGAAGATGGGCAATTCATAAAAATGGCAGTATTCCAAGTGCCATTTTCACCATCTAGGATAGGTATAGATTTCAAGACGGGCATTTTGAACCATTTAGGACCAGTATAGATTTAGGATGGGTGTTCTGAACTGTTTTCATGCCATTTTAAAATAATATCTCCATTTTCATGAAATTGACCATGAAGATAGAAAAACACATTAGCTTTGTAAAAATATAATTTTTATTTCAATTGGAGCCCGGGAGCAAAACTTATGGCACAAAAAGGCCTTTTATTAGTTCGGCAAGCCAAAAAAAACCTTCAAAAAAACTCAAAGTAAAGTTATTTTTGTTTTTGTTTTGTTTAGATTATATTTTTATGTACACAAGAAGCTTTGATTTATTCCATCTAAATTTGTTATTTGAAAGTTATGGACAATCTTGTTTTTTGGGCAATTAGAGCATCTTTTTGAAAAAATAACTTGTAGGATTTAATTTTGTCCTCAATTTTTACAATGAAAATAAATAAATAAAGTTTCACAAAGTTAAGATGTCTTGCTAGAATAATCTCACTATTGAGATTAGTGTATTTCAATTCCATCTTAGAAATATTAACAATTTAGATTTTCCTTCAATCTTGGAACCTGCTTTTACTTAACAATTTTTTAATGAGTGAAAACTAAGTGTTCTTTTTTATTTAATTTTTTTCCTAGACTCTCAATTCAATTATTTTATGATATAAAATTAGAATTTCAAAATAAGTAGAGCAAAAATTATAAGTTATGAAGGTTCAAAGCCAAAAAATGTAGAACTTGTTTCCTTCACCTTAAATACATGTATCTTGCAATCTACACAAACAAATTTTGAGAAATTTCTTCACCACATTCTTATACTTGTCTTGTACAAGATCCAGCGGTTAGATATGCAAAAAAATAAAAATAAAACATAAATTTTGCTCTTTGCTATAAAAATGGCAGTTTTGAATGTTTTTTGATGGAAAAGAGGCCTTGGGACTGTAGGGATTGACCCCTAAAGCCCCGCTTGTCCCCTCAGGGGACAATTTGTGTCCGGGTAGGTTCCTATAGTCTCAATTTGAAGTGAATTTTTGTGAGATTTTTTGAGGTTTTGTAGCTTTGCAAGAGCTTTGTGGATATATAATTTTTGTTTCAATCGGATGTTGGATGAAAAAGTTATGGCACAATGAGTAAGAAATGGAGATTGGCGGGTAGCCCAAAAAAAAATTACAAAAGGTCAAAGTATTTTTTTTTAATATGTTTCCTAAAACATTATGTTTTTACCTATACGTGAAGCTTTGATTAATTCTATTTGGACTAGGGATGAGAAAGTTATGGACAATCTTAGTTTTTCAGGCAATCTAAGCATCTTCTTGAAAAAAACACTTTTTGTTCAACTTTGAATGCTGATATCTTCCAATCCGTATGGTGAAATTTGATGAAATTTTTACTACATAATCTCAGACAAGTTAAGTACAAGATCCTATGGTTAAATTCCCTCAAAACAAAATAATTGGTTTCTTTAAGTGAATACAACAGAAGTATTAGTTTTGAGTGGTTTTTGGCAGAAAACACCCTCGGGGCTTTAGGGATTAATATGGATGATTCTATAAAAATCTCCTCACCTTTTGATAAATTATTTCCAAAATTGCATCTCATTTTTTCAATGGCTATTTTACTGCTAAAAAAATAGGTAGAAAAATGGGTGAAAAGTGTCAAATTCTGTTTTAACCCCTAAAGGACCAAGGCATTTTTTTTGCCAAAAAACACTCAAAACTGCCATTTCTATAGCAAAGAATATAAAAAATTGAAAATTGTTTTTTTTTCCACATCTAACCGTAGGATCTTACATCTAACTAGTATGAGAGTGTAAAACAAAATTCAGAATTTTTGACCGCACAAATTGCAAGACTAGATTTTTTGACTTGGAACATTTTCAACTTAAACTTTTTGCACTACAAAATTTTGAGCTTTAAATCTTTATAGTGGAGAATTGAGTTGAGAGTCTAGGAAAAAAAAGAAACTCAAAAAAACTTAATTATCATTCTTAAAAAAATTGTTAAGTAGACGTAACTACAAAATAGAAGGAAAATCTAAAACATTCATATATTTTAGATGAAATTAAAATGCACTAATCGCAATGGTGAGATTGTTCTAACAAGTAATCTAAACCATGCAAAAAAAAAGAAAATTGAAAAATTTGAAAAATTGCATTCAGAAATGAATCCTACAAGTTATTTTTTTCAAGAAGATGCTCTAACTGCCCCAAAAACAAGAATGTCCATAACTTTCTCATAACAAATCCAAAGGAAATGAATCAAAGCTTTCCAGATAGAAAAAAATATAATCTATGAGAAAAAAAATATTAAAAAAAAAATTCAATTTTTTGTTCATTTTTTTTTGGCTGCCCGGACTGCCCCCCCCCCCCTCCCCCGTCCCTTGTTTTGAGCTTATTTAGTCATAACTATTGTTCACGGGCCCCGATTGTGAAAAAAATTATATTCCCACAAAGATTATCAGTTTTTTAATCTCCAGAAAAAGTTTCAAAAAATTACAATAAAATTTCAGCCTGTAGGTGCCTGCCTTAAAACCCATTTGTCCCTTGAATGGACAATGGTCCTTTAGGGGTTAAATAATATTAGACTCACAAATATTTGAATGGAAGTTACTACCAATAGGTAATTATGTGGAGGATTGTAAGCATATGGAAGATTCCATCCATTTTTTGGTAACTTGCTTGCATCTCAACCCAAAAAATTGGCTAGGAACAGCAAACCTTGTGGTTTTCTAGAGGGTGTTGTGAGACACGGGGAATCATTTGTGTATGCTTTGGGGAACCTTTTGGGGCGACAGCAGTAGAATCCGAGCTGAAATGAAAAAAACAAGTAAGTTCATCCATCTTCATAGTGGATAATCTAGCTGGGGCAAGATATTTTCCTTCCTACAAATTTTCAAAGTTACCACCAACAATGGAAATTTGTAGTCAAACTTAGATGAAAAGTGGGTGGATTCTATTTAAATGGACGGAAGGTGAAAATGGATGAAAATGAATGGATGAAACTTTTTTATTTGGATGGCAACATGGTTTAGAAAGATCCAAAATCATTCACTTAAGATGAAGTCAAAATTATAAGTAGGAGTTATTTCTTGCTTGTAGACAAATGGAAATCATGAGTTATTATTTTTCACTTTTAGAGGGTGAGAATTTTATATTATTTGTGAATTTTCAAAGTCAAGATTTAAAGTGTCCTACATGTGCATGTTTGGAGCGCTTTCACTAAGAACCAAAACCATGCATTGAGGCCTTCAATACTTTACAACCACATAGTGTCATGTGTGAAATTGTAGACACTCTACAAGTCATAGAATTTTACCAAACATATCAAAGCTTGTATAGGCATACAAACTAGTTTGGCTTCATATTAGGGTCTAAAGGTGGTGTGGAGATATCTCTAGTCCTTTGTCGTATAGCCCCACTAGATGCAAGGAAACAAGGCTTGACTCTTGGTATAAAACAAATCAAAACAGTGCACGAGATAACAACCTTCCATTGATGTGGTCTATGGTCATGCATTTAAGAAAAATAGATTACAACTTCCTTCTACATAATTTATATGGGTTACATTGTTTTTCTACTCCCAATAATTGCTAGAAATATTATACTAATGTCATTGTGTAGTCAAATTGCTGAAATTTTGTTCAATTGTTGAAAGTGTATTCAAATAGAATAAAATATGTTGATAAGAAAATGAAATCTTGATGCATCTTTGACATTCTTGCAAAATGAATTTGACAATTTGACAATTTTTTTGCTAGATTAAAATAAGATGAGGGAGGGAAAGAGGGATTAGTAAATGAAATTTTTCCAGCATTTTAAGTTCCATCACCATTTTCACACTTACTACTTACTATTGATTCTTCTACAAACTTGTCTTTGGTTTTAAGACGGATCGCCTTGCTTGTGGATTGTAATTCTGGACAAGTAATAAGCTTAGCCATGGAAGGATGCCACCTGGATGCTAGATACTCATTCAAAAATGATTCAATTTTTGAACCAATAGGTGCATTATTGTTTCTACACTAACAGAGAAAGTCATTCATCGACACTTTAGAGACACATGTAGCAACGATGACTTCACGTTGCCATTGCCAGAAGGAAGAGTGGATGAGCACCTCTTGTCCCACCTCTATGTCGAAGAAATGAAGGACATCTAGCCCACAAGATGTGAGAGGTGGACATGATGTGAGAAGGTGATGGAGAAGGCGAAGGCAATGAACAAAGCAATGCAGAAGGCGATGAGCATTCACATCAAAGAGTTGCCTAGCTATTCTCCGACAATGGCCTCGAGGTCAATCCTGCTACAATCTACTTCACTTTGTGTCCTTGCATCATTTTAAGGTTCATACAATAGGGGGTTTGGGGATATTTTTGGCACATATTAATTTTTATTTGGATGGCAAGAGAATCAAATACAGAGCCACCAACCACAACTTTTATTTTTGGCTTTCTATTGTCAGATTGCACCAATAAAAAATAATTTGACTAAAAAATGGGAACAAACCATGAAGTTTCTCGCTAAAAACTTTGAATTAAAAATATATATCTTGGATGAAATTGCTAGATTGTGGATGAAAATAAAATTATGGAAATATCATATGTACTATATGTGGATGAATGTTGAAATTTTGAGCACCACTATAACATTTTTTATCACTACTTTGGCACTTCATAAAAAAATGGAAAAAAGAGCCCTGGCCATCACCACAGAATACGGTGTGTTTTTCATTTCTGTTTTCTGATGGGGAGAGATAAATTATGCTTGTTGGGGGGTTGTGAGTGAGTGTCTGCCTGCTCCGAAGTGGATTTGCAAATGGAACTGTCGGTGAATATTTTATTTTTATCTTGAAACTGGAAATGGAAGAAAAATGTCCGTCATGGCCGAATCGAAAACATAACATTCAAGAGCTGTGAGAGCAGCTGCCTTCCCTCTGACGGAATGATGTGGTATATTCCACATCATTTCATCCAAAGGATGAAATGGTGTGGAATATTCCACACCCAACATTAGCTAATAAGCCACGCGTCAATAATGTCAGACTTCTGCTCAGTGCCAAGGTCATGACTGCACAATCGGGTTACTGGGAAATTGAATACTTTTAATTTCAACAAAACCAAAAAAATAGTTTAAAAATAATGACAAACAATTCAGTGCGGTTAATATTTTCAATGTCTGAATTCCCTCACTTTGCATTGTAAGCCTTTCGTGTTTTGTGATTTGGAATTAGAAGACAATTCTTTATGTACATATGGGGTGGTAGGAGGTAGAACAACCCATGTGGGATATGTAATTTAGAGTTCGTAATTTCTCAACCGCTCATAGTTAAGTCTAAAGTAGGAATTGTGTTAAAATTATAATTTCAGACCTCATTTAGGCATAGTGGAATACCTTTTTCCAAAATACTTTGAACTAAAATAAGTTGGTGAATCAAGCTAAGTTTCATCTCCAAAAATCCGTTTGAGATTTTAATCTTCCACTCAAAAGTTATGGACAAATTTCAGAGAGGATGTATGAAAATGTAAAAAAAAATCCTTTTAAACCCCTCTATGAAATTTGTCTATAACTTTTGAGTGGAAGATTAAAATCTCAAACGGATTTTTGGAGATGAAATTTAACTTGATTCCCCAACTTATTTTAGTTCAAAGTATTTTGAAACAAGGTATTCCACTATGCCTAAATGAGGTCTGAAATTATAATTTTAACACAATTCCTACTTTAGACTTAACTATGAGCGGTTGAGAAATTACAAACTCTAAGTTACATATTCCACATGGGTTGTTCTATCTCCTACCACCCCAAGTGTACATAAAGAGCTTCTCTTTTCTACAAAAAAATCAAAATAAATTGTTGATTGCAAATGGTTAGATTTCATTGGTATACCCAATGAAGTCTTTGGGTTTTGACAGACCATCTATCTTTAAAATTATTTGTTTGTATATTTTGTCCTAGAGTTAGCCAAAAAAGTAGATCGCACCGTAAATGTATTGGCATTGTCTCGGTCCTAAAGCATACATTAATAACATGTGGATGCATTTCGTGGATGAAGACTTCAGAGAGGCAAAGGCAGCCTCTCTGAAGGCTCTTGAATGTTATGAACCTTTCAAACTTGGCTCACTGGAATTTTTGAGTGGAGCAATGTCTCTGTTCACACACAAGAATTTTAACACAAACAGATTTTCTTCACAAGGGAACCGACTTCTTCTCTTCTTCTAACTTTGGAAACCTCAAAGTGTTCCATTCACAAAGGAGAAAGGATATTTTATGTCTCATTCAATACGCTCAGGTTCTTTTCAAAACAAAACGTATGTAAGAAAAAAAATTAATGTTGGGGAAAATCATTTGTTTGCAAAAGTATTTTAAAAAGATTTAAAAAATTAGTCTAGACTTTATATTTGTGCCATTATATAAGGTTTATTCTAGTGTGGTAATCTTTACAAAGGAGATGGTTTTTGTATAGGTATAAGGTATGCATGCCTATTGTTTATCAACCTTGAGTACAATTGCATCCCTAATTACAATTGTTCAACGTTTCAAGTGTGGAATGTTAGACCATGATGGACATGGATGCAATTGGACTTAGGGTTGACAATGGGCATACTTGCCTTG